>OU342738.1:242119389-242451889 GCA_910589765.1 Avena atlantica
CTGATACCATCTATAAGATCCCTCCTTTATAAAGGAAAAGGATCCCTGTGATTGCAATGCTAGTCCCTGGATCATTGCTAGCATCCACAGTTTAAGATGAAGTACACAGATACTAAGGTCATTTATTACATCCATTCCAGAGATAAAACATAGTCTTTTACAACTCAAGGCCACATGCCTAATTCAAGAGTTTTGGAATAAGTAAATAAACATAAGTCTTCATCTTCATGTGCCACAGGCAAGCATGTTGAGTGTAGACTCATGACACCTAATCATCATCGGAGTAACCTGCAACATCACAAGTTACAGCCACAGTGGGTCAATACTTTTAGAATAGTATTGGCAAGTGATACCTTAGTAAATTTTTAAGTGGACTGTAATACTATATGCATTTTGGCTAAGTGTAGCTTGGCTTGCGTTGCTTGAAAATAGGTTTTTCCTATTAGTTGAAATCTCTAAGTTTTTCTTTGTCAAAAACTTTCCCAAGAAACCACCAATAGACATTGGGGTCCTTCACCCTTGTTCACCCACAAATTTTTACTTAGAAGTTGGAGTGATGAGATTCTTGATAGCTTCCATGTCTTGATGCTCAAATTGTCCATTGCCATGGACTTGGCTAAGTACTTAGATTTTCCATCTCAACACTTGGCCTCCAAATCCCTTTGTGCCTGGGTGGCATACCACAAGTGTGATACACAAGGTAAACCATATCCATGGGCCTTGTGTAACCACTCAACCAAAAACCACAATTCAAGTCCCATTCCACCCAGGAGGTTCATTGACTTAGTTGTTTTATTAAGAAAAACATAAGTCCAAAAGACTTAGAAATATTTTCATCATAGCATGTATATACTTTACCAACCCTTGTTTGCTACTAGCTAGGCTAAGCAGGGCATAGTAACTTAACTTAGGAAATTCCCTAGCAATTATACAATTCTACCACTACTTAGGATTTCCCAACAAAGCATTTGGAAAAAGGTAACATGCAAGACTTAGGAAAATATTTCTAATGATTATACAAAATATAGGGATGGAAATATTCATGAAGTACCACTTGCCCTGGTAATGGGGAGAGTAGCACTCTTCACAATCACAGTCACTAGCAAAATCTACACAAAAATTTGTAGCACAAAATTACACACAATTCATATACAAACAAAAATATGAATGCATGCATGCAAGAAAATGCTAAGTGATGATTTTTGAAAACTCCACCAAGCAAGTGCATGATACAGAAACATAAACAAGTCAAAAACTTGCTAACTAAACTTATTTAGCACTAAACAAAATCTATACTCAAAACAGTCCTAAACAAGTTTCTGCATAAAAAGGCATTTTGACAGAAACTTTTTGTTAAACACATTGCAGATTCAGAAAGGCATTGTCTCCCTGATTCCAACGGTATAAAGTTTGCAAAAATCTAACGTGGGAATCAAAAGTTATAGCCATTTGAAATTTGGATCTAAATCTGATTTGAATTCTATTTTTGAATCTAACCCTAGCCACGCGTCGTGTTTCTATTGGCGCGTACCGGTTCGGCCGGATCGAGCTCTGCGGGCCGTAGGATCTAATTAAAACATACGGCCTAGATCTACCAAAAACGATTCGCTAAGTGATCTAAATCTACGCGTTGGATCCAGATCTGACGGCTACAGATCAACTAACCAAACTCGAGTGGCGCTAGCGGCGGCGACTGGCGGCGGCGCGTCTGACAGCGGCGGCGCTAGCGTTCTAGGTCGCGCGGGAGTGGGGGAAGTGGTTTACCAGAACCGCGGTGGCGTGATGAAGCTCAACGTGGAGCTGGTTTGCGAAGGGGCGCGCGGGTACAGTCTCAGGGGCTCGTCGGAGTTGCGGGCAGCGTCTGTCGCTTGCAGTCATGGTTCTTGCCGAGGTTTGGCGTCGCCCTAGCACGGACCAGAGGGGTCATACAATGCACAAGACGCAGACGATCAATCTCGTATGAAAGAGGGGGCAAGGGGCGCTCGGGTTTTACCTCAATTGGTCGCCGGAGTCAAGCGGCGGCGCAGGTGGTGGCTGTTGTGAATGGAAACGACGTCCTGGGTCACGAGCATGCAAAATAAAAGTATCAGGGGATGCGCAAGATCAAGCTGAGCATCATCGTTTGAACCAGAGAGAGGGGGGCGGTCGAGGCTCACCGGAATCGGTCGCCGGAGTCGTCGGTACAGCGGGGCTTCGAGAGCAAATGCGCGCATGTAACATCCCTAAAAATCATGATTTCAAACTTTACATATCACTCATGCATGCATATAGATTTTAGAGATCATATTCAAACTCCCTTCAGAAAACAGAAGCTTTTGATGTTATGATTTTATGTGGACAGATTTAATCCTAAAGACCAACACCATTTGAAACTTGAATGATTAGGAACTTGTTTGCTTGCCTCCATTGTTGGAAAGTTAGGTAAAAAATTTGACCAAAGTTTTCAATTTGGAAATAAATTCAAAACCCTATTTTTTTTAAAAACATTTGCAAACCAGAGGCAATGTCTCTGATTGTTTTAAGTCCAAGCTTGACCAAGCCCTCACAGGGTAACCACATGGTTAAATGACTGATTTTTGAAATCACAGTACCCTGCAAAAACCCCCAGAATTGTTTGCATTCAAAATGGATTTGAATTCATATCTAAATCTACCCAGAAAATCAAAATAGAAAAGGAAAAAGAAATAAACAAAGGAAAAGGGCTGCGCGCCAGGTTTTAGGCCCAGCATCGAATCGGGCCCAACAAGCCCACCCGGGAATTTTCTTTTCTTCTCTCACGCGCGAGCGCACGCAGCCTGTCGCTGACAGATGGACCCCACACTCACTTCGCGCACATCGCTGACGAGCGGCCCCTACCCACGCTGGCATCGTCTTCCCCAAACTGCGCCCGCGACCATGTCGCGGCTGCAGTCACTGCCGGTAATGGCGCGGCATAAATGGGCGTTAATCCGCGGGCGTTTCCTGTCGAGGCACCGGCTATAAGATCCCCACCTTCCCACGACCATTTTTCTCCAGTCGATTCTACCTTCACGCCACCAGGCTGCCCACGACTCACCCAACACCGCCGCAGACAGAGCTTGCTCCGGCGAACGATTCCGGTGAGACCCGTACGCCCCTTCCTCCCTGATTCATTCGAGCCACTTCGCAATCCCCTTGCGCACATCCTGACCCCACCAGTTCATCCTATATTGCCCCAGGTCGCCGTTCCTGCTCGACACCGCAAGCATCCGACGACCACCTCGACTCCGGCGATCAAAATCCGTAAGTTCCGTGCGCCCTTTCACTTCTGACTCACACTAGATTGTTCGCCACGGTCTTGCGCATCTTCTAAACCCCCTGGCTTGTGTTAGGGCGACGCGGAACCTCGGCAACTACTCCGACAACAACCACCCGACGCCGTCCGTAACTCCGACGAGCAATCCTCGCCGTGACAGCACGCCCCTCCGCAAACCAGTACCACGTCGAGCTTCAGCACGTCTTGGCGGATCTGGTAAGCACCTTCCTGCTTCCTGGAGCGATGTAGAACGCCGGCGCCGCCGTAGTCAGACGCGCCGCCGCCAGTTAACGCCGCTAGCGCCGCCAGATTGTGGCTTGATGGTTTGGTCCGTTGGATCTGCATCGTAGGGCTAGGATAGATCTTGATCGAAGAGGTACGCGCGCATCTGAGCCGCCAGATCCCACTTAGATCATGCGGTCCGCAGGACCCGATCCGCGCGAAGCGGTACGCGCCAGTGAGGCTGCGACACGTGGCTAGGGATAATTCAAAAACAGAAATTTGAATCAGATTTAGATTCAAACTTTAAACTTCTATAACTTTTGAATGCCACGTTAGAATTTTACAAACTTTATACCGTTGGATTCAGTGAAACAAGACCTTTCTGAATATCCAATTTGTTTAACAAATAGTAACAGTTAAAATGACTTTATTTGTAGAACAAGTTTAAGGCTATTTTAAGTATAGTTTTATTTTGGTAAATTGTATTGGTGCCAAATAAGTTTAGTTGGTAAACTTGTGACTTGATAAGTTTATATGAACATGTGCATGCTTAGTAGAGTTTTCAAAATCACCACTTGGTGAATTCTTGCATGCATGCATTCATATTATTTTTTATTGAATATTATTGTGTATAATTGTATGCTATAATTTTGTGTAGATTTTGCTAGTGATTGTGATTGTGAAGAGTGCTACTCTCCCCACTACCAAGGCAAGTGATATTTTCATGAATATTTCTATCCTATGTTTTGTACTAGGATTAGATGTTTGCTAAGTATTGCATGCTATTTTTGCCTAATGCTAAGTTGGGAAATCCTAAGTAGTGTAGAATTGTAGAATTGCTAAGGAATTTTCCTAAGTTAAGTTATCTTGCCATGCTTAGCCTAGCTATTTAGCAAACAAGGGTTGGTGGAAATCTATACACACTATGATGAAAATATTTCTAAGTCATGAGACTTATGCTTTTCTAATAAAACAACTAAGTCAAATGAACCTCCTGGGTGGAATGGAAGGATTGGGTTATGTTGAGTGGTTACACAAGGCCATGGACTTGGGTTGTGTATCTCACTTGTGGTATGCCACCCAGGCACAAAGGGATTTGGAGGCCAAGTGTTGAGAAAGCTTAGAGTGCAACCACTTGGCAATATGGGCTCTGCCTTGATCATATAGGTTGCTAGAACTTAGTCATTTGGACAGTTGGTGGTAGTTGGGTTGATAGGTTGGAGCGCGTCCATTTGACTAAGGAAAGGCTTCTGAAAGGTCCTGTCTTGGGAAACCAAGTCTGGTGGGGAAAGTGCACAACCTCTGCAGATGGAAAACCTAAGTACTTAGCCTAGTCCAAGGCAATGGACAATTTGAGCATCAAGACATGGAAGCTACAAGAATCTCATCACTCCAACTTCTAAGTAAAAATTGGTGGGTGAACAAGGGTGAAGGACCCCAATGTCTATTGGTGGTTTCTTGGGAATGTTTTGACAAAGAAAAACTTAGTGATTTCAACTAATAGGAAAAACTTATTTTCAAGCAAAGCAAGCCAAGCTACACTTAGCCAAAATGCATATAGTAATATAGTCCACTTAATATATACTAAGGTATCACTTGCCAATACTATTCCAAAGTATTGACCCTCTGTGTCTGTAACTTGTGATGTTGCAGGTTACTCCGATGATGAATAGGAGTCATGAGTCTACACTCAACATGCTTGCCTGTGGCACATGAAGATGAAGACTTATGTTTATTTACTTATTCCTTAAACTCTTGTATTAGGCCTATGGCCCTGAGTTGTAAAAGACTATGTTTTATCTCTGGAATGAATGTAATAAACGACCTTTGTATCTGTGTACTTCATCTTTAACTGTGGATGCTAGCATTGATCCAGGGACTAGCATTGCAATCACAGGGATCCTTTCCTTTATAAAGGAGGGGTCTAACAGCGCAGCCTGGTGGCGGAGTGAGCAAGGAGAGTGGGGGGAAATGCTCGCGGGGCAGAGGGGTTTAAATAGGCCCAAGCGCGACAGGAAACGCCTGCGGCATTAAGGCCAATTACGCCGCGCCATTACCGGCTTCACTGCAGCGGCGACGTGGTCTGCGGGCGCGATTTGGGGAAGACGAGGGCGACGTGGAGAGGGCCCGCTCGTCAGCGAAACACGCGAAGGGGAGGTGGGGTCTGGTCGTCAGTGACTATCTGGGTGCGCTGGCGCGTGCGAGAGAGAAAGAAATGGCCCGGGTGGGCTAGCTGGGCCTGTTCTGATGCTGGGCCAGAATCCTGGCGCCTGGCCCTTTTCTTTTGTTTACTCTTTTTCTTTTTCTGTTTCGATTTTCTGAATAGGTTTTCAAATGAATTCAAGTTCCATTTTAATTCAAAACTTCTTGGGATTTTTGCAGTGAGCAGTGGTCTCAAATATAGGCATAAGATCAAGTGGTTGCTTTGCAAAGGCGTGGTCAAGCTTGGAGAACAAAATATCAGATGCTTGCATCTGATTTGCAAAAGTTAGAAAAAGGGTTTTTGAAACTATTCCCAATTTGTAAAACTTGGTTCAAAACCACACTCAAACCTTTCTATAAGGGAGACACAAGCTAGGTTTGAAATCATTCAAAGTTTCAAATGGGGATGGCCATTTGATTTAAGTTTGCTCACATAAAATCATAACACTAAGTGCTTCTGTTTTTCTGAAATGAGTTTGAAATTGATATCAAATCTATATGCATGCATGAATGATATGCAAACTTTGAAATCATGATTTTAGGGATGTTACAAATCTAACCCCCTTAAGGTTAATCTCGCCCTCGAGATTCGGATTGGCTAGCAAATAGGTGAGGGTGGTCTTTCCGAAGATCATCTTCTCTTTCCCATGTTGCTTCCTCTTCGGAATTATGATTCCATTGCACTTTGCAAAACTTAATAGTCTTTGTCCTTGTGACTCTTTCTGCAGTCTCAAGAATCTTGATAGGCTTCTCCTCATATGTGAGGTCATTTTCTAGTTGAACCTCTTCCAAAGGTATAGTATCCTTCAAAGAAGTTTCTTCCATTTCTGGGTGACATTCCTTAAGCTGACTCACATGAAATACATTATGGACTGTTGATAAAGATGCTGACAGTTCAATTTCATAAGCAACTTCTCCTTTGCGACTCAGAATTTTGAATGGCCCAACATATCTTGGTGCCAACTTTCCTTTGACTCCGAATCTTTTCACTCCACGGAGTGGTGATACTCTAAGATAGGCTCTATCACCAACTTCGTAGGTGACTTCTCTATGCTTAGGATCTGCGTAGCTTTTCTGTCGGGACTGTGCTATCTTCAACCTGTCCTTAACCAATTTTACTTTCTCTTCGGCTTCTTTGATAAGATCTGGCCCGAATAAACTTCTTTCTCCCACGCCATTCCATAACAATGGGGTGGTACACTTTCTTCCGTAGAGAAACTCAAACGGTGCCATTTCAATGCTGGCTTGATAGCTGTTGTTATAAGAAAATTTTGCATAAGGCAGACTTTCATCCCAACTTGCTCCATAGTCTAGGGCACATGCCCTCAACATGTCTTCCAGAATTTGATTAGTCCTTTCTGTTTGTCCATTGGTTTGAGGATGAAAAGCAGTGCTGAATTCCAACCTCGTTCCCAATGACTCATGTAGTAGTCTCCAAAAATGGGAAGTGAATTGAGTTCCCCTATCAGACACAATGCTCTTGGGCACACCATGAAGACACACAATTCTACTCATGTAGATTTTGGCTAACTTGGCACTTGTATAAGTCGTCTTCACGGGTATGAAATGAGCCACTTTAGTTAGGCGATCCACTACTACCCATATGGAGTCATATCCTGATCTGGTCCTTGGTAATCCGGTAATGAAATCCATACCAATTTTGTCCCATTTCCAATCAGGAATAGGTAGTGGTTGAAGCAAACTTGCTGGTTTCTGATGCTCCGCCTTTACTCTACTACACACATCACACAAAGCAATATGTTCGGCGATGTCTCTCTTGAGATTGTTCCACCAAAACCTTTATTTCATGTCCATGTACATTTTGGTGTTACCGGGATGAATAGAATACCGGCACAATCTCCAATCTGAGTTCTCTGAATTGAGTACACAAATCATCTGGCAATTCTCCTTTGGTAAGGCCATTTACAAATACCTTACGACTTAGAGCATCTGCTACAACATTTGCTTTACCGGGGTGGTATTGCAAACTTAAGTCATAATCCTTGATAAGCTCTAACCATCTTCTTTGTCTCATATTGATTTCCTTTTGGGTGAAGATATACTTCAAACTCTTGTGATCGGTGAACACTTCACAACGCTTTCCCAAAAGGTAATGTCTCCATGTTTTGAGTGCATGGACGACAGAGGCTAACTCTAAATCATGAGTAGGATAGTTTACTTCATGAGTTTTGAGTTGTCTCGAGGCATAGGCCACAACTTTACCGTCTTGCATAAGTACAACACCCAAACCTTGATGAGACGCATCGCAATACACTTGGAAATCCTTTTCCAAATCTGGCAGACATAGAACTGGTGCTGTCATAAGTCTCTTCTTCAACTCTTGAAAGCTGACTTCACAACCTTCAGACCAAGCAAACTTCTTGTCTTTCTTCACTAATTCAGTCATTGGCTTAGCAACCTTTGAGAAATTCTCGATGAACCTTCTGTAGTAACCTGCTAAGCCAAGGAAACTGCGAACTTCTTTCACGTTCTTGGGAGATTCCCATTCAGTCATAGCTGAAACCTTAGCAGGATCAACTGCTACACCATCCTTTGTCATAACATGACCAAGAAAACCAACTTCTTCTAACCAGAACTCACACTTGCTAAATTTGGCATAAAGCTTATGCTCTCTCAACTTCTCAAGTATCAAACGCAAGTGTCCTTCATGCTCTTCTTTGCTCTTGGAGTAGACTAAGATGTCATCGATGAATACGACAACAAACTTGTCAAGAAATTCCATGAACACCTTGTTCATCATATTCATGAAGTACGCTGGAGTGTTGGTTAAGCCAAAAGGCATTACGGTGTACTCATACAATCCATACCTTGTGGTGAATGCTGTTTTAGGTATGTCTTGCTCTCTTATCTTGAGTTGAAAATAGCCTGACCGGAGAATAATTTTTGAGAACACACATGCTCCTTCAAGCTGATCAAACAAGTCATTGATTCTAGGCAAAGTATATTTGTTCTTGATAGTCACCTTGTTGAGTGAACGGTAATCTATGCATAACCTTTGACTTCTATCCTTCTTTTCCACGAACAAAACTGGGGCTTCCCAAGATGAAGAACTTGGTTGAATAAATCCTTTCTGCAACTGTTCTCCTAGTTGCTTCTTGAGCTCCTTTAGTTCATCAACTGACATTTTGTATGGTCTCTTTCCTATTGGTCCAGCACCTGGTACCAAATCTATCAGAAACTCCACATCTCTATCTGGTGGCATTCCTGGTAATTCTTCCGGGAATACATCCGGATACACAATTGGCACACTGTCCATGCTAACCCCCTTAAGAGAATTAAGCTTACTTCCTTTGGATTCAAAGTTTGACTTGAATCTAATTTTTTTTCTTTCCGGGGTTGTGAGTGCAACAGTACGATTAGCACAATCTAGTACTCCTTCATACTTAGCCATCCAATCCATTCCCAATATTACGTCCAGTCCTTGGGAATCTAGGATTATCAGACTCACTGGGAACTTATGTTTTCCAAACTCTATTACTAGATCCCGGCATCCAAGACTTACTATCATATCTCCACCCGGAGAACTAACTTTTATTGGACACCCAATGTTTTCAGTTGGAAACCCATTTCTATCAACAAATGCCTTTGATATGAATGAATGCGATGCACCAGTATCAAAGAGTACAAATGCTGGAATGGAATTGAGTCTGAACTTACCAGCAATAGCGTCAGGCTCCTCATAGACCTCCTCCACACTGATGTGGTTCACCTGTCCTTTCTGGAAAGGATTGGGCTTGACAGGTCCTTCAACTTTCTTTTCGGGGAACTCATTTGCATAGTGTCCCATCTTCTTGCATTTGAAGCATTCAACCTGACTGATGTCCCTTTTAGGAGGCTGACTTCCACTTCCACTACCATTTCCACTGTGGTGGCTCTTATGTCCACTCTTGTGGTTCTTGTACTTGTCATTGTCATGACTGCTGTGATGCTTGTTGTCATGACGGTTGTGGTTGTGGTGCTTGTTGAATTTCCCATGCTTATGGGATCCTGAGCTTCCTCTGTCATCATAGTGAGATCGTTTGTGAGACGATCCCGAGCTGTGCTTGTCGGAGTGTTTCCTCCTCCTACTCTCGACTTGCTTCATTTTGTTCTCCAATATTGCAGCCTTGTCACAGAGCGACTGATAAGTGGGAACATATGCCACAGCCAGTTGCAGATTCAGCTCATCATTCAAGCCTTCCAGAAATTTTTCCTTTCTTTCGGCATCTGTGTCAACCTCATCTGGTGCATAACGCGCCAGATTGTTGAACTCTTCAATGTATTCAGCCACGCTGCGGTGGCGCTGCTTCAGATTGTGGAACTCTTTCTTTTTCAGGCTCATTATTCCTGATGAGATATGAGCAGTGCGAAAGCCATCTTCAAAGATAGCCCAAGTCACCTCATCTATAGGAGTGGTGATTTGGAAGTTGTCCCACCATGTGGCGGCTGGCCCTTCCAGCAGATGTGCTGCAAATCTGAACTTTTCAGCAGCCGTGCAGCCAACGGTCACTAAGTCCTTGTGTAAAGAACGTAGCCAATCATTGGCCACCATGGGATCAGTCGTCCCCGAGAACTTAGCTGGCCTCAAACGCAGAAATCTGGTGAGCATATCAAAGCCCGGAGGGTTGTTGTTGTTATTGTTGTTGTTATTGGGGTTGTTGTTGTTGTTGTTGTTGTTGTTGTTGTTGTTGTTGTTGTTGTTGTTGTTGTTGTTGTTGTTGTTGTTGTTGTTGTTGTTGTTGTTGTTGTTGTTGTTGTTGTTGTTGTTGTTGTTGTTGTTGTTGTTGTTGTTGTTGTTGTTGTTGTTGTTGTTGTTGTTGTTGTTGTTGTTGTTGTTGTTGTTTTGGTTCTGAATGAATGTTGTCATCATCTGCATGAGCTATGTTTGAGCATTCATCATTTGCTGCATTTCTGGAGTAATGTTGTTAGGGTTGGGGTTTGCGCGACGGGGACGCATCTGTGGTTTGTTCAAATAGAGATAAGAATGAGATACCCATAGATGCTTTTATGCACAATACATCACATAAGCAAACACAAGCATGCAACAGAAGATAAAGATCAACAACCAGATAACAAGTTCTCAAAGTAAAAATACACAAGTGGCAAGCCATCCACATGTCGGATGGTCCAATAATAAGTTCACAAATAACAAGTATGATAATAAAAGATAAACGAGTAATCAAGTCTACTCATCAGCATCAATCTCCTCCTCGACAAAGGTAAGACCTGCGTTCTCCATCGCGGTCTTGTTCTCCTCAATAGTAGTGGTCAAGGACTCAATCTTGGCCTTGAGAGCCCTCTTCTGGGAGCGAAGCCTCTCAATCACCATCTGCTGCTGCTCTAGCTCGAAATCCTTGGACTTCAGTTCTTCAGTCATGTCCCGGATCTTCTTGTTCCTATCCTGGACGCGTTTCTCCTGACTCTTGAACTTCCGGTCCGGGGTCTCGAACTTCGCCTCCATTTCCTTGACTATCTCATCCTGCTGTGCGAAAAGCTTGTCCTTCTCGCGAAGCTGCACCTGGAGCTCGTCATTGCTGACCATGACATTGGTCCTTTCCGTGTCCACGTGCCTAATGAGAGACTCTAAGTCCTGGAGATAGAGACGTATCAGATCTGCTGCGTCCCTCGAGTCGTCCTCGAAGTCGATGGACTCTCCATCCTCATCACGTCTTCCGAAGACTTGGAAGTGGGTGCCTCTAACCTGTCGGGAGTGACGGCCTAGCAGACGTCCTATCAGGTCCTGCATGACTACCTCCATGCCTCTCTCCCTGTCATCGTGCATAAGCTTGAAGACGATGGCCTCCGTAGTAGGCTCTGTCTGGCGTCCGGGCTGGTTCACCTTGAAGCCCTAGAGGTCCTTCCTCTCGAACTTGGTGAGTGGATGCACCATGATGGTGGGAAGAGGGAGATCGAGCAAAGTGGTAAGCTCAACGATACGAGGACCAAAGCGGGTAACCTGGAACTCCTCAACAGTGCTGATGGTAATAGGCATCTATTTATAAGATAGAAAAGTTATAACAACACTATTTAAGATAAAACAAAGACAAACTTCACATACACATCCTTGGATCACAAAATCACACAAGTCATGCATACATGAATCCATTACATCAATCAAGGTCCAAACTTATTAAGGTATCATTTTGGAAAATAAGGTGATAGGTGGTGGTCCAACTAACGAAGTGCGTTTACAATCCATTCTCACTGGATCTGTTGGCTAACACAATGTTCCTAGAGGCAATCAGCCTATCTTGTTCACATGATTCCATCACTAAGTCTATAATATCTCCTCTTAAGGTTTGGTTGGTGGCTTCCAACTCTTGGGTATGTTCTTTCTCTTTATCTAAGTCTTTTTGAAGGTTGAGCATTCTGCACTTGACTCTAGCACTTTGTTCTTTGATAGTCCTCCAAGCTGCTTCTCTTGCTGACTCAAAGAATGTGGTGTGCATCACAGTGTTGGTGTACATGCAGAATCCTCTTTCTTTGTGGTTGTCTTCCTTGTTTTTGTACAAGTGAAGTTGCACCCACCAGTACTCCACTCCTTCATCCATCACTGGAAAGCCTTTGTAAACAGCTGCACCATGTGCTTCCATTGCCACCATGAGGTCCTTGAGAATTTTGGGAAACTCAGTTTCACACTCCAAGGTCATGGTCATGAGTGGTACTTTCTTCACGGCTTCGTTGATGGAGTTCATCTACAAATAGAGATGAGAATGAGAAGATTAGAAAAGTTTACGAGAAGAGTAGACAAGTGTAGAAGTAGTTGAAATTTTTCCTTAGTGGTTTTCCAATCCTAGGGTCATAATCCTACAGGCAACACAGTGCTCTGATACCATCTGTAAGATCCCTCCTTTGTAAAGGAAAAGGATCCCTGTGATTGCAATGCTAGTCCCTGGATCATTGCTAGCATCCACAGTTTAAGATGAAGTACACAGATACTAAGGTCATTTATTACATCCATTCCAGAGATAAAACATAGTCTTTTACAACTCAAGGCCACAGGCCTAATACAAGAGTTTTGGAATAAGTAAATAAACATAAGTCTTCATCTTCATGTGCCACAGGCAAGCATGTTGAGTGTAGACTCATGACACCTAATCATCATCGGAGTAACCTGCAACATCACAAGTTACAGCCACAGTGGGTCAATACTTTTGGAATAGTATTGGCAAGTGATACCTTAGTAAATTTTTAAGTGGACTGTAATACTATATGCATTTTGGCTAAGTGTAGCTTGGCTTGCGTTGCTTGAAAATAGGTTTTTCCTATTAGTTGAAATCTCTAAGTTTTTCTTTGTCAAAAACTTTCCCAAGAAACCACCAATAGACATTGGGGTCCTTCACCCTTGTTCACCCACAAATTTTTACTTAGAAGTTGGAGTGATGAGATTCTTGATAGCTTCCATGTCTTGATGCTCAAATTGTCCATTGCCATGGACTTGGCTAAGTACTTAGATTTTCCATCTCAACACTTGGCCTCCAAATCCCTTTGTGCCTGGGTGGCATACCACAAGTGTGATACACAAGGTAAACCATATCCATGGGCCTTGTGTAACCACTCAACCAAAAACCACAATTCAAGTCCCATTCCACCCAGGAGGTTCATTGACTTAGTTGTTTTATTAAGAAAAACATAAGTCCAAAAGACTTAGAAATATTTTCATCATAGCATGTATATACTTTACCAACCCTTGTTTGCTACTAGCTAGGCTAAGCAGGGCATAGTAACTTAACTTAGGAAATTCCCTAGCAATTCTACAATTCCTCCACTACTTAGGATTTCCCAACAAAGCATTTGGCAAAAAGTAACATGCAAGACTTAGCAAAATATTTCTAATGATTATACAAAATATAGGGATGGAAATATTCATGAAGTACCACTTGCCTTGGTAATGGGGAGAGTAGCACTCTTCACAATCACAGTCACTAGCAAAATCTACACAAAAATTTGTAGCACAAAATTACACACAATTCATATACAAACAAAAATATGAATGCATGCATGCAAGAAAATGCTAAGTGATGATTTTTGAAAAATCCACCAAGCAAGTGCATGATACAGAAACATAAACAAGTCAAAAACTTGCTAACTAAACTTATTTAGCACTAAACAAATTACTAAACAAAATCTATACTCAAAACAGTCCTAAACAAGTTTCTGCATAAAAAGGCATTTTAACAGAAACTTTTTGTTAAACACATTGCAGATTCAGAAAGGGCTTGTCTCCCTGATTCCAACGGTATAAAGTTTGCAAAAATCTAACATGGGAATCAAAAGTTATAGCCATTTGAAATTTGGATCTAAATCTGATTTGAATTCTGTTTTTGAATCTAACCCTAGCCACGCGTCGTGTTTCTATTGGCGCGTACCGGTTCGGCCGGATCGATCTCTGCGGGCCGTAGGATCTAATTAAAACATACGGCCTAGATCTACCAAAAACGATTCGCTAAGTGATCTAAATCTACGCGTTGGATCCAGATCTGACGGCTACATATCAACTAACCAAACTCGAGCGGCGCTAGCGGCGGTGACTGGCGGTGGCGCGTTTGATAGCGCCGGCGCTAGCGTTCTAGGTCGCGCGGGAGTGGGGGAAGTGGCTTACCAGAACCGCGGTGGCGTGATGAAGCTCAACGTGGCGCTGGTTTGCGAAGGGGCACGCGGGTACAGTCTCAGGGGCTCGTCGGAGTTGCGAGCGGCGTCTGTCGCTTGCAGTCGTGGTTCTTGCCGAGGTTTGGCGTCGCCCTAGCATGAACCAGAGGGGTCAGACAATGCACAAGACGCAGGCGATCAATCTCGTATGAAAGAGGGGGCAAGGGGCGCTTGGGTTTTACCTCAATTGGTCGCCGGAGTCAAGCGGCGGTGCAGGTGGTTGCTGTCGTGAATGGAAACGACGTCCTGGGTCACGAGCAGGCAAAAGAAAAGTATCAGGGGATGCGCAAGATCAAGCTGAGCATCATCGTTTGAACCAGAGAGAGGGGGGCGGTCGAGGCTCACCGGAATCGGTCGCCGGAGTCGTCGGTACAGCGGGGCTTCGAGAGCAAATGCGTGTAGCCTGGTGGCGGAGTGAGCGAGGAGAGTGGGGGGAAATGCTCGCGGGGCAGAGGGGTTTAAATAGGCCCAAGTGCTACAGGAAACGCCTGCGGCATTAAGGCCAATTACTCCGCGCCATTACCGGCTTCACTGCAGCGGCGACATGGTCTACGGGCGCGATTTGGGGAAGACGAGGGCGACGTGGAGAGGGCCCGCTCGTCAAGGAAACGCGCGAAGGGGAGGTGGGGTCTGGTCGTTAGTGACTGTCTGGGTGCGCTGGCGCGTGCGAGAGAGAAAGAAATGGCCCGGGTGGGCTAGCTGGGCCTGTTCTGATGCTGGGCCAGAATCCTGGCGCCTGGCCCTTTTCTTTTGTTTACTCTTTTTCTTTTTCTGTTTCGATTTTCTGAATAGGTTTTCAAATGAATTCAAGTTCCATTTTAATTCAAAACTTCTTGGGATTTTTGCAGTGAGCAGTGGTCTCAAATATAGGCATAATATCAAGTGGTTGCTTTGCAAAGGCGTGGTCAAGCTTGGAGAACAAAATATCAGATGCTTGCATCTGATTTGCAAAAGTTAGAAAAAGGGTTTGTGAAACTATTCCCAATTTGTAAAACTTGGTTCAAAACCACACTCAAAACTTTCTATAAGGGAGACACAAGCTAGGTTTGAAATCATTCAAACTTTCAAATGGGGATGGCCATTTGATTTAAGTTTGCTCACATAAAATCATAGCACTAAGTGCTTCTGTTTTTCTGAAATGAGTTTGAAATTGATCTCAAATCTATATGCATGCATGAATGATATGCAAACTTTGAAATCATGATTTTAGGGATGTTACACTTATGCTGACAACGGACCCCACTGCCACCTCACCTTCTTTCTCCCCGCGGTGAGCGCTCCCCTTCTTTCCTCCCCGGCCGTTCTGTCGCCGTTTCCTCGCGTTAATACGCAGTAACGACGCCATTTAACAGCCCCGCAACCAAGCTATCTTAAGCGCCTGCTTTCCCTCCCCATTTCCCCTCTCTCGCCCGACCCTCTCTGCCCCAGGGCTGTTTCAATTCGGAGCCACACCGCCTCTGTCATCGGCGAGCTCCGCGAGAAATTCCGGCAGCACTGCGTCGCCTCTCGCCTCCTCAACCACACTAGCTTGCTCCCCATCGTTCATTGCATCTCCCAGTACCGCCCTCCTGGCCCCGCGCGCCCCAGAACCTCGGCAACGACGACGACCACCGCCGCCACTGTCTGCCTCTGCTCCGACGAGCACTGCTGGTAAGACCGGACCTCCCCTCTCCCTCTCTTTCACACGCGCATACTCGCCATGATCCTACGCATCTAAAACCACCTTTATTTCTCTTTGGCGTGCACCGTAGCCTCGCCACCATCTTCAATAGAGAGCACCCGACGACAACAAGAACTCCGGCGAGCGATTCAGATCATCTTTGTGCGCCCCTTCGTCAACCACGAGCATGTTGAGCTCCAGCACGTCCCGACGAACACGGTGAGCATACCCTCCCTTCCCCTAGCTTCCTGGAATAGCTAGAGCGCCGCCGCCCGAGCGTCGCCGCCGCCAGCCACCGTCGAGCACCGCTGAGTTTTGGTCACATGCCCTGAGCCGCTAGATTTTGATCTGACGGATGCGATAGAACGTGAGCGAAAGGGTAAGTAGTGCTTCTGCACCGTGCGATCCCACTTAGATCCAACGGTGCTCAACGCGTGATCCGAACGAACCGGTATCAGCGAGTAAGAACACGCCACGTGGCTCTGTTCGTTTGATTTAAAACAGATTTGATCTATTAGATGCTAGATTTTGTAAAATCTATAACTTTTGATCTACACGTCCAAATTTTGAAAATTTTATATCAATGGATTCAGAAAGACAAGCCCTAGCCAACCATGCACTTTGTTTAGTAAAAAGCTTCTGGTAAAATGTTTGTTTTTGCAGAAACTTGTGTATGCATGTTTAGAATATAAAAATTGTTCTAAAATGATTTTGAAGATAAAATCTTTGGCAAATGGTTTGTTTTGAACCTACTGACCCTAGAAATCAATTGGTGGTTTCAAAAATGTATTTGGTGAAACAAAAGAATGAATCTTTGATTTAAAACATTTCTAGTCAAATAAAAATATGGTTTAATTATTAAAATGGTTTTTGAAGGAACCTTTGAGAAATGTTTTGGAAATAAACTCTCTGACCCTAAACACAAGGTTTTATGGTTTGAAAACATATTTTGTGAAACCTATAGAATGTTGCCTTATTAAAAGCATTTCTTCACCACATAAAATAATGATTTGGTTTAAAAACGGTTTATGAAGTAAAACCTTTTGCAAATGGTTTTGCCACTTTATAAAATGACCCTTAGGTGTTTTAAAATGTTTATAACCCATTAGAAACCACTTCTACAAATAAAACAATCTTTAGCATGCTTGCATGCATTGTTTTGTTATTATTATTTTATGTGATGAATTACTTGAATGGTAGATTGAAATGTTGTTTGCTTGATTGAATTGTAGTGATTTGAAGTGAGTGAACATTGCAAAGATCAAGGAGTGAACTTATACTCTCTACCAAAAAGGCAAGTGATGCTTCATACTTTTGTCCCATTATTTTCACTATGCATTAGTGATATTTCTAAATAGGACCTGCATGGAATTTTGCTAAGTGTAAACTATGCCATGGGAAATCCTAGTAGATGAAACCTTAGTAGAATTTCCTAAGTTAAGATTCCTACTACTATCATGCTTAGCTTAGCTATTAGAAAACAAGGGTGGAATATATATTCATGCTATGGAAAAATTTCTAAGTATGTGGACTTGTGTTTTGTTTAATAAAACAACTAAGTGAATGAATCACCTGGGTGGAATGGAAGGAATGGTTTGTGTTGAGTGGTTCACAAGGCCCATTTCTATGGTTTACCTTGTGTATCTCACTTGTGGATGGCCACCCAGGAACAAAGAGATTTGAGATGTCAAATGTTGAGAAGCTTCAAGTGCGGCCACTTGGCATTATGGGCTCTGCCTAGATCATATAGGTTGCAATAACTTAGCCAAATGGACAGTTGGTGGTAGGGGTTTGATAGGTTGGAGCGCGTCCATTCTGGTCTAAGGGAAGGCTTCTGAAAGATCTTGTCTTGGTGAAACCAAGTCTTGTGGGGAAAGTGCACCACATCTGCAGAGTGTAAAATCTAAGTACTTAGCCATGTCCCTGGCAAAGGACAATTTGAACATCAAGACATGTAAGCTATCAAGAATCTCCTCATCCCAATTTCTAAGTTAAAAACTTGTGGTTGAACAAGGGTTAAAGGATCACCAATTTCTATTGGGAGATGCCTTGGGAATATTTTTGTCAAGCAAAAACTTAGTGTTTTCAAATGATAAGGAAAATCTATTTTGAGCAAAGCAAGCCTAAGCTCCACTTAGCCAAATGCATATAGATGATAGACTCCACTATACTACCATAGTATCACTTGCCAATACAATTCAAATGTATTGACCCTTGTGGCTGTAACTTATTATGTTGCAGGTTTGTTTGATGTTAGAGAAGTTATTGATTTAGGATTACAAGTCTACAACCAACATGTCTGCCTGTGGCACTTTGAAGATGAAGGACCCCGGGCTATTGTTATATTCTGCTGCATTGTAATGAGATAGCCAAATGAGCTATGTAAGATGTAATAAATTATTTTATTCCTGGTTATAAAGTTGTATTATGACCTTTGTTTCTTGATATTACATCTTAACTGTGGATGCTAGCTATTGATCCAGGGACTAGCATTGTAAACACAGGGATCTCTACCTTATTAAAGGTTGGGAACCTTATAGATGGTATCAGAGCATTGTGTTGCCTTTAGGATTGTAAACCTAGGATTGGACAAAACCCCTTAGAAAAATAGGAGTTAAATTTGTTCCAAGACTTATTTACATACAATCTTGTAAACTCTTTCCTCAACCATTTTGGTTTTGATTCTACATCTCTTCTATTTCAAACTTGATGGACAAAGCCTACCCCATGGCCAAAGACTTCACCATGTGCAAAGGACTTCATCAACTCTAATGATTTCAACATCTCCAACCTTGGATATCACTAAGGATTACAAGTGAGACAAGGAATGTCACTCAAGACTTGAAGACTAAAGAAACACAATTTATGAATCATCCTCACCTTTGAAGTTTTGTGTCCAAGATTCAAGAAATTATCCAAGGATACAAAGATCTTGTTCAAGAAAAAATCAACCAAGAAGGATGGAAAGATTTCAAGTGAACCATATAGATGGACCACCATATTTAGTTTAAGTCAAACACACCAACTTATGTGGTGTAACAAAAATATTTTTGGTTGCCTAAAAATATGCTTGAAACTTGTTGAGTGGAATGCTTGTTTGTGATTGCTTGCACATTGCTTGAGTGAATTATGATGTGTGTGATTAGAACTATTCCCTTAGAAATATTTTGCCTATTCTAATCCCAATCCAACCCAAACAGATGACTTCTCCAAGAAACTCCAACATCAAGGATGGTGAAAACAACTACAACCAAGAGGACAACATGAGAGAACTCATAGTAACCGAAACCTAGTTGAACCAAGTGACAGCTCAATTTATAGCCAACACCAGTGAGGTAGATCCAACCATGCAAAGGTTTTTGGAAACCCAAACCCAATTGTTGCATAAGGTGACAAATCAAATGATCAACATGGGAAACAACTCTTCCAAAGGAGTTTGTGACAAAAAGGATAACAAAGATGATATTATAGAAGGAACCCAAGCTTGCAATATTTGTGGAGACAAGGATCACACTTCCAAGGAGCACGAAGATCAATGCCCCAATTGTGAAGAGAAACATCCAGCTAATCAATGCCCACAACCCAAGATACTTGTTACCTATGTGAAGGAAATAATCATGTCCCTATCCAATGCCCCATCTATTCCATAGTTCAACAAAGTAAACAAGGTGGAGTGCAACAACTGATTGCATACTACCATGAGAGAGCCAAGTCTACCAAGAAGGATGAAGACAAAGGAAAATCTCAGCTTGTACCTCCCAGCAATATGACCCAATTTAAAGGACCAAAGAGGAGACATATGTCTTATCCAAAGAATAATAGAAGGTCAAGGAGACCAGGAACTGTTCCTACCTTTGAGATAACATATGAAGAACATGAATTAGAAGCACTCTTAGCTTTGGAGAAACCCAAGAAAAAGAAGGACAAAAGCCATGTGCAATGTGGACATTGCAAAGAAATGGGACACTATGCCAATGAATGTCCAGAGAAGAAGAAGTATAAGGAGATTAGCCAAGTGTGGTGCAACAACTGCAAAGAGCTAGGCCATTATGTAGCAACTTGTCCACAAAAGATATGTGAAGAACTCAATCTTATCACATGTTACAATTGTGGTAACCAAGGACATTATGCAAGAAATTGTCCAGAAAAGATGAAGCACAAGATAAAGCCTATGAAGGATCTCAGCCTTGTCACATGTTTCAAGTGTGGAAACAAAGGACACTATGCAGATGTTTGTCCAGAGAGATTTCATCAAGATCCCAAGCCAGCCAAGATGTAATCTAGTTGGAAATTTTTTAAGGGTGGTAGTACCCTAGTTGCTTTGAGCCAACTTGTAACCCCTAGCCTCCCCAAATCTCAGGACGAAATTTATTTTAAGGGTGGTAGCCTGTCACATCCCAAGATTTT
Source organism: Avena atlantica (assembly GCA_910589765.1). NCBI lineage: Eukaryota > Viridiplantae > Streptophyta > Magnoliopsida > Poales > Poaceae > Avena > Avena atlantica. The sequence goes on from OU342738.1 coordinate 242,139,804, forward strand.
CCAAATCTTGTAATGTGAAAAATAAATAAACAAAATAAATATTTGTTGAAAATTAGGGTGAAAAGAAACTTTTGTTTCTAAATGGAAAGTTAGAATCCCATCTGGAACAAACTTTGGTTAATGTTTGAATCCAACTAAATTCAAATCAAGTAAAATGCATTCCTCATAAATGCATCTGGAAATTTAAACACATGGAAATAAACCAAAACCCTAATGGAATAAAATCATTTCCAAGTTGTCTCCAAGCCTATGGATTTGATCCATATAAAAACTTGTCAACAAACATTTACAAATGATCAAGAATGACAAATAGACATATTATAAGACTATATAAGTGGGTTTCACTTAGTTTGGAGCCATAAATAAAATCTTATGAATTTAATAAAATAAGGAAAAGTAATTTCCAAAGCTAATAAAGCCCTTATCTAAAATCCTTACCAAAAGGTGATAAAATAATCCTAAAGATATTTAAAAGGATAAATAAATCACAAATAAGATTTACAAATTGGAATCACTAAGTTTGGATCTCTAAATAAAAAGATATGGATTTTATAAGATGAATAAGGAAATATTAAATAAAGAATATCTAAAGACCAAATTAAAACTTGGCCAAGACCATAAGAAAATGGAATGAATTATAATCCAAAATCCAAATAAAATAAAATGATAAAGAATTTCCAAAATAAAATAAAATGGCATTAACCATTCTATCCCTATTTTAATAAAGACAAATCTCTAATAAGAATAATTACTTAATTCTTGAGAAAATAGTATTTTGGAATTTACCCAAGTGGAATAAAAAGTTGTTTAAATAACTTAAATAAAATAAATCCTCCAAATAATTCAATTGGAATTAAAACAAATACCATTGGAATTAAAACAAATACCCAATTCAAATGATTTATGAATCATATTAAATACTTTCCAAATAATTCAAGATGAATTATTTGACACCCTATTAAACAAATAAAACTTACTGAAAAAGATTTGGAAGGATTTAGAAATTTAAATGGAGATTTAAAAATATTATTAAGTCTTATCTAATTAAAAACTAGAGCCTATTTTGAATAATTAAAAGACCTTAAAAGGAATAAATAAATTATTCTAAAAATGATTTCAGAATGTTTTATTAATCATTATTTGAACCTACACAAATTTTGGCAAAGGTTTGAATCCAAATGAGTGTTTGAATTACTTATATAAAATCAAAACAGAATTAAAGAAATGGAAAAGGAAAAACAAACTGAACAAAAAAAAAGTAAAAGACCCAGCCCAACTGACCTAGCCCATTAAGCCCATCAGAATCCCACCTCTCCCTCTCACCGAGCGAATCGTTATTTACTCGCAAACGAACCCGCAGAGACACCGACGGATGGACCCCACCTCCCTTCTCTCCCTTACGCTGACAACGGACCCCACTGGCACCTCACCTTCTTCCTCCCCGCGGTGACCGCTCCCCCTCTTTCCTCCCCGGTCGTTCTGTCGCCGTTTCCTCATGTTAATACGCAGTAACGACGCCATTTAACAGCCCCGTGACCAAGCTATCTTAAGCGCCTGCGTTCCCTCCCCATTTCCCCTCTCTCGCCCGGCCCTCTCTGCCCCAGGGCTGTTTCAATTCGGAGCCACACCGCCTCTGTCACCGGCGAGCTCCGCGAGAAATTTCGGCAGCACTGCGTCGCCTCTCGCCTCCTCAACCACACTAGCTTGCTCCCCATCGTTCACTGCATCTCCAAGTACCGCGCGCCTGGCCCCGCGCGCCCCAGAACCTCGGCAACGACGACGACCACCGCCGCCACTGTGTGCCTCTGCTCCGACGAGCACTGCTGGTAAGACCAGACCTCCCCTCTCCCTCTCTTTCACACGCGCATACTCGCCATGATCCTACGCATCTAACACCACCTTTATTTCTCTCTGGCATGCACCGTAGCCTCGCCACCGTCTTCAACAGAGAGCACCCGACGGCAGCAAGAACTCCGGCGAGCGATTCAGATCATCTCTGTGCGCCCCTTCGTTAACCACGAGCACATTGAGCTCCAGCACGTCCCGGCGAACACGGTGAGCATACCATACCTTCCCCTAGCTTCCTGGAATAACCAGAGCACCGCCGCCCGAGCGTCGCCGCCGCCAGTCACCGTCGAGCGCCGCTGAGTTTTGGTCACATGCCCTGAGCCGCTAGATTTTGATCTGACGGATGCGATAGAACGTGAGCAAAAGGGTAAGTAGTGCTTCTGCGCCATGCGATCCCACTTAGATCCAATGGTGCTCAACGCGTGATCCGAACGAACCGGTATCAGCGAGTAAGAACACGCCACGTGGCTCTGTTCGTTTGATTTAAAACAGATTTGATCTATTAGATGCTAGATTTTGTAAGATCTATAACTTTTGATCTACACGTCCAAATTTTGCAAATTTTATATCAATGGATTCAGCAAGACAAGCCCTAGCCAACCATGCACTTTGTTTAGTAAAAATATTCTGGTAAAATGTTTGTTTTTGCAGAAACTTGTGTATGCATGTTTAGAATATAAAAATTGTTCTAAAATGATTTTGAAGATAAAATCTTTGGCAAATGGTTTTTTTTGAACCTACTGACCCTACAAATAAATTGGTGGTTTAAAAAATGTAATTGGTTAAACAAAAGAATGAATCTTTGATTTAAAACATTTCTAGTCAAATAAAAATATGGTTTAATTATTAAAATGGTTTTTGAAGGAAACCTTTGAGAAATGTTTTGGAAATAAACTCTCTGACCCGAAACACAAGGTTTTATGGATTGAAAACATATTTTGTGAAACCTATAGAATGTTGCCTTATTAAAAGCATTTCTTCACCACATAAAATAATGATTTGGTTTAAAAACGGTTTATGAAGTAAAACCTTTTGCAAATGGTTTTGCCACTTTATAAAATGACCCTTAGGTGTTTTCAAATGTTTATAACCCATTAGAAACCACTTCTCCAAATAAAACAATCTTTAGCATGCTTGCATGCATTGTTTTGTTATTATTATTTTATGTGATGAATTACTTGACTGGTAGATTGAAATGTTGTTTGCTTGATTGAATTGTAGTGATTTGAAGTGAGTGAACATTGCAAAGATCAAGGAGTGAACTTATACTCTCTACCAAAATGGCAAGTGATGCTTCATACTTTTGTCCCATTATTTTCACTATGCATTAGTGATATTTCTAAATAGGACCTGCATGGAATTTTGCTAAGTGTAAACTATGCCATGGGAAATCCTAGTAGATGAAACCTTAGTAGAATTTCCTAAGTTAAGATTCCTACTACTATCATGCTTAGCTTAGCTATTAGAAAACAAGGGTGGAATATATATTCATGCTACGGAAAAATTTCTAAGTCTGTGGACTTGTGTTTTGTTTAATAAAACAACTAAGTGAATGAATCACCTGGGTGGAATGTCAGGAATGGTTTGTGTTGAGTGGTTCACAAGGCCCATTTCTATGGTTTACCTTGTGTATATCACTTGTGGATGGCCACCCAGGAACAAAGAGATTTGATATGTCAAAGCTTCAAGTGCAGCCACTTGGCATTATGGGCTCTGCCTGGATCATATAGGTTGCAATAACTTATCCAAATGGACAGTTGGTGGTAGGGGTTTGATAGGTTGGAGCGCGTCCATTCTGGTCTAAGGGAAGGCTTCTGAAAGATCTTGTCTTGGTGAAACCAAGTCTTGTGGGGAAAGTGCACCACCTCTGCAGAGTGTAAAATCTAAGTACTTAGTAATGTCCCTGGCAAAGGACAATTTGAGCATCAATACATGGAAGCTATCAAGAATCTCCTCATCCCAATTTCTAAGTTAAAAACTTGTGGTTGAACAAGGGTTAAAGGATCACCAATTTCTATTGGGAGATGCCTTGGGAATATTTTTGTCAAGCAAAAACTTAGTGTTTTCAAATGATAAGGAAAATCTATTTTGAGCAAAGCAAGCCTAAGATCCACTTAGCCAAATGCATATAGATGATAGACTCCACTATACTACCATAGTATCACTTGCCAATACAATTCAAATGTATTGACCCTTGTGGCTGTAACTTATTATGTTGCAGGTTTGTTTGATGTTAGAGAAGTTATTGATTTAGGATTACAAGTCTACAACCAACATGTCTGCCTGTGGCACTTTGAAGATGAAGGACCCCGTGCTATTGTTATATTCTGCTGCATTGTAATGAGATAGCCAAATGAGCTATGTAAGATGTAATAAATTATTTTATTCCTGGTTATAAAGTTGTATTATGACCTTTGTTTCTTGATATTACATCTTAACTGTGGATGCTAGCTATTGATCCAGGGACTAGCATTGTAAACACAGGGATCTCTACCTTATTAAAGGTTGGGAACCTTACAGTGTAATTGCATGTCTTTGCGTCTCTACGCATCACTCATTATCTAATGAGATGGCTTTGTATAAATTTGATCCTTTGGTGAGACCTTTAGTTCCTTGGGGTTAAAACATGTTGATAATATTGTAGTACAATATATCTTCATAGTACTATCCCGCTGTGAACCACACCTAGTTTTATAATAAACTACTTGACACAAATGCCCTCTTTTGCTGCTATTATAGCAGTCATATACTTAGTCTTTTGTTGTAGTATCTGTCACCGTGTCTTAACTTTGGAACTCATCCAAATCCATTATGGAACTTACTTTCCATCATATTGTGCCACCCTTAGTTTATATAGAGATAAACTTAATTTGTACTTTGTGACAAAACTAGTATCAATGTAATGCTTTTACAATGAACTAACCATCTATTTGTCACTTCTACAAAATAATATATTCTTTGTTCTTCTAAAAGATCATAAGAATATCTTTACTATCGTCCAATAATCATCTTATGAATCATTCTGGTATACGCTCATAACATTTAGAGCATAGGACATATCTGGATTTGTACACATCACAGCATGATTGATAAAGTACTCTTTGTGATTTTATATATCAGGTATCAAAAATACTTGAATCTTTATTCAAATCCTTCTTGTGCAACAAGAACCTTTCTTGTAGTTTCTATATTGAACTCATTCAATATCTCATTTATGTACTTCTGGCACAACCATATTAGCGTCTCAATTTATCCATATAGACATTGATGCCAAATAATCGGGTTCTCCCTAAGCCTTTCATCGAGATGAAATTCTTAACCTGTGTCAATAAAAAGATACATCATTTCCAATCAACAATATGTCTTCCACATAATGTATTAGAAACATGTCTTAGATCTCCCACTTAATTTCTTGCAAATGCAAGCATCTTCATCGTCTCCAATGAAATTAAACTCTTTTAACAGTTTCATTATAGTGAAGATTCCAACTCCGCGATGCTTACTTCAACCATTGAAGTTTGCATATGCTTTTAGCATCCTTTGAATTAACAAAACCCTTTGGACCGTCTCATGCACACGTCCTAGGTAACCATTCTATTAGAAGAACTTGTTTTGTTTATTCAACTACCACATAACAAAATTATATGTAGTGGTTGCTACATTAATCCGTCTAGACTAAATATCGCTTAATGAAAGAACAGATCTTGTCATAGTCAACTCGTTGAACATTGTCGTGAACTCTTTCCCGACATGTCGATAATTTCACAGATGTGAAACATCCATGTCTATTTCTTTATAGATCCAAATACGACTGTAAGGTCTTGCACCTTTTCAGAGGGTCGTTCAAGTTCAAAGCTTGATCTCTCGTATATGGAACTATCACGGATTTTATGGCTTCAAACCATTTGACGGAGTTAGGTCCCATCATCGTTTCTTTCCATGTAGTCGGATCATTATTGTCAAATAATGATTTAACTCTCAAATCTTGGTATTTGATTGGTTATCCAACCTACTTGTTTCAATAGGAACTTAGACCTCCTGAACACAACCTTTGAGGCACGTGAGCCATGAGCATTGTTGCTGCCTCCGAAATACTTTTCAGCGCTGCGCAACTTTGCACATATAACTAAGGTTCTTTTAACCTTATCAAAGTTCTATTGTCCTCCCACTTAACTTTTCATGGAAAATTCCTTTCTCAAAGAAACTTGACGTTCTAAGCGACAAACATTTTTGTCTTTGGTGTTATGGAGGAATACTCAATGATTATTCAAAATAACATACAAAGATATGTTCATCCGATTTTGGTTGCAAACATCTTTCTTATGAATATCATACCAATGTTTAAGAAAGGACAACTTGGGTTTTATCCCAAACCATAACTTTATATTGTAAGATCCCTCCTTTGTAAAGGAAAGGATCCCTGTGATTGCAATGCTAGTCCCTGGATCAATGCTAGCATCCACAGTTTAAGATGAAGTACATAGAAACAAAGGTCATTATTACAAATCATTCCAGAGACAAACATAGTCTTTTACAACTCCATGGCCACAGGCCTAGTACAAGAGTTTAAATATGTAATAAGATAAATAAGTCTTCATCTTCATGTGCCACAGGCAAGCATGTTGAGTGTAGACTCATAACCCCTAATCACCATCAGAATATCCTGCAACATCACAAGTTACAACCACAGTGGGGTTAATACATTGGAATAGTATTGGCAAGTGATACCTTAGAATAATATTGGTAGCTAGATACTATATGCATTTGGATAAGTGTAGCTTAGGCTTGCTTTTCTCAAAATAGGTTTTGCCTATTAGTTGAAAACACTAAGTTTTTCTTTGATAAAATCTTTCCCAAGGAACCACCAATAGACATTGGTGAACCTTCACCCTTGTTCAACCACAAGTTTTTACTTAGAAATTGGGATGAGGAGATTCTTGATAGCTTCCATGTCTTGATTCTCAAGTTGTCCAATACCAGGGACATGGCTATGTACTTAGATTCTTCCATCTGTAGAGGTTGTGCACTTCCCCACTAGACTTGATTTTCACCAAGACAGGACCTTTCAGAAGCCTTCCCTTAGACCAAATGGAAACGTTTCAACCTATCATCCCACTACCACCAACTGTCCAAATGGCTAAGTTATTGCAGCCTATATGATCCAGGCAGAGCCCATATTGCCAAGTGGCTGCACTAGAAGCTTCTTAACATATGGCATCTCAAATCCCTTTGTTCCTGGGTGGCTTTCCACAAGTGAGATACACAAGGTAAACCATAGAAATGGGCCTTGTGTAACCACTCAACATAAACCATTCCTTCCATTCCACCCAGGTGTTTCATTCACTTAGTTGTTTTATTAAACAAAACTCAAGTCCAAAGACTTAGAAATATTTTCTCATAGCATGAATATATAACCACCCTTGGTTGCTACTAGCTAGGCTAAGCATGACATTGACAAGAATCTTAACTTTAGAAACTTTCTAGCAATTCTACAACTACTAGGATCTCCCAAGCATAGCATATAGATCAAAATATTCATGGAAATCTAGCAAAATATTTCTAGTGCAAAGTTGAAAACATAGGAATGAAATCATGAAGTACCACTTGCCTTGGTATCTTGGGGAGTAGCAACAATCCTCACAATCACAATCACTATTTGCACCAAAATCTACATAAAATGATGGCACAAAATCACATACACAATTTATACAAGAAAAAATATATGAGTGTATGCAATATGCCATGTGATGATTTTCTACACCAAACAAGACAAGTGCATAGTACTGAAACATAAACAAGACAAAAACTTGCCAAAATAACTTTACTTGAATACTAGAACATTTTCCAATTAATTTCTATACTCAAATTATGCCTACAAATGTTTCTGCAAAAACAACCAGTTTCACAGAGGCAAAACATTAAACACATTGCATAGACGGAAAGGATTTTCTCTCCTGATTCCATTGATATAAAATTTGTCAAATTTGGACGTGGGATTCAATAGTTATGAATTAAACAAGTTTAACATCTAATAGATCTAATTCAATTTTTTAAAACAAAACTCGTGCCACGCGGCGCTTCCTGGTTAGCTGGTACCGGTTCAGGCTGGATCGTGCTCGCGCACCATCAGATCTTACTTAACATCTGCGGCTCAGATCTAATCATACCTCTTCGGTGATGGATCTATCGCGTCCACTGGATCTAAATCGAACGACCCTAAGCAGCTAACCCTAAACTGGCGGCGCTAGCGGCGGCGACAGGCGGCGGCGCGCTCAGTCAGCGGCGGAGCCAGCGAACTAGGTCGTGCGGGGAGGTGGGAGGATGCTCACCAGAATCGCCGTGACGAGGAGATGCTCAACGTGTGCTCGGTTTGCGAAGGGGCGCTCGGGGTCGTCGTGGATTGCTCGTCGGAGAAGTCCCTGGCGACGGATGCTTCTGTTCGTCGATGTTGGCGAGGGTGTAGATCATGCCAAGGCAAAAGAAGCGGTGGGTCAGATGCGCAATACGATGCTAGTCACGCGGGTGTCAACGAGAGGGAAAGGGGCGGTCGGAAATTACCACTGGAGGTCGTCGGAGTTGAAGCCGAAGACGGTGGCGCTCAGTCGATTGTGTTGCCGACGCTCTGGGGCACGCGCGGGCGAGCTAGTGGTACTGGGAGGTGCGCAAGGTAATGTGGAGCATGCTCGTGTGAACCAGGAGCAGAGGGGTGGTCGGCGTTGGCCGGAATCAATGCTGCGGTTCGTCGGAGCAGTGAGGTCGCGGCGAGGAATTCTCGCAGCCTGGGGGCGCTCTGTGCTTGGGTTTTGGGGGGAAATGGAAAGGAGCAGAGGGGGTTTAAGTAGCAAGGATGAAAGGGGCAATTACGCCGGGAATCAAGCGCAATCAATCGGATTTGATTCGGGAAGAAACGGTAGAGAGGAGCAGTTCCTCCGGCGCGGGATTGACGACGATGCTGATGTGGCGGTGGGTCCGGAGTGTCAGCGAGGGAGGGGTGTGCGGGTGGGTGAGAAACAGAGGGAAAAGGGGAAACGTCCTGGGTGGGCTTGTGGGCTGTGTTTGCTGATGGTCCAAAAGTCTGGCGTCGGCCTTTTCTTATTTCCTTATTCTTTTTCTGTTTGAATTTCCAGGAACCTTTTTCAAATGATTTCAAAAGCCAATTGAATTCAAATCTTTTCTGGATTTTTGTAGTGTAATACTCATATTTCTAGGCATAAAATCATGTGATCTCTCTGTACTAGCTTGGTCCTTTTGATTAAACAAAAATAAATAGTGACATAGCACTTGATTTGAATAAGTTTCTGAAAATGGTTTTAAATCCATATTTGTTTTGTAAATTTTGGTTTAAGTACTAGCATTCAAGCAAAACAATCTGAGAGCAACAAGGCTTGGTTTTAAAACAATTATACTCTCATTTAAGAGTGGCATTTGATTAGTGTTTGATCACATAAAATCATAGCTCTCAAGTTCTGTTTCTTTCAAATGAGTTTGAATTTGATCCCTAAATGATATGCATGCATGAAATGAAATCTTTGAAAACATGATTTTAGGGATGTTACAAATCTAACCCCCTTAAGGTGAATCTCGCCCTCTAGATTCGGGTTGGCTAGAAAATAGGTGAGGGTGGTCTTTCCGAAGATCATCTTCTCTTTCCCATGTTGCTTCTTCTTCGGAATGATGATTCCATTGAACTTTGCAGAATTTGATAGTCTTAGTCCGAGTAACTCTTTCTGCAGTCTCAAGAATCTTGATAGGCTTCTCCTCATAAGTGAGATCACTTTCCAATTGGACCTCTTCCAAAGGTATAGTATCCTTCAAAGAAGTCTCTTCCATTTCTGGATGGCATTTCTTAAGCTGACTCACATGAAACACATTATGAACAGCTGACAAAGACTCTGGCAATTCAATCTCATAAGCTACTTCTCCTTTACGACTCAGAATCTTGAATGGTCAAACATATTGTGGGGCTAATTTACCTTTGACACCAAATCTCTTTACTCCATGAAGTGGTGACACTCTAAGATAAGCCCTATCACCCACTTCATAGGTGACTTCTCTACGCTTAGGATCTGCGTAGCTCTTTTGTCGGGACTATGCAATCTTCAATATGTCCTTAACTAGCTTGACTTTCTCTTCAGCCTCTTTGATTAGTTCTGGTCCGAACAAACTTTTTTCTCCCACACCATTCCATAGCAATGGGGTGGTACACTTTATCCCATAGAGAAACTCAAATGGTGCCATCTCAATACTGGCTTGATAGCTGTTATTGTAAGAGAATTCTGCGTAAGGCAGACTTTCATCCCAACTCGCTCCATAGTCTAGAGAACATGCCCTCAACATATCTTCAAGAATCTGATTGGTCCTTTCTATCTGTCCATCAGTCTGAGGATGAAATGCAGTGCTGAATTCCAACCTTGTTCCTAATGACTCATGTAGCTGCCTCCAAAAATGAGAAGTGAATTGGGTTCCCCTATCAGACACAATACTCTTGGGTACTCCATGTAGACATACAATTCTACTCATATAGATATTGGCTAACTTAGAACTTGTGTAAGTTGTCTTCACAGGTATGAAATGAGCCACTTTAGTTAGGCGATCCACTACTACCCAAATAGAATCGTATCCTGACCTAGTCCTTGGAAATCCGGTGATGAAATCCATGCCAATCTTGTCCCACTTCCAATCAGGAATAGGTAGTGGTTGTAACAATCCTGCTGGTTTCTGATGTTCCGCTTTCACTCTACTACATACATCACACAAAGCAATATGTTCGGCGATGTCCTTCTTGAGATTATTCCACCAAAATCTTTCCTTCATATCCATGTACATTTTGGTGTTACCCGGATGGATAGAATATGGTGAGTTGTGGGCTTCTTGTAAAATCAGTTTCCGAAGCTCCGGATCTTGTGGAACACAGATACATTTCCCATACCATAAAGTACCCTGTTCATCTTCATGGAATCCTTTAGCTTTTCCCTTGCTAATCTTTTCCTTAATCTCTTCAATTTACTTATCTGTCTTTTGGGCTTCTTTGATCTTGTCCAAAAAAGTGGGTTGAACATCCAAAGACATGAGATGTCCCTCAGGCACAATCTCCAATCTGAGATCTCTAAATTGGGCACAAAGATCATCTGGCAATTCTCCCTTAGTAAGGCCATTCACAAAAACCTTACGGCTTAGGGCATCTGCTACAACATTTGCTTTACCAGGATGGTATTGCAAACTCAAGTCATAGTCCTTGATGAGTTCTATCCATCTTCTTTGTCTCATGTTAATTTCTTTCTGGGTGAAGATATACTTCAAACTATTGTGATCTGTGAACACTTCACATAGCTTTCCCAAAAGATAATGTCTCCATGTTTTGAGTGCATGGACAACGGAGGCTAACTCTAAATCATGAGTAGGGTAGTTTACCTCATGAGTTTTGAGTTGTCTCGAGGCATAAGCCACAACTTTACCTTCTTGCATAAGTACTGCACCTATTCCATGATGAGATGCATCGCAATATATTTGGAAATCTTTCTCCAAATCTGGCAAACATAAGACTGGTGCTGTCACTAGCCTCTTCTTCAATTCTTGAAAACTGAGTTCACATCCTTCAGACCAAGCAAATTTCTTGTCTTTCTTAAGTAGTTCTGTCATTGTCTTAGCTACCTTGGATAAATTCTCAATAAATCTTCTGTAGTATCCTGCCAAGCCAAGGAAACTACGAACATCTTTCACTGACTTAGGAGATTCCCATTCAGTTACAGCCGAAACTTTAGCAGGATCAACTGCTACACCATCTCCTGACACAACGTGTCCAAGAAAACCAACTTCATCTAACCAAAATTCACACTTGCTGAATTTGGCATACAGCTTATGCTCTCTAAGCTTATCAAGTATCAAACGTAAATGTCCTTCATGCTCTTATTTGCTCTTGGAGTAGATCAAAATGTCATCAATGAAAATGACAACAAACTTATCAAGGAACTCCATGAACACCTTGTTCATCATATTCATGAAGTATGATGGTGCATTGGTCAAACCAAATGGCATCACGGTATACTCATACAATCCATACCTTGTGGTGAAAGCTGTCTTAGGTATGTCTTGTTCCCTTATCTTGAGTTGGAAATAACCTGACCGAAGATCAATCTTTGAGAACACACAAGCTCCTTCTAACTGATCAAACAAGTCATTGATTCTTGGCAAAGGGTATTTGTTCTTGATAGTCACCTCATTGAGTGAACGGTAATCTATGCATAACCTTTGACTTCTATCTTTCTTTTCCACAAACAAAACTAGTGCTCCCCAAGATGAAGAACTTGGTTGGATAAAACCTTTCTGCAACTGTTCTCCAAGTTGTTTCTTGAGTTCTTTCAGTTCATCAACTGACATCTTGTATGGTCTCTTTGCTATCGGTCCAGATCCTGGTAGCAAATCAATAAGAAATTCCACATCTCTATCTAGTGGCATTCCCGGCAATTCTTCCGGAAACACATCCGGATATTCACTCACAATAGGCACACTGTCTATGCTAACCCCCTTAAGAGAATTTAGCTTACTCCTTTTTGCCTCAAAGTTGGTCTTGAATCTGATCCTTTTGTTTTCTGGAGTAGTGAGTGAGACAGTATGGTTGGCACAATCTATCACTCCTATGTGTTTAGTCATCCAGTCCATTCCCAAAATAACATCCAATCCTTGGGAGTTTAGAATTATCAAGTTAACGGGAAACTTATACTTCCCAAACTCTACAACTAGATCATGACATCCTGATTTCACTATCATTTCTCCGCCAGGAGAACTTACTTTTATAGGACACCCAATAGTTCCTACCGGTAGTTCATTTATTTCAACAAATGCTCTTGATATGAATGAATGAGATGCACCAGTATCAAAGAGAACAAATGCTGGAACAGAATTGAGTTTGAACTTACCAGCAACAGCATCAGGTTCCTCATAGATTTCTTCCACATTGACGTGGTTCACTTGTCCCTTCTGAAAAGGGTTGGGCTTGTTGGGTCCTTCAAGTTTCTTTTCTAGGCATTCATTTGAATAATGCCCCATCTTCTTACACTTGAAACATTCAACCTTCTTGACAGGCTGGCTTCCACTTCCACTTCCACTTCCACTGTGGTGGCTCTTATATCCACTCTTGTGATTTTTATACTTGTCACTGTCATGACTACGGTGATGCTTGTTGTCATGATGACGGTAGTGGTTGTGGTGCTTGTTGGACTTCCCATGCTTGTGGGATCCAGAACTCCCACTGTCATCATAATGGGAACGCTTGTGAGACGATCCCGAGCTGTGCTTGTCAGAGTGCTTTCTCTTCCTGCTTTCAACTTGTTTCATCTTGCTCTCCAAAATAGCAGCCTTGTCACAAAGAGACTGGTATGTGGGAACATAGGCCACAACTAACTGCAGGTTCAATTCATCATTCAACCCTTCAAGGAACTTTTCCTTCCTCTTAGCATCAGTGTCAACTTCATCTGGTGCATATCGCGCCAGATTGTTGAACTCCTCAATATATTCAGCCACGCTGCGGTGGCGCTGCTTCAAGTTATGGAACTCTTTCTTCTTCAAACTCATCACTCCGGATGAGATGTGAGAAGTACGGAAACCATCTTCAAAGATAGCCCATGTCACATCCTCAATGGGAGTGGTGATCTGGAAGTTATCCCACCAAGTGGCTGCTGGTCCTTCCAACAAGTGAGCTGCAAATATGACTTTCTCTTCATCAGTACAGCCAATAGTTACCAAGTCCTTGTTCACAGAGCGTAGCCAATCATTGGACACCATAGGATCAGTAGTTCCTGAGAACTTTGCTGGCCTTAGCCTTAAGAACCTGGTAAGCATGTCAAAACCCGGTGGGTTGTTCTGATTGTTGTTGTTGTTGTTGATGTTATTATTATTTTTGTTGTTGTTCTGATTTTGGATGAACGTGGTCATCATTTGCATCAACTGAGTCTGAGCTGTCATCATCTGTTGCATCTCAGGGGTGATGTTGTTGTTGTTGGGGTTGGGATTGGCACGTCGGGGAGGCATCTGTGGTTTTCAATAAGGATAAGAATGAGATACCCATAGATGCTAACATGCACAATACATCACATAACAAAATCACAATAATGCATCATAGTAGTAAAGGTTCAACAACACAGACCACAAGTTTTTGGAAAAGTAAACACACCAATAGCAAGCCATCCACATGTTGGATGGTCATTGCGACTCAATAATCAAAGACATGATAAATAAAGGTAAATGAGTAGTCATCACTACTCCTCTGCATCAACCTCCTCATCAACAAATGTAAGACCTGCATTCTCCATAGCGGTCTTGTATTCCTCGACATTGGTGGTCAAGGTCTCTACCTTGGCTTTGAGAGCCCTCTTCTGTGCACGAAGCCTCTCAATCACACCTTGCTGATGCTCGAGCTCGAAGTCCTTGGCCTCTAGTTCTGCAGTCATGTCTCGAATCTCTTGTTCCTATCTTGGACTCGCTTCTCTTGACTCTTGAACTTTCTGTCCTGACTCTCAAACTTGGCCTCCATCTCTTTGACTATCTCATCTTGCTCCGTGAAGAGTGTAGAGGTCCCAACCTTTAATAAGGTAGAGATCCCTGTGTTTACAATTCTAGTCCCTGGATCAATAGCTAGCATCCACAGTTAAGATGTAATATCAAGAAACAAAGGTCATAATACAACTTTATAACCAGGAATAAAATAATTCATTACATCTTACATAGATCATTTGGCTATCTCATTACAATGCAGCAGAATATAGCAGTAGCATGGGGTCCTTCATCTTCAAAGTACCACAGGCAAACATGTTGGATGTAGACTTGTAATCCTAATTAATCAACTTCACTAATATCAAACAAACCTGCAACATAACAAGTTACAGCCACAAGGGTCAATACATTTGAATTGTATTGGCAAGTTTCACTACTATGTAGAATATGAGTGGATCCTATCAATACATGCACATTTGGGTAAGTGGGGTTTAGGCTCATTTGCAGAAAGCAATATAGTTTTATCCTATCTTTTCAAAATAGTTTTGATCTTTTGTCAAATCTTTCTGAACTCCTTGGAAACCTCCAAGTGCTTCAAGTCTCTTGTTGTCACTTTCAAGTTTTACTTTTAGAAATTGGAATGTCGAGATCTCCCATAGCTTCAGGCCTTAGTTGCTTAGTATTGTCCATAACCGGGGACACGGCTAAGTACTTAGATTTTTATCTTCTGTAGAAGTTGTACACTTTACCCACATGACACATTCTCATCTTGATGCCACCAGTGGCCGCTGGATAAGTACTCACCAAGATGGAGTACTGGCAGATTGAGAATGTGACGAAGTCTTTCCATAGGGTCCTCCCAATACACAATGCTAGCTTGTCTACCAGGCACCAATGTAGGGTTTCAAGTTCCCTCATTGTAGTTAACCTGAAGAGGCCAATGCATGGGTCTTCCACTATGTAGTTGACTAAGCCAGTGCCCATTTAGCATGTGGCTGTACACGGAATCCACTGTACGAGAAACATGTTCAATCTCTAAGTCCCTGGGTGGTTTTCATCTAGTGCACAACAAAAAGAGATTGCCATATAAACATGGTTCCTCTTATTGCCACCTTGTCCAAAACTTGAGTATCCTTGTCCACCCAGGTGGTTCATTGAGTACTTGTTTTATTATATAAAACACAAGTCTTTTCAATACTTCTCATAATCTCAACATGTATCCCTTCTCAACATATAAAGCAGGGCTAAGCATATTACAACTACATTGTTTTCACTAAGGAATATATAGGGGTATCCTATTAGGATTTAGCATAGCAAAATATAGTAGTCCTCATCATGCATGTTTCAAAATCCACTAAGTGTAATGAAAATAGTAGGACTTGGATGATAGTGTCAGTTGCCTTTTTGGTAGAGGATGTTGTTTCACTTCTTGATCTTGCTAATATCACACTCTTCTAACTTCACTACAAATCAATCAAGCAAACATAGATTCAACTAGCATTCCAACCATTATTCAAACAATTCATCATACATAAAATAATAGAAACTAAGTCATGCATGCAAGCATGCAAAAGATAGTTTTATTTGCAAAGGTGGTTTCTACTAGGCTCTATACATTGTAAGGTTCAAAGTGGTCATTTTCTAAAGTGTCAAACCCATTTGCAAAAGGGTTTTATCTATAAACCATTTTTAAATCAAATCATTATTTCATGTGGTGGAAAATGCTTTTGGTAAGGCAATAATTTTATGTTGTCCACCAAATAGGTTGTTAATTCATAAAACTTGGTGTTTAGGGTCAGAAGGTTTGAATCAAATCATTTCCCAAAGGTTTTACTCAAAAATCATTTCCATATCAAAATCAATGTTTTTATTTGACTAGATATGAGTTAATTCAATTATTCAATCCTAATCTTCACAAAATACATTTTTAAATCCATAAGTTGGTTCCTAGGGTCAGTAGGTTCACAACAAACCATTTTGCAAAGATTTTAACCCCAAAATCATTTTGGAATAAATTTTATATCCTAAACAAGCATACACAAGTTTCTGCAAAAATACACATTTTACCAGAAGCTTTTTACTAAACAAAGTGCATGGTTGGCTAGGGCTTGTTTTTCTTAATCCATTGATATAAAGTTTGCAAAATTTGGACGTGTAGAACTAAAGTATTGGATTTTTCAAATTTGCATACAAATTAGATTCTAATTCTGTTTTAAACAGATCCAGTGCCACACGGCGTGATACCATTGGTCGGTACCGGTTCGCACGGATCGGCCTCTGTGGATCGTTGGATCTAAACAGATCGCGCGGCTCAGATGTGCTCATACCCTTTCGCTTAGGTTCTAATCTTAGCCACAGGATGAAGATCCAACGGGCTCAGCTGCCTTGACCAAGGACTGGCGGCACTGCGCGGCGGCTGGCGGCGGCGACGCTCAGACGGTGGTGTCGCGGCGATTCTAGGAAGCAAGGGGAGAAACGGGTGTGCTCACCGTACTCGCGAGGTCGAGGTGACGCTCAACGTGTGGTCGGCTTGGCAAGGGGCGCTCAAGGATGGCGGCAATTCCTCGCCGGAGTAGGTGGCGGCATCAGGTGGCTCTGGAGGTCGTCGAGGGCGACGCTGTGGTTCACTCCGAGGAAAAACAAGGACATAGTTAGACGCGGGCGAGTGTGGTGTTCACGCGAGTATGATTGAGAGGGCTCGGGGCGGTCTGGCTTACCAGGGGGAGGTCGCCGGAGTTGCTTGCAGGCGGTGGCGCTCATGTTGTTGTTGTTTGCCGACGCTATGGATCAAGCGCGGGCGAATGAGTGGCACGGAAAGATGCGCCAGGAGGTGGGAAGCAAGCTCGTGTGCAGAGAAAGGAGAGGGGCGGCGAGGTGTGGCCGGAATTCACTGGAGAAGCTTGTCGGAGCAGGGGCGGCGCAAGGGGAATTCAGGGCAGCCTATGGGCGGAGGGGAGGAGCTGTCTTGGGGAAAAGAGCGAGGGGAGAGGGGCGATTTAACGGGCGTAGTCACTGCGAGGAATTAAGGCCGTCTTCAACGCGTATTCATCGCCGGAATTACTCGCTGCAACGGCAGGGCGAGTTCACCGCGGGGAGGAAGAAGGTGACGTGGGCGTGGGGTCGTCTGGCAGTGAGAGAGAGAAGGGTGTGGTGGGGTCCTGCTGTCTGCGACTCTGCGGGTGTGAGTTTGAGTGGAAAACGATTCGCGCGTGGGGGGTTTAATTGGGCTGGAGCTGGGCTGCTGGGCCTGCTTAGTTGGGTTGCTGTTTGTTTCTTTTTTTTGTACTGAATCTTTTCCTTTTCTATTTGATTTTCTGTTTTGAAATTTTAATCAAACTATTCAAACAACAATTGGATTCAAACTTTTGCTAAGCTTTGTATTGGTTTTAGTTCTGTTAACTAACACAAACCAAAGGTCCAAAATAAAATAATATTTTTATTCTTTTTAAGATCTATTTAATAATTAAATAAAATAGTCCTTAGTTATTAATTCAAATAGGTTTTGATTTATTAAAATCTCCATTTGAAATCTAAATATTATCAAAACCAAATCAGTAGGTTTTATTTGAAAATATAAAATACTTGGAAAACTTGTTTAAGATAATTTAACAAGTTTTTAATGTTTAATGAAAATGGCAAAGCCTTTACTTTAATAAGATTGGGTATTAATAAACCCTCATTATTTTATTTAAATAAACCTTTACTCCTTTAATCAAAACAAAATATTTTATTTCAAAATTTTGGCCAAGGTTTAATTTGGCTCTATAAAAATAGTCCTTATTTATATTTCCACCTTTTCATTTGAAAACCAAATCTTTTTGTTAAAAGATCCAAAAATAGTAATTTCACTTATTTAAAATTTTCTTTATTAATTGTTTATATTTTCAAATCCCTTTAGGATTTGTTTGATCAAAAATAGGTTTGAAGGTTTCCAATTGGAATCAAAAGTTTCTTCTCACCCTAAAATCAACAAAGTTTTGTTTTATTCATTTATTTGTCACAAAACAAGATTTGGAAAATCTTGGGATGTGACAAAGAGCGTGTCCTTCTCGCGAAGCTGCACCTAGAGTTCGTCATTTCTAAGCATGAAGTTGGTCCTATCAGTGTCTATGTGCCTAAGAAGAACCTCTAAGTCCTGGAGGTATAGGCGAATCGGCTCTGCCGTCTCTCTCGAAGTATCCTCAAAGTCAATGGCCTCACCATCATCATCACGTGTACCAAAGGTGTGGAAGTGAGTACCTCTAACCTCTCGAGAGTGTCTCCCTAGTAAACGTCCAAGCAAATCCTGCATGACTACCTCTAGGCCTCTCTCCTTGTCATCATGGATGAGCTTGAAGATGATGGCCTCCGTGGCTGGCTCAGTCTGGCGTCCTGGCTGATTAACCTTGAAGCCCCAAAGGTCTTTCCTCTCAAACTTGGTGAGGGGAAGCATCATGATAGTAGGAAGAGGGAGATTGAGCAGACTAGTGAGCTCAATAATACGAGTGCCGAAACGAGTTCCCTTGAACTCTTCAGCCGTGCTGATAGTAACATTAGGCATCTATTTAATAAGATAGAAAAAGTTAGAATCAACATACATAAAGATGAATCACAAGACAAAGCATCACATGCATAACTTTGGAAATCAAATCACACAAGTCATGGCATACATAAAACCATTACAAACATACAAGTTCAACTTATTTCAAATAACATTTGGAAAATAAAATGATAAGTGGTGGTCCAACTAACGAAGTACGTTACAATCCCATCTCACTTGCCAAGTTGGCTAACAGGGCATCCCTAGAGGCAATCTGTCTATCTATATCACATGACTCCATTGCTAAGTCTATGATGTCCTCCCTTAAACTTTGGTTGGTAGCCTCTAACTCTTGGGTATGTTTCTTTTCTTCCTTAAGATCATTCTGAGTGTTGAGCATTCTGCACTTGATTCTATCACCAAGTTCTTTGATGGCCTTCCAAACTGCATCCCTTGCTAAATCAAAGAATGTAGTGTGCATCACTGAATTGGTGACCATGCAGAATCCTGATTCCTTGTGGTTGTCTTCCTTGTTTTTATACAAGTGAAGTTGCACCCACCAGTACTCCACTCCTTCATCCATCACAGGAAAACCTTTGTACACAGCTACACCATGTATTCCCATGGCAACCATGAGGTCCTTGAGAGCCTTGGGGAATTCTGTCTCACATTCCAAAGTCATAGTCATGAGTGGTCCCTTATTCACGACTTCGTTGATGGAGTTCATCTACAAATAGAGATGAGAAAGAAGATTAGAAAAGTTTATGAGAAGAAAAGACAAGTGTGGAAGTTGTTAAAAATTTTCCTTACTGGTTTCCAATCCTAGGGTCATAATCCTACAAGCAACACAGTGCTCTGATACCATCTGTAAGATCCCTCCTTTGTAAAGGAAAGGATCCCTGTGATTGCAATGCTAGTCCCTGGATCAATGCTAGCATCCACATTTTAAGATGAAGTACAGAGAAACAAAGGTCATTATTACAAATCATTCCAGAGACAAACATAGTCTTTTACAACTCCATGGCCACAGGCCTAGTACAAGAGTTTAAATATGTAATAAGATAAATAAGTCTTCATCTTCATGTGCCACAGGCAAGCATGTTGAGTGTAGACTCATAACCCTAATCACCATCAGAATATCCTGCAACATCACAAGTTACAGCCACAGTGGGTCAATACATTGGAATTGTATTGGAAAGTGATACCTTAGAATAATATTGGTAGCTAGATACTATATGCATTTGGCTAAGTGTATCTAAGGCTTGCTTTGCTCAAAATAGGTTTTGCCTATTAGTTGAAAACACTAAGTTTTTCTTTGATAAAATCTTTCCCAAGGAACCACCAATAGACATTGGTGAACCTTCACCCTTGTTCAACCACAAGTTTTTACTTAGAAATTGGGATGAGGAGATTCTTGATGGCTTCCATGTCTTGATGCTCAAGTTGTCCAATACCAGGGACATGGCTAAGTACTTAGATTCTTCCATCTGCAGAGGTTGTGCACTTTCCCTACTAGACTTGATTTTCACCAAGACAGGACCTTTCAGAAGCCTTCCCTTAGACCAAATGGACGCGTTCCAACCTATCATCCCACTACCACCAACTGTCCAAATGGCTAAGTTATTGCAACCTATATGATCCAGGCAGAGCCCATATTGCCAAGTGGCTGCACTAGAAGCTTCTTAACATATGGCATCTCAAATCCCTTTGTTCCTGGGTGGCTTTCCACAAATGAGATACACAAGGTAAACCATAGAAATGGGCCTTGTGTAACCACTCAACATAAACCATTCCTTCCATTCCACCCAGGCGTTTCATTCACTTAGTTGTTTTATTAAACAAAACTCAAGTCCAAAGACTTAGAAATATTTTCTCATAGCATGAATATATAAACACCCTTGGTTGCTACTAGCTAGGCTAAGCATGGCATTGACAAGAATCTTAACTTTAGAAACTTTCTAGCAATTCTACAACTACTAGGATCTCCCAAGCATAGCATATAGATCAAAATATTCATGCAAATCTAGCAAAATATTTCTAGTGCAAAGTTGAAAACATAGGAATGAAATCATGAAGTACCACTTGCCTTGGTAGCTTGGGGAGTAGCAACAATACTCACAATCACAATCACTATTTGCACCAAAATCTACATAAAATGATGGAACAAAATCACATACACAATTTATACAAGCAAAAATATATGAGTGTATGCAATATGCCATGTGATGATTTTCTACACCAAACAAGACAAGTGCACAGTACTGAAACATAAAAAAGACAACAACTTGCCAAAATAACTTTATTTGAATACTAGAACATTTTCCAATTAATTTCTATACTCAAATTATGCCTACAAATGTTTCTGCAAAAACAACCATTTTCACAGAGGCAAAACATTAAACACATTTCATAGATGGAAAGGATTTTCTCTCCTGATTCCACTGATATAATTTTTTTCAAATTTGGACGTGGGATTCAAAAGTTATGAATTAAACAAGTTTAAAATCTAATAGATCTAATTCAATTTTTTTTAAAACAAAACTCGTGCCACGCGGCGCTTCCTGGTTGGCTGGTACTGGTTCGGGATGGATTGTGCTCGCGCACCGTCAGATCTTACTTAACATCTGCGGCTCAGATCTAATCGTACCTCTTCGGTGATGGATCTATCGCGTCCACTGGATCTAAATCGAACGGCCCTAAGCAGCTAACCCTAAACTGGCGGCGCTAGCGGCGGCGACAGGCGGCAGCGCGCTCAGTCAGCGGCGAAGCTGGCGAACTAGGTCGTGCGGAGAGGTGGGAGGATGCTCACCAGAATCGCCGTGACGAGGAGATGCTCAACATGTGCTTGGTTGGCGAAGGAGCGCTCGGGGTCGTCGTGGATTGCTTATCGGAGAAGTCCCTATCGACGGATGCTTCTGTTTGTCGACGTTGGCGAGGGTGCAGATCATGCCAAGGCAAAAGAAGCGGTGGTTCAGATGCGCAAGACGATGCTAGTCACGCGGGTGTCAACGAGAGGGAAAGGGGCGGTCGGAAATTACCACTGGAGGTCGTCGGAGTTGAAGCCGAAGACGGTGGCGCTCAGTCGATTGTGTTGCCGACGCTCTGGGGCACGCACGGGCGAGCTAGTGGTACTGGGAGGTGCGCAAGGTAAAGTGGAGCATGCTCGTGTGAACAGGGAGCAGAGGGGTGGTCGGGGTTGGCCGGAATCGATGCTGCGGTTCGTCGGAGCAGCGAGGTCGCGGCGAGGAATTCTCGCAGCCTAGGGGCGCTCTGTGCTTGGGGTTTGGGGGAAATGGAGAGGGGGCAGAGGGGGTTTAAGTATCAAGGATGAGCGAGGCAATTATGCCGGGAATCAAGCGCAATCAATCGGATTTGATTCGGGAAGAAACGGCAGAGAGGAGCAGTTCCTCCGGCACGGGATTGACGACGATGCTGATGTGGCGGTGGGTCCGGAGTGTCAGCGAGGGAGGGCTATGCGGGTGGGTGAGAAACATAGGGAAAAGGGGAAACGTCCCGGGTGGGCTTGTGGGCTGCGTTTGCTGATGGGCCAAAAGTCTGGCGCCGGCCTTTTCTTATTTCCTTATTCTTTTTCTTTTTCTATTTGAATTTCCAGGAACCTTTTTCAAATGATTTCAAAAGCCAATTGAATTCAAATATTTTATGGATTTTTGTAGAGTGTAATACTCATATTTCTAGGCATAAAATCATGTGATCTCTCTGTACTATCTTGGTCCTTTTGATTAAACAAAAATAAATAGTGACATAGCACTTGATTTGAATAAGTTTTTGAAAATGGTTTTAAATCCATATTTGTTTTGTAAATTTTGGTTTAAGTACTAGAATTCAAGCAAAATAATCTGAGAGCAACAAGGCTTGGTTTTAAAACAATTATACTCTCATTTAAGAGTGGCATTTGATTAGTGTTTGATCACATAAAATCATAGCTCTCAAGTTATGTTTCTTTCAAATGAGTTTGAATTTGATCCCTAAATGATATGCATGCATGCATGAAATGAAATCTTTGAAAACATGATTTTAGGGATGTTACATATATGGTGTCATTTCAACGGATTATGATGGAGCTCTTTTTAGTGGAAAAACAGTATTCTCTAAAGCTTTAATCTTTAAAATATAATGGCAGTTTTATCAATTACACCTTTGATCTTACCATGTCAAACAAGGTTTCATTGCATATCTGGATTATTCCATACTCATATGGTGTTTCGGGAAACGCAAACCCATGGAATGATTCCTCAAATCTTAGGTGTTATGCTAATGTAGAAGGAGTGTCCCAACCTTTAAGCAATATAAGGTGGAGTCCCTTGTGTTTACAATGCTAGTCCCTGGATCAAGAGCTAGCATCCATAGTTAAGATGTAATATCAAGAAACAAAGTTCATAATATAACTTTATAACTAAGAAAAACATAATTTTATTACATCATACATAGCTCATTTGGCTATTACATTACATTGCAGCAGCATAACTATAGTCATGGGGTTCTTCATCTTGAAAGTGCCACAGGCAGATGTTGGTTGTAGACTTTGTAATCCTAATCAATCAATCTTCACTAAATTCAATCAAACCTGCAACATTACAAGTTACAGCCACAAGGGTCAATACTTTGGAATAGTATTGGCAAGTTTCACTACTAAGTATAATATGAGTGGATCCTATCATTACATGCATAATTGGCTAGGTAGGGTTTTAGGCTTCTTTGCAGAAAGCAATACTTTATCCTATCTTTTCAAAAAGGTTTTGTTTCTTTTGTCAAATCTCTTTATCAAATCCCTTGAACTCCTTGGTATCCCCAAGTATTCAAGTCTTTGTCAAAAATCCCTTGAGCTACTTGGTAACCCCAAGTGTATCAAGTTTTATCAAAATCTCATGAGTTCCTTGGTAACCCCAAGTACATCAAGTTTTATCAAAGTCTCTTGAGCTCCTTGGTACCCCCAAGTGCATCAAGTTTTATCAAAGTCTCTTGATCTCCTTGGTACCCCCAAGTGCATCAAGTCTTTAAAAGTTTTCTTTTAGAAATTAGAATGTCGAGATTTCCCATAGCTTCAAACTTTAGTTGCTCAGTATTGTCCATAACCGGGGACACGGCTAAGTACTTAGATTTTATTATGTTCTGCAGAAGGAGTACACTTTACCCACATGTCACAATCCCATCCTTTTGCCACCAGTGGCCACTGGATTAGTGCTCACCAAGATGGAGTACCGGCAGATTGAGAATGTGACGAAGTCTTTCCAGAGGGTCCTCCCATACACCATTGCTAGCTTGTCTTCAAGTACCCATGTAGGATTCCAGGTCCTCATGTCCAGTATCCTGAAGACAATGCATGGTCTTCCCAATGTAGTTGACTAAGCCAGAGCCATAAATAGCATGTGGTTGCACACGAAAGCCACAATTGGAGAAACATGTTCAATCTCTAAGTTTCCTGGGTGGTTTCCTTTGGAGCACAACACAAAGAGATTGCCATAGACATGGTTCCTTTGTTGACACCTTCTCCAAAACTCAAAGTATCCTTGTCCACCCAGGTGGTTCATTGAGTCCTTGTTTTATTATATAAAACATAAGTCTTTTCTCAATCTCATAAAATCTCAACATGTATCTCTTTTCAAAATATAGCATGGCTAAGCATGTATCAACTACATTGTTTTCACTAAGGAATGTATAGGGTATCCTATTAGGATTTAGCATAGCATAAGTATAGAAATTCTTTTCATGCATGTTTTCAAAAATCCACTAAGTATAATGAAAATAGTAGGACTTTAGATGATAGTGTCACTTGCCTTTTTGGTAGGGAATGATGGTTCACTCCTTGATCTTGCTAGTCTCACACTTTTCTAACTTCACTACAATCAATCAAGCAAACACAATATCAACTAGCATTCCAAACCAATAATCAATCAAATAATTCTCACACACAAAACAATGGGATCTAAGTCATGCATGTAAGCATGCAAGAGGTGGTTCTATTTGCGAAGATGGTCTCCACTAGGTTTCTAAACTTTGTAAGGTCCAAAGTGGTCATTTTCCTAAATGGCAAAGTCATTGGCAAAAGGGTTTTGTCCATAAACCATTTTTAAATCCAATCACCATTTTATGTGATGGAAAAATATTTTTATCAAAGCAACAACTTTAAGTTGTTCACCAAATAAGTTGTTGTTTCTCAAAACTTGGTGTTTAGGGTCAGTAGGTTTGATCCGAAACATTTTCCCAAAGTTTTTACTCCAAAACATTTTCATAACCAAAACCAATATTTTGATTTGGTTAGAAATGGGCTAAATCATTTAATCAATCCTAAATTTCACCAAGTACATTTTCAAAACCAAGGGTTGGTTCCTAGGGTCAGTAGGTTCACAACAAACCAATTTGCCAAGGTTTCAAACTCAAAAACATTTTTGAATCATTGTTTTAATCTAAACAAGCATTCTAATGTTTCTGCAAAAACAACTAATCTAACAGATACTATTTGCTAAACAAATGGCATGGTTGTCTAGGGCTTGTTCCACTGATTCCAACGATATAAAGCTTGAAATTTTTGGACGTGTGGATCAAAAGTTATAGGGTTTTCAAATCTGCATCTAATCTGATTTCAAATCTGTTTTTAAACAGAACTGGTGACACGCGTCGCTTTTCTACTCGCTGGTACCGGTTTGGGTGGATCGCATGCTGGAGACCGTTAGATCAAGTTGAATCGCACGGCACTGGTTGCGTACCCTTTCTAAGTTAAGTGATCTAATCTCGTCTCTTCGATCTAAATCGAACGACTGCTAATGCCTGGCCAAGATCTGGCGGCGCTCGACGGCTGCGCGCGGCGGCGACGGTCAGATGGTGGCGGCGCTGGCGAAACAGGAAGCGAGGGAGGATGGGAAGGTGCTTACCGAGATCGCAGAAGGCTGGGGAAGCTCAACGTGGTATTCTTGGGTCAAGGGGCGCTCGGGGACTGCAGTAATTCCTCGCCGGAGTGAGGAAAGACGTCAGGCGGCTCTGGACGTGGTCGGAGACGGTGCTGTGGTTCACGAGGAGGCAAACAGAGGGTGTGGTCAGATGCAGGAGATCACGGAGAAGAAGCTCGCATGATCGAGAAGCAGAGGGGTGGTCGGATTTCACCTGGGGAACTCGCCGGAGTAGAAGACAGACGCGACGGTGCTCAGAGCTAGTCGAAGACGGCGTTCTGGGGCACCCGCGGTTGAACGGAGAGTACTGGGAGGAGCGTCTGGGGAGTGGTGAGTGTGCTCGTGTGCTCGGGGAGGCAGGAGATGGCGAGGCTTGGCCGGAATTGGAGGAGGAAGCTCGTCGGAGCAGTGGCGGTTTGGAGATGATTCCGAGCAGCCTGGTGGCGATGTGGAGTTGGCGTTTGCGGGGAATGACAGAGGGAGGGGAGGCGCTTATGTACGTGTGGTCAGGGGCGAGATTAACGCGGTCATTACTCGTGAATTCACGCGCGGATTGAATGACAGAGAACGGCAGCGAGGTTTGGGGAGAAGGGGTCGCGCGGGTGAGGAGGATGAACAGGAGAGTGGGGTCAGCTGGTCAGTGAGAAAAGGAGTTAGGGGAGGGTCCACTAGTCATTCACTGCACGGGTTCGATATTGAGTGTGAATCGTTTTCTTTCTGGAGGGAGAGAGGGGCTGGTACTAGGCCTTGTTGGGCTTGGCCGGCTGGGCTGGTCCAGATCCTATATTTTTTTTCCTGAAACCTTTTTCCTTTTCTAACTCTAAATTCTGTTTTAAAAATCAAACAAACAAACAACACTCAAATCAATTCAAACAATCACCAAACTTTGTAACTTTGAATTTGGTTCTGTTTAGCAACATAAACCAAAATTCCAAATCCAAAATAATAATTTTTAGGGTCCATTACTAATTAAATAAATAGACCATTGTTATTAAAATCAAATAAGGTTTGTTTTATTTAAATACTCCTTTGGAAATCTAATTATTTTCAAAACCAAATTATTAGGTTTTATTTAGGAATATAAAATACTTGGAAAACTTAATTGAAATAAATAAATAAGTCTTGATGTTTTTGGAAATAGTAAAACTTTTATTAATAAAACTTGGATATTTAAATCCTTATTAATTTATTTAAATAAACCTTTACTATTTTTATCAAAACAAAATGTTTTATTTCAAAAGCTTGGCCAAGGTTTAATTTGGCTCTATAAAATAATCCTTATTTGGTAAATTTCTTTTTTATTTGAAACCAAATCTTTTTATTTAAAAGATTCAAAATAGTAATTCCAAATATGTTTTTATTTTTCTTTATTAAATGTTTATCTTTTTAAATCCCTTTAGGATTTGTTTGATCCACATTGGTTTGAAAGTTTCCAATGGAATTCAAAAAGTTTCTTCTCACTCTGAAAAACAACAAAGTTTTATTTTATTCATTTATTTTTCACATTACAAGATCTACCACCCTTAAAATAAATCTCGTCCCGAGATTTGGGAAAGCTAGGGTTACAAGTAGGCTCAAAACAACTAGGGTACTACCACCCTTAAAATAAATTTCAAACAAAATTACATATTGTTCTTCTTGGGATCCTGGGGAAAGCTCTCTGGGAAAACATCTGCTTAGTGTCCATTGTTTCCATACTTGACTCATGGGCCAAGGTTGAGTTTCTCCATAGGCTTGTTCAACTTGTTCTTCATCTTTTCTGGACAGTTGCTTGCATAATGTCCTGGGTTCTTGCAATTGAAACAGTTGATATCCTTGAGTTCTTTACGTAGCTCTTGTGGACAAGTTGCTACATAATGGCCTAGCTCTTTGCAGTTGTTGCACACCACTTGGCCAATCTCCTTATTCTTCTGGTTCTCTGGGCATTCACTGGCATAGTGTCCCATTTCCTTACACTTATGACATTGCACCTGGATTTTGTCCTTCTTTTGCTTCATGGGTTTCTTTGGTCCTTTGAATTGGGTTGTTTTGTTTGGAGGTATAACTGGTCCTTTTCCTTTGTCATCAACCTTCTTGGTAGACTTGGATCCACCTTGTTTCCTTTGTTCCACAATGGAATAGATGGGGCATTGGATAGGAACATGATTGTTTCCTTTACATAGGTAGCAAGTAGCTTGAGAGGTGGGACATTGTCCAACAGGATGTTTCTCTTCACAATTGGGGCATTGATCTCCATGCTCCTTGGAAGTATGGTCCTTGTCTCCACAAATAATGCAAGCTGGGGCTCCATCTAGAATAATATTTCTGTCATCCTTGTTATCAAAGACTCTTTTGGAATAGCTTTCTTCCATATTGATCATTTGATCAGTCACCTTAAGCATCAGTTGGCCTTGAGTTTCCAAAAATCCTTGCAGGGTTAGATCTTCTCCACTAATGTTGGCTATGAATTGAGCTGTCACTTGGTTCAACTGGTTCTGAGTTGCTATGAGCTCTTTCATGTTGTCCTCTTGGTTGGTGTTGGTGTCATCAACCTTGATGTTGGAGTATTTTGGAGTAGTCATCTGTTTGGGTTGAAGGGAGATTAGAATAGGCAAGATATTTCTAAGGAAATATTTCTAATCACACACATCACAATTCACACAAACAATGTTCATGCAATCACAAGTCAAACATTTCACTCAAACAACAAGGTTCAAGCACATACTTAGGCAACAAAATATTTTTGTTACACCACATAAGTTGGTAGTTTCGACTTAACTAAAATATGGTGGTCCATCTATATGGTTCACTTGTGATCTTTCCTTCCTTCATGATTCTTCTTGTATGAGATCGTGGTTTCCTTGAGAAAAACTCTTGGTTGCAATACTTCAAATGATGTAGGCTCCTTCTAACTTTTGCATTCCCTCAGTCTCTAAATCTTGTGCAAGATTTCCTTGCCTCACTTGTAGTCCTTAGTGTCATCCAAGTTGGAAGTCCTTGGTGAATATGCTGAAGATGTTGAAGTCATTAGAGTTGGAGAAGTTGAAGTCATTAGAGTTGAAGAAGTTGAAGTCATTAGAGTTGATGAAGTCCTTTGCACATGGTGTAGTCTTTGGCCATGGGGTAGGTTTTTCATCAAGTTGAAATAGGAGAGAGGTAGAGTTGAAACCAAAATGGTTGAGGAAAGAGTTTACAAGTATGTTTGTAAATAAGTTTTGGAACAAAATACAACTCCTATTTTTCTAAGGGTTTTTGTCCAATCCTAGGTTTACAAATCCTACAGGCAACACAATGCTCTGATACCACATGTAGAAGGAGTGTCCCAACCTTTAAACAATATAAGGTGGAGTCCCCTGTGTTTACAATGCTAGTCCCTGGATCAATAGCTAGCATCCACAGTTAAGATGTAATATCAAGAAACAAAGGTCATAATATAACTTTATAACCAGGAAAAACATAATTTTATTACATCATACATAGCTCATTTGGCTATTACATTACATTGCAGCGGAATAACTATAGTCATGGGGTCCTTCATCTTCAAAGTGCCACAGGCAGATGTTGGTTGTAGACTTTGTAATCCTAATCAATCAATCTTCACTAAATTCAATCAAACCTGCAACATTACAAGTTACATCCACAAGGGTCAATACTTTGGAATAATATTGGCAAGTTTCACTACTAAGTATAATATGAGCGGATCCTATCATTACATGCATAATTGGCTAGGTAGGGTTTTAGGCTTCTTTGCAGAAAGCAATACTTTATCCTATCTTTTCAAAAAGGTTTTGTTTCTTTTGTCAAATCTCTTTATCAAATCCCTTGAACTCCTTGGTATCCCCAAGTATTCAAGTCTTTGTCAAAAATCCCTTGAGCTACTTGGTAACCCCAAGTGCATCAAGTTTTATCAAAATCTCATGAGTTCCTTGGTAACCCCAAGTACATCAAGTTTTATCAAAGTCTCTTGAGCTCCTTGGTACCCCCAAGTGCATCAAGTTTTATCAAAGTCTCTTGAGCTCCTTGGTACCCCCAAGTGCATCAAGTCTTTAAAAGTTTTATTTTAGAAATTAGAATGCTGAGATTTCCCATAGCTTCAAACTTTAGTTGCTCAGTATTGTCCATAACCGGGGACACGGCTAAGTACTTAGATTTTACTATCTTATGCAGAAGGAGTACACTTTACCCACATGTCACAATCCCATCCTTTTGCCACCAGTTGCCACTGGATTAGTGCTCACCAAGATGGAGTACCGGCAGATTGAGAATGTGACGAAGTCTTTCCAGAGGGTCCTCCCATACACCATTGATAGCTTGTCTTCAAGTACCCATGTAGGATTCCAGGTCCTCATGTCCAGTAGCCTGAAGACAATGCATGGGTCTTCCCAATGTAGTTGACTAAGCCATATCCATAAATAGCATGTGGTTGCACACGAAAGCCACAATTGGAGAAACATGTTCAATCTCTAAGTTTCCTGGGTGGTTTCCTTTGGAGCACAACACAAAGAGATTGCCATAGACATGGTTCCTTTTGTTGCCACCTTCTCCAAAACTCAAAGTATCCTTGTCCACCCAGGTGGTTCATTGAGTCCTTGTTGTATTATATAAAACATAAGTCTTTTCTCAATCTCATAAAATCTCAACATGTATCTCTTTTCAAAATATAGCATGGCTAAGCATGTATCAACTACATTGTTTTCACTAAGGAATGTATAGGGTATCCTATTAGGATTTAGCATAGCATAAGTATAGAAATTCTTTTCATGCATGTTTTCAAAAATCCACTAAGTATAATGAAAATAGTAGGACTTTAGATGATAGTGTCACTTGCCTTTTTGGTAGGGAATGATGGTTCACTCCTTGATCTTTCTAGTCTCACACTTTTCTAACTTCACTACAATCAATCAAGCAAACACAATATCAACTAGCATTCCAAACCAATAATCAATCAAATAATTCTCACACACAAAACAATGGGATCTAAGTCATGCATGTAAGCATGCAAGAGGTGGTTCTATTTGCGAAGATGGTCTCCACTAGGTTTATAAACTTTGTAAGGTCCAAAGTGGTCATTTTCCTAAGTGGCAAAGTCATTTGCAAAAGGGTTTTGTCCATAAACCGTTTTTAAATCCAATCATCATTTTATGTGATGGAAAAATATTTTTATCAAAGCAACAACTTTAAGTTGTTCACCAAATAAGTTGTTGTTTCTCAAAACTTGGTGTTTAGGGTCAGTAGGTTTGATCCAAAACATTTTCCCAAAGTTTTTACTCCAAAACATTTTCATAACCAAAACCAATATTTTGATTTGGTTAGAAATGGGCTAAACCATTTAATCAATCCTAAATTTCACCAAGTCCATTTTCAAAACCAAGGGTTGGTTCCTAGGGTCAGTAGGTTCACAAAACACCAATTTGCCAAGGTTTCAAACTCAAAAACATTTTTGAATCATTTTTCTAATCTAAACAAGCATTCTAATGTTTCTACAAAAACAACTAATCTAACAGATACTATTTTCTAAACAAATGGCATGGTTGTCTAGGGCTTGTTCCACTGATTCCAACGATATAGAGCTTGCAATTTTTGGACGTGTGAATCAAAAGTTATAGGGTTTTCAAATCCGCATCTAATCTGATTTCAAATCTGTTTTTAAACAGAACTGGTGACACGCGTCGCTTTTCTACTCGTTAGTACCGGTTCGGGTGGATCGCGTGCTGCAGGCCGTTAGATCAAGTTGAATCGCACGGCACTGGCTGCGTACCCTTTCGAAGTTAAGTGATCTAATCTCATCTCTTCGATCTAAATCGAACAACTGCTAATTCCTGGCCAAGATCTGGCGGCGCTCGACGGCTGCACGCGGTGGCGACGGTCAGATGGTGGCGGCGCTGGAGAAACAGGAAGCGAGGGAGGATGGGAAGGTGCTTACCGAGATCGCAGAAGGCTGGGGAAGCTCAACGTGGTATTCTTGGGTCAAGGGGCGCTCAGGGACTGCAGTAATTCCTCACCGGAGTGAGGAAAGACGCCAGGCAGCTCTGGACGTGGTCGGAGATGGTGTTGTGGTTCACGAGGAGGCAAATAGAGGGTGTGGTCAGATGCAGGAGATCACGGAGAAGAAGCTCGCATGATCGAGAAGCAGAGGGGTGGTCGGATTTCACCTGGGGAACTCGCCGGAGTAGAAGACAGACACGGCGGCGCTCAGAGCTTGTCGAAGACGGCATTCTGGGGCGCCCGCGTTTGAACGGAGGGTACTGGGAGGAGCGTCTGGGAGTGGTGAGTGTGCTCGTGTGCTCGGGGAGGCAGGAGATGGCGAGGCTTGGCCGGAATTGGAGGAGGAAGCTCGTCGGAGCAGTGGCGGTTTGGAGATGATTCCGAGCAGCCTGGTGGCGATGTGGAGTTGGCGTTTGCGGGGAATGATAGAGGGAGGGGAGGCGCTTATGTACATGTGGTCAGAGGCGATATTAAAGCGGTCATTACTTGTGAATTCACGCGCGGATTGAATGACAGAGAACGGCAGCGAGGTTTGGGAAGAAGGGGTCGCGCGGGTGAGGAGGATGAACATGAGAGTGGGGTCAGCTGGTCAGTGAGAAAAGGAGTGAGGGGAGGGTCCACTAGTCATTGACTGCACGGGTTCAATAATGAGTGTGAATCGTTTTCTTTCTGGAGGGAGAGAGGGGCTGGTACTGGGCCTTGTTGGGCTTGGCCGGCTGGGCTGGTCCAGATCCTATATTTTTTTTTCTTCCTGAAACCTTTTTTCTTTTTCTAACTCTAAATTCTGTTTTAAAAATCAAACAAACAAACAACACTCAAATCAATTCAAACAATCACCAAACTTTGTAACTTTGAATTTGGTTCTGTTTAGCAACATAAACCAAAATTCCAAATCCAAAATAATAATTTTTAGGGTCCATTACTAATTAAATAAATAGACCATTGTTATTAAAATCAAATAAGATTTGTTTTATTTAAATACTCCTTTGGAAATCTAATTATTTTCAAAACCAAATTATCAGGTTTTATTTAGGAATATAAAATACTTGGAAAACTTAATTGAAATAAATAAATAAGTTTTGATGTTTTTGGAAATAGTAAAACTTTTATTAATAAAACTTGGATATTTAAATCCTTATTAATTTATTTAAATAAACCTTTACTATTTTTATCAAAACAAAATGTTTTTTTTCAAAAGCTTGGCCAAGGTTTAATTTGGCTCTATAAAATAATCCTTATTTGGTAAATTTCTTTTTTATTTGAAACCAAATCTTTTTATTTAAAAGATTCAAAATAGTAATTCCAAATATGTTTTTATTTTTCTTTATTAAATGTTTATCTTTTTAAATCCCTTTAGGATTTGTTTGATCCACATTGGTTTGAAAGTTTCCAATGGAATTCAAAAAGTTTCTTCTCACTCTGAAAAACAACAAAGTTTTATTTTATTCATTTATTTTTCACATTACAAGATTTGGAAAATCTTGGGATGTGACAGGCTACCACCCTTAAAATAAATCGCGAGTATGATGTTGCTCTCCAAAACCTTTTGGATGATTAGGACGACAAGCGTCTCCAACCTTTTTCAAATTCTCATCAAATATGAGACATTAAACTTTGCCATATTATACTATCTCATGTTGCAACCAAAACATCATTTCATATATCGCAATATCTTCCACACATCATTGTTTCTGAAACAACTCTTTCAGATCCTAGATAACCTTGATATTAAAACAATCTTTTGAATATCAAGAATCATGGAGACAAACATGATACTTATATACTAACACTAGAATTGTCACTCTTGATTTAATACCAATTATTAAACTTCGCGGAGTAACCGGAACTTACTGAAAGTTTGCAATAGGACTTTTAAACTTTAGATTAACACTTCAAAACAATACGATACCAGTTCATAAAGTAACTAACAAGAGTTCTATAGTTCTATTATCTCAATTATAACTAAGCGTGATGGGGATATGCCTACTGGGGTATACCCAGCAGGGCGTTTCCGACTGGCCCGAGAGCTGGCGAGTGGGCCTGCAGAACGGCGAGTGGATTGAAGCCCAGCAAAGTACCGAGCGACTGGAAGCTGAAGGCCCAGGCGAGTAGATAGGCCCAGTCAGACTGGGTTAAATGACTACTAAAGATGTAACCGAATCAGTTGAGATATGTAAACCCTAGGGGAGGTGAGCCTATATAAACCTCCCTAAAGGGTGAGTAGAGATACGTTCCCTCATACACCCAAGCGACTCGCCGCTTAGCCGCCGAGCTCGCCCATTGTAACACCTCCATAATACAATCTAGCAGGAGTAGGTCTTTACCCTCCGGGGGGCCGAACCTGGGTAAAACCCTGTGTCTTTGCCCTCATCTCGCACCGCAGATGGCTGGCCGCCCTTGCCCCTCGTTCTACTACTCGCTGCCGATTGCAGCATCTGCCATGACCATTCCCACGACAGTGGCGCCCACCGTGGTGCCTGGCCGGTCTGGCCGGTGTTCTGCGGCGAGATCCAATCTGCCCATCAACGAGACGGTCGCCACCGGCCGCATGATAGCGATCGGCGAGATGCTCCAGATCTTGCCGAGCAGCTACGTCCCGGCGGCGCGACCCGTCACGCACAGCGTGATCCTACCAATCGTACGACTCCTCGTACGACCCCGCCGTCTGGCTCGACACATACCTCATGGCAATGGGGATCGCGGGTCACACTGACATACTCGCCGCCCGTTACCTCCCCCTGATGATGGAGGGGACGTGCAGGCAGTGGATCAACACTCTCCCCCAGGACAGTATCGACTCCTGGGAGGAAATGCGCGACGCCTTCGTCAGGCACTTCGAGTGCTCCTACACCCGCGCCACCACTATTGAGGACCTGGAACGATGCGTCCAGGGACCCCGCGAGTCGACCCGCAACTGGGTCCAACGGTGGCAAGAGCTTTGGTACAACGCGGTCGGCATCCACCCGGACACCGCGATCCATTGCTTCAAGACCTCGTGCAGCTATGAGCCTCTAGTCGCCAAGCTCAAGCGACACTCCCGCACACTCGACAACATCCCCGACCTCCTCGAGATCGCCAAACGGTACGCCGAGGAAGATCCAAACCAGGAAACTGACGACGAGTCAGGAGGGCAACGCCGCACGGGCGGCAACGACGGCGGACGCCGAACCGACCTACGCTACAGCGACACTCGCCTCACTGGCAAGCGCCGCAGTGATGGGCGAGTCGACTTCGTCACCAACGCCGGGCACGCGCAGCGCGAGCCCAAGAGCTACCTCCGCGACGGAGGGCAACGCCGCGATGGCGGCAATTACAAGAACAAGCCAAGGTTCGATCCCGCGGCCCTCCTTAACCAACCATGTGCGTTCCATAGCAGGGAAGGGAAGCCCGCAACGCACACCACCGCCGACTGCCACACCCTCAGGGAAATCGAGAAGGCACGGCAAGCACGGGAGGACCCCGACAACGACCCGCCAAATGGCGGAAAATTTGGCAAAGTAGCCGGCTCGCTCCACACCTTCACAGGCTTCAACACGAAGCGCGAGAAGAAGGTCATCGCCCGAGCCGTCGCTGTCAATGCGGTGTCCCAAATAGACGTCCCCCAGTTCCTGAACTGGTCGGAACAGCCCATCACCTGGATCCGGCAAGATCACTCGCTGCGCATCGAGTACCCAGGACGAGTAGCCTTGGTGGTCAAGCCCAAGGTTGGCCACTACTGGCTCCCCAAGACACTGATGGACGGTGGTAGTTCCATCAACATCCTCTACCTCGACACCTTCAGGCGGCTGCGGCTCCCGCAGTCGATGATCGAGATGACCCACACCACGTTCCACGGCATCGTCCCCGGTCGGAAGGCGTACCTGATCGGCAAGGTCACGCTGCCAGTCACTTTCGGCACACCGGCAAACTTCCGCACCGAGCGGATCGTCTTCGAGCTGGTGCCCTTCGACAGCCCTTACCACTGCGTCCTGGGGCGCCAGGCGTTCGCTAAATTCATGGCAGCGCCCCACTACGCGTACAACACGATGAATCTCCCCGGGCCGTGCGGCGTCATCACCATCAACGGCGACCCCAACATGGCCGCCGAGTGCGAGGCCAAAGGAGCCGAGCTCGCCGACGCCGTCATTGCGGCAGAGACCAACCACGCCGACGAGCTCGCCAAATACGCGAGCGGGGTCAACAACGACGACCCCACAATACTCAAGAAGCCCAACTCAGAGGGCGCAAACACCTCAACCTTTGAGGCAACGACGCACACCCGCACCGTCGAGCTGGTCCCAGGCGACTCCAGCCAGACGGTGACGATCGGGACAGGCATGAGCCCAGCATAGGAAGGCGCGCTCATCGAGTTCCTCCATGAGAACAGGGACATCTTCGCATGGAAACCCTCCGACATGCCCGGTGTCCCTAGGGAGCTCGCTGAGCACAAACTGAACACCGACCCCAAAGTGCGTCCTGTCAAGCAGTCGCTACGGCCCTTCAATGAAGAACGCCGTCGAGCAATCTCCGAGGAAGTGCAGCATCTACTCGCTGCCGGCTTCATCCGGCCAATCAAGTAGTCCAAGTGGCTGGCAAACCCAGTCCTGGTCGAGAAGAAAAACGGGACCTGGAGAATGTGTATCGACTACACAAACCTGAACAGCGCCTGCCCAAAGGAGCAGTTCGTCCTCCCGCGGATCGACCAGATAATCGATTCAACCGCGGGTTCGGAGTCGCTACGTTTCCTCGACGCCTACTCTGGGTACAACCAGATCAAAATGGCTGTCAAAGACGAGGAGAAGACGGCGTTCATCACGCCATTCGGAGCCTTCTGCTACACCGCCATGACCTTCGGCCTCAAGAACGCCAGGGCGACCTACCAGCGGTGCATGCAAGAATGCCTCGCGAGCCAAATTGGCCGCAACATACACGTCTACATCGACGACGTGGTCGTGAAGTCCGCTCGCCAAGGCGACCTACTCGCCGACTTGGCGGAAACCTTCGCCAACCTGCGAAGGTACAAGATAAAGCTCAACCCAGGCAAGTGCACCTTCGGTGTACCCGCCGGACAACTACTGGGGTACGTCGTCTCCAAACGAGGGATCGAGGCGAACCCAACAAAGATCGACACGATCGCCCGGCTCGGCAAACCCGAGTGCCTGCGCGACGTCCAGAAGCTGGCCGGGCGAGTAGCGGCTCTCAGTCGCTTCATCCCCCGCCTGGGCGAAAAGGCGATGCCCCTATACCGCCTGATGCGCAAGAACCCCACCTTCCAGTGGGACAAGGAGGTGGACGACGCGCTCCGCGACCTCAAAAAGGTGCTACTCGCCGCACCACTACTCGCCGCCCCCGCCGACAAAGAACCTATGCTGGTTTACGTCGAGGCGTCCGAGCGCGTCGTCAGCGCTGTGATGGTCGTCGAACGACCAGAGGAAGGAAAGGAGCGCCCGGTTCAGCGGCCGGTGTACTACATCAGCGAGGTCCTCACCGAGTCGTGCCAGCGGTACCCACAATACCAAAAGCTAGTATATGCGGTCTTCAGGGCTCAGCGGCGCCTGCCTCACTACTTCTAGGAGCACCCGATCACGGTCGTCTCCTCAGCGCCACTGCAAGACATCATCCGCAATCGCGAGGCGACCGGGTGGGTCGCCAAGTGGGCCGTCGAGATCGGCGTCCACAACATCAAATACGAGCCACGAAAGGCGATTAAGTCGCAGGCGCTGGCAGACTTCATCGCCGACTGGGAGAAGGCCCAGCAGCCAGAGAAGCTTCCGTACCTCCATTACTGGAGCCTGCACTTCGACGGCTCCAAGAACGCGGACGGTGCAGGAGCAGGGATAGTGTTGACTTCACCAAAGGGCGACAAGCTCCGCTACATCCTCTGCCTCTACTTCACGCCCTGCACCAACAACATGGCTGAATACGAGGCCCTACTCCACGGCATGCGATCCGCCAAGGAGATGAACGTCAATCGCCTCCGATGCTACGGAGATTCCGACCTCGTCGCGGGGCAAGTCGCCGGCACCTGCGACGCCGTCTCCCCTACCATGGCGGCGTACCGCCAAGCGGTGGACAAGTTGGGCGGCCACTTCACCGGCTACTCTGTCGAGTGGATCGACATGCGGAAAAACGAGGAGGCCGACGCCCTCTCTCGCATCGGGTCGGCTCGACTCGCACCACCCGCCGGCGTGTTCCTCGACACAATCTCCAAACCATCAGTCTTTCCTCCGAGGGAGATCGACATCGGAGTCCCACTCCAACCAGAGGCAGCCTTCGTCGCACTCATCACCGAGCCAGACGATTGGACCAAGCCCTACATCGCCTACCTGGAAGCCGGCACCCTGCCAGCAGACGAGACAGACGCTCGAATGATCGCTCGCCGATGCAAGTCCTACACCATCATCGACGGCGAGCTACACAAGCGCAGCGTCACCGGCGTGTTCCAACGCTGCGTTCAACCGGCTGAAGGACGCAAAATCCTCCACGACATTCACTCAGGTGACTGCGGCCACCACGCCGCCGCTCGCTCCCTGGTCACCAAGGCCATGCGACACGGCTTCTACTGGCCCACCGCACACGCCGACGCTGTCGACATCGTCCAGCGATGCACCGGGTGCCAGAAGTACGCCAATCAGACGCGCGTACCGAGCTCGGCGCTCAAAACAATCCCCATTACCTGGCCATTCGCCGTATGGGGCATGGACATGGTAGGCCCCTTCAAGAAAGCCCCCTCCGGCTACACCCACCCGCTAGTCGCCGTCGACAAATTCACTAAGTGGGTGGAGGCCAAGCCAGTCCGGAAATGCGACGGGAAGACCGCCACTAAATTCCTACGCGAGCTCATATATCGCTACGGGTTCCCAAACAGTATCATCACGGACAACGGCACCAACTTCGCCAAGGGAGCCATGGCCGAATTCTGCGAAGAGCACAACATCCGGCTCGACCTCGCGTCAGTCGCCCACCCGGAATCCAACGGCCAGGCGGAACGGGCCAACCAAAGCATCCTCCACGGCCTGAAGCCGCGACTCCAAGTACCACTCGAGCGCACCGCCGGGTGCTGGGTCGAAGAGTTGCCCTCCGTCATCTGGGGAATCCGTACCTCGGTTAACAGATCGACGGGATTCACTCCCTTCTTCATGGTCTACGGCGCCGAAGCAGTCATGCCCACCGACCTCGAACACGACTCGCCGCGAGTCGTCCATTATACGGAGGCTGTAAACGAGCTGGCCCGCCAAGATAGGGTCGACCAGCTCGATGAAGCACACGACCTCGCTCGGTCACGCACCGCCATCTACCAGCAAGGACTCCGCCGCTACCACAGCCGGCGGGTGAAAGCTCGCACCTTCCAGGAAGGCGACCTGGTGTTACGCCTCATCCAGGACAAGAAGGCATGCACAAGCTCTCCCCTCCGTGGGAAGGCCCATTCGCTATCGGGCGCGTACTCGGCAACGACGCCTACTAACTCATCGACGTCCGCGGGGACGGCGAGCTCGACGTCAAGCGACCATGGAATGTAAACCTCCTCCGGAAGTTCTACTCCTAGAACCCCACACATGTACT
The DNA here is from genome assembly GCA_910589765.1 of Avena atlantica. NCBI lineage: Eukaryota > Viridiplantae > Streptophyta > Magnoliopsida > Poales > Poaceae > Avena > Avena atlantica. Next base: position 242,179,071 of record OU342738.1, read on the forward strand.
CTCCAGTCGCTATGAAATAAAAGAAACGGTTACCGCAAATTGCGCCTACTCTCCATGACTTGTGCCACTCGCACTCGTAATAACAGCGGTATGCTAAAATGCAGAAGTCAACCTTTGGTACAGCGATCAGCACGGCTAAGTAGTGCGGTGTAAGAGCACTGAATCACTTCAGGTCTTGCATCGTCCACGAAAAACGCCAACCCAGAGCTCCATTGGAGTCGCCTAGCTCGACTGGTTCTACGAGCCAAGACAACTGCCCTCGCTTCTCACAGCGACCTTGGTCCTCCGCATCCTCGGCATAGCGACTCGAACGGCTAATTACCACGCTCGGGGACTGAATACCAGTTCATCAAGAGCGGTCAGGGAAAACGCCAAGTAAGAGAGCATGCCCAGTACTCGCCAAGCGACTGACCCCACGGGCCAGGCAGGAGTGACGCGCTCACACCAACGCGCTAAGTCCTCAACCACCCTCGAGTCGCGCCTAGAACTACCAAGTACCACGCTCGGGGACTCGGCCACCCGACTTCGTTCGCGTACGGGAAAACGGTAAAGTACAGAGCACTCAAGGGAGTCGCCTTGCGACTGGCTCTCCGAGCTCGGGCGAGTCGACCAAAGCAACAAAACACATGATAACAACACACACATCATATACGAGGTAAACCCCACAAAAGGGCGGACGCGCTCGGGGACTCGTCCAAAATCAATCCAAAGCACACAAACAAATACCAAAATAGACACGACGTCCCATTCAATCGCATATTGCATTGTCTTATGTTACAAAATATGCCCGCGTGGCAGAACTGCTGCTAACGCTTCAAGGCAAACTACCCTACTCTGCAGGCTTCGATGACGACTCGCCAGCATCCCGGCGATTACGGATGAACGCGGTGTACGGGTTTGATGGATACGTCGTCAGTTCACCCGCCATCGCCGCGCGAAAAGGCTGCTCGACCTTGAAGTCACGATGCGGCGGCTCGGGGTCGTTCGGCGCGACGACCGTTTCCTGGTATGGAAGGAGGTCGCCCATCGCCCAGACACGCTCCGAGTACGTGGTGGCACGCTCTTGCAACTTGAGAACCTCGGACAGATCCACCGCACCAGTTGACGATGGGTACCCACTCGTCACATCGTCGATGTCGAAGTCTTCGGGGAAGTGGGCGAGTCCAAGGCTCAGGGTCGTCGATGCTCCACGCAGAAACGCCGATCGCGTCATAAATTCAACGACCGCGGGTGCCTTCTCCAAGTACTTCCACACCTCAACGAGGTCGCTGGGAATCACCTCCGTGGGTGATATTTCTTGGAGGTAGGCGCGGACGCAGGTCGCTGACAGCGTCGCCGAGTCGACGAGCATGCTTACGCACTGCCTTGCGTCGAGCGAGCTCGCCTCTTCGTCGCTATCAATGATGCGACCTGTGAAGAAAAAGACAATGATGAGTATGATGGGTACCACAAAAACCACAACCATAAGAAAGGGAGGAAGCACTCACCAAGCAGCGGGCGGGCGAGTCCCGTGATGAAGCATTGAAGCGACGCGTGGTCGTCCTGAAGCCCAACAATAAGGACTTCCGACACCTTGCGATCCTCCTCTGCGGCCGCAATGGCGGCCTTAGCTCGCCTGTCTGCCAAGCTAGCTTCTTCTCTCGCCTCCCGCAGTTCGCGCTCGAGGTCGGCGATCCGTTGTTCAGCGGCACCCAGAGCAGACCGAGCCGCCACTAACTCACCAGCGGGGACAAGCCCCTGGCGAGCTTGATCTGCCTTCTCAGCAACAGCCTGAAGACCTTTGTTCGCCTCCTGGACGATGGCCAGCTCTTTCTCCGCGCGCTATTTCGCGGCCAATCGGTCCGCTGACTCAAGCTGCAGACCCTGCACATCACCGAAACAGTCAGTTAAAACGAACTCCATAAGTGCCCACCCGCTAAAATTCAGCGAGTGCGCACTCGGGGACTGGCGATTAAGAAATTCCTAAGTGCCCACCCGCTGAAATTCAGCGAGTGCGCACTCGGGGACTGGCGATCAAGAAATTCCTAAGTGCCCACCCGCTGAAATTCAGCGAGTGCGCACTCGGGGACTGGCGATCAAGAAATTCCTAAGTGCCCACCCGCTGAAATTCAGCGAGTGCGCAATCGGGGACTGGCGATCAAGAAATTTCTAAGTGCCCACTCGCTGAAATTCAGCGAGTACACACTCGGGGACTGGATACGAAAATAAAAGACGAGAAATTATAAGAATCACGCCGCTGCAAAACACCGACCTGATCCTCGGGGACTGGATGTACCTGGATGGCTGCGCCAAGCATGCCGTGGAGCTAGATCGCGTCCACGGACGCGAGTAACGCTGGCGTGTGCCCACGACGTTGGTCGACTTCAGCATCGGCGGTCCCAGGAGCGTGGCTTGAGGGCGCAACCCCACTCGCCGTGGCCGCCTTGGTCACGAAGCGGGGGAAGGTAGCGATGGAGGCACCCGCTCCAAGGGAGGTCGTCTTCGCCGCGGGTTCCTTCGTAGACGCGGCTGCCTCCACCGCGGGCTCGGACGGCGCGGCCGCCGTATCGTCAGAGATGGTGACGATGTCGTTGCCCTTGGCCTTCTTACTGCCATCCGTTGAGGCGACGACCTCGTCCGCCTTCCTATTGCGTGAAGGATCCTCCTCGCTAGCGGCGGAGGGCACCTTGGCCACGGTCGGATGGCCCATCCTTTTCACTCCGGTCCTGCGCATTAATCGAATCAACAAAGACAATCGAAATAGTTATGGAAAATAAGAAGGGGTGAGCACACTCACTTGGCGACTGGGATGAAACGTAGCCCCGTACGAAGGCCGGCCGGTTTTTCCAGTTCAGGGCCCAGTCGGCGACTGAGCCCCAGTTCCAGGACATCGTGTGCCCAAGACACGGACGGCTTCTTCGTCGTTGAGGCTGCAACCGGTGCTTCTTGGACATCCTCGGCGGGAGCTTCCTCGTGAGTCGAAGCTGCTGCAGCTGGAGCCTCCTTGCGAGGTGAAGCCGCCGCAGCCGGAGCCTCCCTGCGCGGCGAAGCCGCCGCGGCCGGAGCCTCCCCCGGCCCGGAGACTGGGGCGAATGGCGGAGGCAATGAGGCCAGCGGCACCTCCATAGTCGTCGTGTCCAGCGCGGTTGTCGCTGGTGGCGCACCGTCACCAGTTGGGCTGGGAGCATCGGAGCTGCTCACCGAGTGTGGCGGTGAGGCCGTCTTCGACGGCTTCGTTTTCTTCTTCAGGGGGGCCCTCGCCTCCCTCTTCTTCTCCTTCCTCTTCGACGAAGTGGCTTGACGGCGCGAGGTGGTCTCTGGGAGTTCGTCGTCATCGTCATGGCGCTCGAGGCTTCTGCTCGCTTCGATCTCGTGCTGATGTTGCCCGCGGGTCTTTCGGACCAGCGGGGCGACCTCTTCTTCGGACTCGTCCTCGTCGTCTTCGTTGCCCCTCGCGGGTGGCGATTCGCCTACGTCCTGGGCGGATGGGTCCGGGCTCTCATCATCCGAAGGTGGGAGCCACCCTTCCACCACCTGGAATAGCTGTGATGGATACAAACAGGATCAGGATTACCGCGACTGCATACACTGCGACTGCGAACAAGGTAAAGGAATTACCGTTGGAGCTGGACGCTTCGCGGTGTAGGGGGTGATCCCGGCCTGCGCATCCAGGTACACCGCCTGGGTAATCTTCTTCAGTGCTGGGAGGTAATCTTCCAGCCTCCACTCGTCGAGGCAGGCCTTCGTCGAGTCCCCCCGGCCGGTGTATTGGTACATGTAGTGGTCGCGCTGGGCGAGTGGAACGAGCTGCCGCCCAAGCCAGCAATTGTACAGATTTATCGTTTGGAGGCCCTTCTTCTTCAAACCACAGATGGTCTGGAGCATCTCGTCAACGACCATCCGCTGGTTGTCGGGGAGCTTGCCGACTTGGAGATGGCGCGGCTCTGAACGACTAGCGGAGTACCGCGGGATCGCCGCCTCGCCCTCTGGGGTCGCCTCGGTCACGTAGAACCACGACTTTTTCCAGTCGCTCGCTGCCTTGGCGGGTAGCATTAGGTCAAAGAAGGAGGCTTTGGACTTGAGCTGGAACGTCAAGCCGCCCGCGGCTAGCATTGGGCCGCCTGCCTCCTCGCGGCTGATCCGTCCATGGAACAGATCCTGCCACAAGGGAAAGTAGGGCCGGCAGCCCAAGTAGCATTCGCAGAACGCCACGAAAATGGCGAGCTGCTCGATGCTGTGGGGACCCAGATCTGAAGGCTGGATCCCATAGTAGGCGCAAAAGCGCCGGAAGAACAAGGACGTTGGAAACCCTAGCCCTCGCTCGAGATGACTGGTGAAACAGACGAATTCCCTCTCTCGCGGGTTTGGGATCGTCTCTCCGGCTGCGGGGATGCGCCAACAGCCGGCTCGCAGGATCCCGGCCTCCTCGAAAGAGGCCAGCTGCGCCCTCGTGCACTTGGACCTACCCCATGGTTCGGTGGAAAGGGCCATGGCCGAGAGGTTGGTTGGAGATCGGAGGATTTCGGGTCGACTGGATCGCGGAGCAAAGAAAGGAAGATGCGCGCACTCGGAAGAAGTGGTGGGCAGTTGGCTCTACGATTGCCTGCCATTCCTCTTATATAGCGGGAGTTACCCGCCAAATCAGGAGGCCGTTACCGCGCGATGATTACGCCGAAAGTTACCGTTGGATCACTCCAACGGCTAGTTTGACCGCGTCTGACAGTCCAACGCCAGCCACTCGGCTCGCCAGGTCAATCACCATGACCGCGTCCCTCCGACTCGACTTACCCAAGCTGCGACTTGGTTCACCGGGTTTCCTCCTTTATACAGGAGCCCGCCGACGATTCGACTGGATGCCTACTCTGAAGCCGTATACTCCGACTGCCAGCAGCCACTTACGCCCAATCGACGACGGCCTCGGGGACTACTGATGGGGATATGCCTACTGGGGTATACCCAGCAGGGCGTTTCCGACTGGCCCGAGAGCTGGCGAGTGGGCCTGCAGAACGGCGAGTGGATTGAAGCCCAGCAAGGTACCGAGCGACTGGAAGCTGAAGGCCCAGGCGAGTAGATAGGCCCAGTCGGACTGGGTTAAACGACTACTAAAGCTGTAACCAAATCGGTTGAGATATGTAAACCCTAGGGGAGGTGAGCCTATATAAACCTCCCTAAAGGGTGAGTAGAGATACGTTCCCTCATACACCCAAGCAACTCGCCGCTTAGCCGCCGAGCTCGCCCATTGTAACACCTCCATAATACAATCTAGCAGGAGTAGGTCTTTACCCTCCGGGGGGCCGAACCTGGGTAAAACCCTGTGTCTTTGCCCTCATCTCGCACCGTAGATGGCTGGCCGCCCTTGCCCCTCGTTCTACTACTCGCTGCCGATTGCAGCATCTGCCGTGACCATTCCCACGACAAAGCGCAAGGTGGTAAACGGATGCCAATGACTACAACAACTATGCAAATTTACTTTGATTTAATTTATGATAAATAGTGTTCAACTTTTAATCATATTGCTATTGAACTCCCACTAGAAATAATATCCCTCACATTGTTTTAGTGATCACACGAACCAAATTCACTACACAAGGTCCGATCATCACGTGACATGATATAGTTTCAAAGGCGAACAATCATCATGTTCATCATATCATCTATATGACTCATGCTTTACCTTTCGGTATTCCGTGTTCCGAGACCATGTATGTACATGCTAGTCTCGTCAAGATAAAACCTTAGATTCCGTGTAAGATCCCTCCTTTATAAAGGAAAAGGATCCCTGTGATTGCAATGCTAGTCCCTGGATCAATAGCTAGCATCCACAGTTAAGATGTAATATCAAGAAACAAAGGTCATAATACAACTTTATAACCAGGAATAACATAATTTATTACATCTTACATAGTTCATTTGGCTATTACATTACATTGCAACAGAATATCTATAAGCATGGGGTCCTTCATCTTCAAAGTGCCACAGGCAGACATATTGGTTGTAGACTTGTAATCCTAATCATAAAACTTCACTAATAACAATCAAACCTGCAACATAACAAGTTACAGCCACAAGGGTCAATACATTTGAATTGTATTGGCAAGTGATACTAAGGTAGTAAAGTGGAGTCTATCATATATATGCATTTGGCTAAGTGGAGCTTAGGCTTGCTTTGATCAAAATAGATTTTCCTTATCATTTGAAAATACTAAGTTTTTGCTTTGACAAAATCACCCAAGGAACCACCAATAGAAATTGGTGAACCTTAAACCCTTGTTCAACCACAAGTTTTAACTTAGAAATTTGTATGATGAGATTCTTGATAGCTTCCATGTCTTGATGCTCAAATTGTCCTTTGCTAGGGACATGGCTAAGTACTTATATTTTTACACTCTGCAGAGGTGGTGCACTTTCTCCCACAAGACTTGGTTTCACCAAGACAAGATCTTTCAGAAGCCTTCCCTTAGACCAGAATGGACGCGTTCCAACCTATCATTCCCCTACCACCAACTATCCATTTGTCTAAGTTATTGCAACCTATATGATCCAGGCAGAGCTCATAATGCCAAGTGGCTTCACTTGAAGCTTCTCAACATTTGACATCTCAAATCTCTTTGTTCCTGGGTGGCCATCCACAAGTGAGACACCAAGTTTTCCCCAGCATACTAGACTTGGTGATGCCCAAGTTTCCCCCAGCATACTGGACTTGCATGACCACTCAACACAAACCATTCCTTTCATTCCACCCAGGTGATTCATTCACTTAGTTGTTTTATTAAACAAAACACAAGTCCTCAGACTTAGAAATTTTTCCATAGTATGAATACATATTCCACCCTTGTTTTCTATTAGCTAAGCTAAGCATGATAGTAGTAGGAATCTTAACTTAGGAAATTCTACTAAGGTTTCATCTACTAGGATTTCCCATAGCATAGTTTACACTTAGCAAAATTCCATGCAAGTCCTACTTAGAAACATCACTAATGCATAGTGAAAATAATGGGACAAAAGTATGAAGCATCACTTGCCTTTTTGGTAGAGGGTATAAGTTTACTCCTTGATCTTTGCAATGTTCACACACTTCAAGTCACTACAATTCAATCAAGCAAATAATATTTCAATCTACCATTCAAGCAATTCAACACATAAAATCATAGTAACAAAACAATGCATGCAAGCATGCTAAGGATTGTTTTATTTGTAAAAGTGGTTTCTAATGGTTCATAAACATTTGAAAACACCTAATGGTCATTTTATAGAGTGGGAAAATCATTTGTATAAAATTTTAATTCATAAACCATATTTTGATCAAGTCATTATTTTATGTGGTAGAGAAATGCTTTTATTAAGGCAAAATTCTATAGGTTTCACAAAATATGTTTTCAAACCATATAACCTTGTGTTTAGGGTCAGAGAGTATATTTCCAAAACATTTCTCAAAGGTTTTCTTCCAAAACCATTTTTAATAATCAAACCATATTTTTATTTGACTAGAAATGGTTTAAATCAAAGATTTGTTCTTTTGCTTCACCAAATACATTTTTGAAACCACAAATTTGTTTCCTATGGTCAGTAGGTTCAAAACACACCATTTGCCAAAGATTTTATCCTCAAAAACATTTTGGAATAAATTTTATAACCTAAACAAGCATACATAAGTTTCTGCAAAAACAAACATTTTACCATAAGCTTTTTATGACCTAAAGTGCATGGTTGGCTAGGGATTGTTTTTATGAATCCATTGATATAAAGTTTGCAAAATTTGGACGTGTGGTTTGAAAGTTATGGATTTTCAAATTGGCATATCTAATAGAACAATTCTGTTTCAAATCAAACGAGCTGAGCCACGTCTCGCGTTCTTACTCGTCGGTACCGTTTTGCGTGGATCAAGCGATGCAGACTGTTGGCTTTAAGTTATATCGCACGGCGCTGAGATGCTACTTACCCCTTCGCTCTCGTTCTATCGCATCCGTCAGATTTGGATCCTACGGTCGCTACACGTTTGACCACTAAGCATCGGCGCTGGCGGTGGCGCTCTGGCGGCAGCGCTCTGACGAGGTTGTCGCCGGTGATACAGGACGCAAGGGAGAGGGAGAGAAGGCTCACCGTGTTGGTGGAGTGATGCTGAAGCTCAACTTGCTTGCAGTTTGTCAAGGGGCGCACGGGATCAGTCGGGATTCCTCGCCGGAGTCAGTGACAGCGTCGATCTCGCTCAGACATCGACGGGGGCGACGCTAAGGTGCACAAGAAGACAAGGCAAGAACGGCATTAGCTGCGCACAAGGTTGGCGATCATTCGTGCATCATCGGGAGGAGGGAGGGCGGTCAGCACTCACCGGAAAAAGCTGTCGGAGCGGAGGTAGACGGTGGCAGCGGTGGTCGTTGTCGTTGCCGAAGTTCTAGGTCGCGCGGGGACGAGCTGGCGCTACGGGGACGTTCGCCCAGAGATGGGGATCACGTCTGTGTGCTCGAGGAGGCAAGGGGCGGAGGATACTGGCCGGAATCGGCAATGAAAGCCGTCGGAGACAGTGAGGTTTGGAGGGGAAATTTTTGCAGCCCGGTGGATCCTGTGGGGTGTGGTCTGGGGAAGAAGTAAGAGGGATGCCTGGCGCTTATCACTGCATGGTCACGACGAGGGATTAACGCGGCATTAAGGCGAATTCAAGCGAAGAATTAAACGGCAGGAACGGCAGCGGCGTCTGGGGAAAGAAGGGGTCGTCACGGGTAGGGGAGAAAGCTGACAGGTGGGGCGTGTCTGTCCGCGTGAGAGAGAGAGGGGGAGTGGGGTCTACGCGTCAGTGTCTCCGCGGGTAGGTTATTTGGTTGAAGCATTTTTCTGCGGGAGGGAGCAGTGGGCTGGCTGGGCTTAGTTGGGCCAGGCTAGTTGGGCTGAGTCCTTTAACATTTTTTTTGTGTTCTGTTTGTTTTTCTTTTTCCTTTTCTTTTATTCTGTTTTGGTTTTGTTTACTTAATTTAAACACTCATTTGAATTCAAAACTTTGCCAAATTTTGTGTAGGTTTAAATATTGATTATTAAAACATTCGGGAATCATTTTTAGAATAATTTATTTATTCTTTTTAAGGTCTTTTAATTATTCCAAATAGGCTCTAGTTTTTAATTATATAGGATTTAATAATATTTTAAATCTCCATTTAAAATCTTTAACTTTCTAAATCCTTTTAGTAGGTTTTTATTTGATTGTTTGGGTGTCTAAATAATTCATCTTGAATTATTTGGAGGATATTTAATATGATTCATTAATCATCTAAGATTGGGTATTTGTTTCAATTCCAATGGGATTAAATATAGTTTTAATTCCCTAAAGTTTATTTGGAAGATTTATTTTATTTAAGTTGATTAAACAACTTTTTTTCCACTTGGGTAAATCCCAAATATCATTTTCTCATGATTTAAATGATCATTCTTATTAGAGATTTGCCTTTCTCAAAATACGGATAGAATGGTTTAATGCCATTTTATTTTATTTTGGAAAGTCTTTAACCTTTCATTTTATTTAGATTTAGATTATAACCATTCCATTTGCTTAATGGATTAGGCCAAGATTTATTTGGTCTTTCAAATATTATTTATTTAATATTTCTTTCTTCATCTTATAAAATTCATATATTTTTTATTTAGAGATCCAAACTTCATGATTCCAATTTGTAAAATCTTATTTGAGGTTTATTTTTCTTTTTAATATCTTTAGGATTAATTGCTCACCACTTTGTATGGATTTTAGATAAGGGCTTTATTAGCTTTGGAAATTACTTTTCCTTATCTTATTAAATTCATAAGATTTCATTTATGGTTCCAATTTAAGTGAAATCAATTTATATGGTTTTATAATATTTCTATTTGTCATTCTTTATCATTTGTAAAGGTTTGTTGACAAGATTTTATATGGATCAAATCCATAGGCTTGGAGATAACTTGGAAATAATTTTTATTCCATTAGGGTTTAGGGTTTGGATTTATTTTCCAAGTGTTTAAATTTCTAGATGCATTTAAAGAGGAAAGCATTTCTCTTGATTTGGATTTTGTTGAATTCAAATTTTAATTAAAGTTTGTTCAAGATGGGATTTTAATTTCCATTAAAAAGCAAAAGTTTCTTTTCACCATAAAATTCAACAATAATTTATTTTGTTTATTTTATTTTTCACATTACAAGATTTGGAAAATCTTGGGATGTGACAGGCTACCACCCTTAAAATAAATCTCGTCCCGAGATTTGGGGAGGCTAGGGGTTACAAGTTGGCTCAAAAGCATCTAGGATACTACCACCCTTAAAAAAATTCCAACTAGACTACATATTGGCCTTCTTGGGACCCTGTTGAAATCTCTCTGGACAAACATCTGCATAGGGGTCCTTCATAGGCTTGTTTATCTTGTGCTTCATCTTTTCTGGGCAGTTGCTTGCATAATGTCCTTGGTTACCACAATTGTAACATGTGATAATATTGAGTCCATCACGTATCTTCTGTGGGCAAGTTGCTACATAATGGCCTAGATCTTTGCAGTTGTTGTACCACAATTGGCTAATCTCCTTATATTTTTGCTTCTCTGGACATTCACTGGCATAGTGTCCCATTTCTTTGCAATGACCACATTGCACATGGCTTTTGTCCTTCTTTTTCTTGGGTTTCTCCAAAGCTAGGAGTGCTTCTAGTTCTTGTTCTTCATATGTTATCTTAAAGGTAGGAATGTCTACTGGTCTCCTTGACTTTCTATTACTCCTTGGATAATACATATGTCTCCTTTTTGGTCCTTTAAATTGAGTCATGTTGTTGGGAGGTACAAGCTAAGATATTCCTTTGTCTTCATCCTTCTGGGTAGACTTGGCTCTCTCATGGTAGTCTGCAATCAGTTGTTGCACTCCACCTTGTTTCCTTTGTTCAACTATGGAATAGATGGGGCATTGGATAGGGACATGATTGTTTCCTTCACATAGGTACCAAGTAGCTTGGGATGTGGGGCATTGGTTAGCTGGATGTTTCTCTTCACAGTTGGGGCATTGTTCTTCATGCTCCTTGGAAGTGTGATCCTTGTCTCCACAAATATTGCAAGCTTGGGTTCCTTCTAGAATAACATCTTTGTCATCCTTGTTGTCATTAGCTCTTGGGAAGAGCTTTCTCCCATGTTGGTCATTTGAGTAGCCATCCCTTCCAACAATTGGGATTGAAGTTTCAAAATCCTTTGTATGGATGGGTCTAATCCATTGTTGTTGGCTAAAAGCTGAGTTGTCACTTGGCTCAACTGGGTTTGGGTTACTATGAGTTCTCTCATGTTGGTCTCTCGGTTGTTGTTGTTGTCACCATCCTTGATGTTGGAGTTTCTTGGAGAAGTCATCTGTTTGGGTTGGATTGGGATTAGAATAGGCAAAAGATTTTCTAAGGGAATAATTCTAATCACACACATCACAATTCACACAAGAAATGTGCAAGCAATCACAAACAAACATTCCACTCAAACAACAAAGTTCAAGCACATTTTTAGGCAACCAAAAATATTTTTGTTACACCACATGAGTTGGTGTGTTTGACTTAAACCAAATATGGTGGTCCATCTATATGGTTCACTTGAAATCTTTCCATCCTTCTTAGTTGATTCTTCATGAACAAGATCATTGTTCCCTTGGAAAAATTCTTGGTCACCAAACTTCAAAGTGATGATAGTTTCTTCTAAGTTGTGTTTCCTTAGTCTTCAAGTATTGAGTAATATTTCTTGTCACACTTGTAGTCCTTAGTAATATCCAAGTTGAAGTCCTTGGTGAAAATGCTGAAGATGTTGAAGTCATTAGAGTTGAAGATGTTGAAGTCATTAGAGTTGATGAAGTCCTTTGCACATGATGAAGTCTTTGGCCATGGGAAAGGCTTTGTCCATCAAGTTTGAAATATAAGAGATGTAGAATCAAAACCAAAATGGGTGAGGAAAGAGTTTACAAGATTGTTTGTAAATAAGTTTTGGAACAAATACAACTCCTATTTTTCTAGGGGTTTTGTCCAATCCTAGGTTTACAAATCCTACAGGCAACACAATGCTCTGATACCATCTGTAAGATCCCTCCTTTATAAAGGAAAAGGATCCCTGTGATTGCAATGCTAGTCCCTGGATCAATAGCTAGCATCCACAGTTAAGATGTAATATCAAGAAACAAAGGTCATAATACAACTTTATAACCAGGAATAACATAATTTATTACATCTTACATAGTTCATTTGGCTATTACATTACATTGCAGCAGAATATCTATAAGCATGGGGTCCTTCATCTTCAAAGTGCCACAGGCAGACATGTTGGTTGTAGACTTGTAATCCTAATCATAAAACTTCACTAATAACAATCAAACCTGCAACATAACAAGTTACAGCCACAAGGGTCAATACATTTGAATTGTATTGGCAAGTGATACTAAGGTAGTATAGTGGAGTCTATCATATATATGCATTTGTCTAAGTGGAGATTAGGCTTGCGTTGCTCAAAATAGATTTTCCTTATCATTTAAAAATACTAAGTTTTTGCTTTGACAAAATCACCCAAGGAACCACCAATAGAAATTGGTGAATCTTAAACCCTTGTTCAACCACAAGTTTTAACTTAGAAATTTGTATGATGATATTCTTGATAGCTTCCATGTCTTGATGCTCAAATTGTCCTTTGCTAGGGACATGGCTAAGTACTTATATTTTTACACTCTGCAGAGGTGGTGCACTTTCTCCCACAAGACTTGGTTTCACCAAGACAAGATCTTTCAGAAGCCTTCCCTTAGACCAGAATGGACGCGTTCCAACCTATCATTCCCCTACCACCAACTGTCCATTTGGCTAAGTTATTGCAACCTATATGATCCAGGCAGAGCCCATAATGCCAAGTGGCTGCACTTGAAGCTTCTCAACATTTGACATCTCAAATCTCTTTGTTCCTGGGTGGCCATCCACAAGTGAGACACCAAGTTTTCCCCAGCATACTGGACTTGGTGATGCCCAAGTTTCCCCCAGCATACTGGACTTGCATTACCACTCAACACAAACCATTCCTTCCATTCCACCCAGGTGATTCATTCACTTAGTTGTTTTAAACAAAACACAAGTCCTCAGACTTAGAAATTTTTCCATAGTATGAATACATATTCCACCCTTGTTTTCTATTAGCTAATCTAAGCATGATAGTAGTAGGAATCTTAACTTAGGAAATTCTACTAAGGTTTCATCTACTAGGATTTCCCGTAGCATAGTTTACACTTAGCAAAATTCCATGCAAGTCCTACTTAGAAATATCACTAATGCATAGTGAAAATAATGGGACAAAGTATGAAGCATCACTTGCCTTATTGGTAGAGGGTATAAGTTTACTCCTTGATCTTTGCAATGTTCACACACTTCAAGTCACTACAATTCAATCAAGCAAATAATATTTCAATCTACCATTCAAGCAATTCAACACATAAAATCATAGTAACAAAACAATGCATGCAAGCATGCTAAGGATTGTTTTATTTGTAAAAGTGGTTTTTAATGGTTCATAAACATTTGAAAACACCTAATGGTCATTTTATAGAGTGGCAAAATCATTTGTATAAAATTTTACTTCATAAACCATTTTTTGATCAAGTCATTATTTTATGTGGTAGAGAAATGCTTTTATTAAGGCAAAATTCTATAGGTTTCACAAAATATGTTTTCAAACCATATAACCTTGTGTTTAGGGTCAGAGTGTATATTTCCAAAACATTTCTCAAAGGTTTTCTTCCAAAACCATTTTTAATAATCAAACCATATTTTTATTTGACTAGAAATGGTTTAATTCAAAGATTTGTTCTTTTGCTTCACCAAATACATTTTTGAAACCACAATTTGTTTCCTATGGTCAGTAGGTTCAAAACACACTATTTTCCAAAGATTTTATCCTCAAAAACATTTTGGAATAAATTTTATAACCTAAACAAGCATACATAAGTTTCTGCAAAAACAAACATTTTACCAGAAGCTTTTTACTAAAAAAAAGTGCATGGTTGGCTAGGGCTTGTTTTTCTGAATCAATTGATATAAAGTTTGCAAAATTTGGACGTGTTGTTTGAAAGTTATGGATTTTTCAAATTGGCATATCGAATAGAACAATTCTGTTTCAAATCAAACGAGCTGAGCCACATGTCGCGTTCTTACTCGTCGGTACCGTTTCACGTGGATCAAGCGATGCAGGCCGTTGGATTTAAGTTACATCGCACGGCGCTGAGATGCTACTTACCCCTTCTCTCTCGTTCTATCGCATCCGTCAGATTTGGATCCTACGGTCGCTACGCGTTTGAACACTAAGCAGCGACGCTTTGGCGGCAGCGCTCAGACGAGGTCGTCGCCGGTGATACAGGACACAAGGGAGAGGGAGAGAAGGCTCACCGTGTTCGTGGAGTGATGCTGAAGCTCAACTTGCTTGCAGTTTGTCAAGGGGCGCACGGGATCAGTCGGGATTCCTCGCCGGAGTCAGTGACGGCGTCGGTCTCGCTCAGACGTCGACGGGGGCGACGCTACGGTGCACAAGAAGACAAGGCAAGAACGACATTAGCTGCGCACAAGGTTGGCGATCATTCGTGCATCATCGGGAGGAGGGAGGGCGGTCAGCACTCACCGGAAAAAGCTGCCAGAGCGGAGGCAGACGGTGGCGGCGGTGGTCGTTGTCGTTGCCGAAGTTCTAGGTCGCGCGGGGACGAGCTGGCGCTACGGGGACGTTCGCCCGGAGATGGGGATCACATCTGTGTGCTCGAGGAGGCAAGGGGCGGAGGATACTGGCCGAAATCGGCAATGAAAGCCGTCGGAGACAGTGAGGTTTGGAGGGTAAATTTGTGCAGCCCGGTGGCTCCTGTGGGGTGTGGTCTGGGGAAGAAGGAAGAGGGAAGCCTGGCGCTTATCACTGCGAGGTCACGGCGAGGGATTAACACAGCATTAAGGCGAATTCAAGGGAAGAATTAAACGGCAGGAACGGCAGCGGCATCTGGGGAAAGAAGGGGTCGTCGCGGGTAGGGGAGAAAGCTGACAGGTGGGGCGTGTCTGTCCACGTGAGAGAGAGAGAGAGGGGGAGTGGGGTCTACGCGTCAGTGTCTCCGCAGGTAGGTTATTTGGTTGAAGCGTTTTTCTGCGGGAGGGAGCAGTGGGCTGGCTGGGGTTAGTTGGGCCAGGCTAGTTGGGCTGAGTCCTTTAACATTTTTTTGTGTTCTGTTTGTTTTTCTTTTTCCTTTTCTTTTATTCTGTTTTGGTTTTGTTTACTTAATTCAAACACTCATTTGAATTCAAAACTTTGCCAAATTTTGTGTAGGTTTAAATATTGATTAGTAAAACATTCTGGAATCATTTTTAGAATAATTTATTTATTCTTTTTAAGTTCTTTTAATTATTCCAAATAGGCTCTAGTTTTTAATTAGATAGGATTTAATAATATTTTAAATCTCTATTTAAAATCTTTAACTTTCTAAATCCTTTCAGTAGGTTTTTATTTGATTGTTTGGGTGTCTAAATAATTCATCTTGAATTATTTGGAGGATATTTAATATGATTCATTAATCATCTAATATTGGGTATTTGTTTCAATTCCAATGGGATTAAATATAGTTTTAACTCCCTAAAGTTTATTTGGAAGATTTATTTTATTTAAGTTGATTAAACAACTTTTGTTCCACTTCGGTAAATCCCAAATATCATTTTCTCATGATTTAAATGATCATTCTTATTAGAGATTTGCCTTTCTCAAAATAGGGATAGAATGGTTTAATTCCATTTTATTTTGTTTTGGAAAACCTTTAACCTTTTATTTTATTTAGATTTGGATTATAACCATTCCATTTTCTTAATAGATTAGGCCAAGATTTATTTGGTCTTTCAAATATTCTTTATTTAATATTTCTTTCTTCATCTTATAAAATTCATATATTTTTTATTTAGAGATCCAAACTTGATGATTCCAATTTGTAAAATCTTATTTGAGGTTTATTTTTCTTTTTAATTTCTTTAGGATTAATTTCTCACCACTTTGTATGGATTTTAGATAAGGGCTTTATTAGCTTTGGAAATTACTTTTCCTTATCTTATTAAATTCATAAGATTTTATTTATGGTTCCAATTTAAGTGAAATCAATTTATATGGTTTGATAATATTTCTATTTGTCATTCTTTATCATTTGTAAAGGTTTGTTGACAAGATTTTATATGGATCAAATCCATAGGCTGGGAGATAACTTGGAAATGATTTTTATTCCATTAGGGTTTGGATTTATTTTCCAAGTGTTTAAATTTCCAGATGCATTTAATGAGGAAAGCATTTCTCTTGATTTGGATTTTGTTGAATTCAAATTTTAATTAAAGTTTGTTCAAGATGGGATTTTAATTTCCATTAAAAAGCAAAAGTTTCCTTTCACCCTAAAATTCAATAATAATTTATTTTGTTTATTTTATTTTTCACATTACAAGATTTGGAAAATCTTGGGATGTGACATTACGCATGAGCAAATCTGGCTTGCTCCCATTGTATACACTCGCAGAATCTAACACACCCGATCATCACGTGGTGCTTCGAAACAACGAGCTTTGGCAACGGTGCCTACTAAGGACGAACACTCTATAACTTGCTATTTTTTTAGAGGGATCATCTTATAATGCTACCGCCACGAACTAAGCAATACAATATGCATAAAAGGATTAACATCACATGAAATTCAAAATATGTGATATGATATGGCCTTTCTTCTTGTGCTTCCGATCTCCATCTTCAAGCACGAACATGATCTCCATCATCACCGACGTAGCGTCAAGGTCAATGGCTCCGCTCTATGGTTGTCGTCCACCAGCATAAACTATTACAACTACTTTGAATAATAGACACGCAGGTCTAGACAAAATTAAAAGACAACCATATGGCTCCTGCCGGTTGCCGACTTACAATAAGGAACATTGCATACATCATATATGATCACAATCATGGCCATATCACATCACAGCACACCCCTGCAAAACAAAGTTAGACACCTCTAATTTTCTTTGCATGTTTTACGTGGTTTGGGGCTTTCAATAAGTGTGATTCTAACTTACGAACAAGAACCACAACGTTGATGCTTGAACTATCAAGTGCCCGTTGTAAATTGAATCTTTACTATGATGGGAGAGACAGACACCCGCAAAGCCACTTATGCAATACAAGTTGCATGTCGAGCGTGGAGCAAGTCTCATGAACGATGTCATGTAAGGTTAGCCCAGGCCACTTCATCCCACCATACCGCAAGATGCAAAGTACACAAGAAGCAATTGATAATAAAAGCACCACCGCCCATAATGACCATTGTATTCTACTCGTGCAACAGATCTACATATAGACACGGCTCTGATACCACTGTAGGGGTTCGTAGCATGGAAAACAAAAAATTCTACCGCATGAACACACAATCAAGATCTAATCTATGATCAAGCCAAGATCTATCTACTAGATCGGAGAAGATTCTCGTGGGTGATGTAGTTGTTCACTTGCCGATCTCAATATCGCATAGACGATCCTTCCGTCGCCATGTTCCGGCAGCGCTCCCACAGTCGGTCACACGTACGGTACTCGATGAAGACCTTCCTCTCCCTTGTTCCAGCAGGCAGCGGAGGTTGTAGCTCTCTCCTCGCGATTCTGGCAGTACGACGGCGTGGTGTCAGAAGTACAGGGGAGATCCCGCAGGACTTATCCTAAGCCGGAGCGAGTATGGTGGAGTAGAGGGAGCCCCGGCAATCTAGGGTTTAGAGGGCCGAGGTTTAGAGGTAGCTAGAAACTAGAGTTTAGCTAGTCGGTAGCGGTTTAGAGGAGATCTAGATTGGTCGCAACTAGAGAGGGGGGAGGCGGCCAACCTAGGGTTTCTTGGGCGCCTAGGGCAAGGGGATACCTTGGGGTGCGCCCCTACCCCTCCTTATATAGGTGGGGGCGTCCAAGGGTGTTCCCAACCCAGGTGGAAACCCTCCCTAACTCAGAAACCCTCGCTAACTCGGAAACCATATTGGGATTTGACTTTTTCAAACTGCCTTTTTGACTTTCAAAATAGAGTTTGATTTCTCTCTTCCAAGTGTCCAGCCAAGTGACCTAGGACATGATGCAACCATTATACTTTGTCATGACACATCCATGTACCCTTACCCTTCCGGATCGGTGAACCTTCTAGAACCTTCTAGAACATTCCGGTGAAAACACAGGAATCATTCCCGAACTCCGAAATTGGACTTTCCTTCTATGAATCTTATTCTCCGGACCATTCCGGGTATCCTAGTGATATACCGGATCCCATCTGAGACTCCGAACAACATTCGATCTCTTTACTCACATTCCATATCTACTAAACAACATCGAATCCTTAAGTGTGTCTCCCTACGGTTCGTGAATTATGCAGATATGATCGAGACTCTTCTCCGATCAATAACCAATAGAGGAATCTGGAAATTCATATGGCTCCCACATATTTCTACGATTACTTCGTGATTGAATGAACCATTTACATATGATACCAATTTACCTTTGTCTCATGATACTTTACTTATCCTAGGTTTGATCGTCGGTATCTCTACATACCTAGTTCAACCTCGTTACCAATAAGTACTATTTTCTCGTTCCCGTGATATGTGATCCCTTGTGAGCCAGTCACATGCTTGCAAGCTAATTGGATGACATTCCACCGAGAGGGCCCAGAGTATATCTATCTGTCATATGGATGGACAAATCCCAATCTTGATCCATGTGCCTCAACACATACTTTACGAACACTCAATGCCACCTTTATAGCCACCCAGTTACGATGTGGTGTTTGATGTCATCAAAGCATGCTTACGGTGATGGTGATTAGCATGATCTCATGGTCGTAGGAATTAGGTTACTATGTATCAGAAAGCTTTTAGCAAGTGAACTATATTAAATGACTTGATATTTATGCTACGCTTAACTATAGGAGTATGTCCATCACATCATTCTCCTAATGATATGACCCTATTGTTAATAACATCTCTATGACCATGATCAGGAAACCATGATCATATATTAACCAACAAGCTAGTTTAACAAGAGGCTTTACTAGGTACTCTTTTATGTTTACAAATCACACAAGTATTAATGTTTCCGGTTAATACAATTATAGCATGGTATGTAAACATTTATCATAAGCATGAAGATATGATAATAACCACTTTATCATTGCCTCTTGGGCATATATCCAATAGCTAAAACCTATTGCTAAATTCAAAATTAGATTAATTAGGTAGTTAAACTTAGAAATTCAATAACTTTTGATCCACACATCATAAAAATACAAACTTGGTGTCCATGGATTCAAAAAATGAGAGCTTCGCTACTGAGAACTTATTTTGTTCAACAGCTTATATAAAAACTGAATTTTAGGCAGAAACCTTTTTAGGGCTATTTGGGCTATAAAAATTGTTGTATAAATTATTTTAGGTGGTTATTATATTCTTATGCCTTTAGATGGTGTATTTTATCCTCTGTACTATATACTATAAATTTTAAAGTGTATAATTCATCTTATTGCATAATTGCATGCATTCATATTTTGGGATGACTATATTGAATTGTATATTGTGTTGTTTGATTGTGATGTGTAGATTGTGTGGATTTTGAAGTTTGTTGTTGTGAGGATTGTACCTACTCCCCTAGCTACCAAGTCAAGTGATATTTCATCATATGTCCTATTATTTCAACTATTGCATTAGTGATATTTTAGTAGAACATTGCATGATAGTTTTTTTACTTATATTGCTATGCTATAGTTATCCTATAGAATATACCTTGGTAGTATTTTCCTAAGTTAGGAGACATCGTATGCTAGAATGCTTAGCCTTTCTATTAAAATTCGTGGGTGGAAATTCATATTATGATGGTATGGAAAGTTTATATGCTTATTTATTTTTGACTAAGAAAACAACCAATGTTAATGAAATACCTAGGAGGAAATGGGACTTCTATGGATTATGTTGAGTGGTTACTTAGGGCCCATGTCTATGTTTTACCCTGGTGTATCGCACTTGTTGATGGCCACCCAGGAACAAAGAGATTGGAGACGTTCGTGTCGCGAAGCTTCCAGTGCAACAACATGGCATATGGACTCTGCCTTGACCAACTAAGTTGTGAGAACTCAGCCAGACGGACAGAGGGTGGTAGAGTTGATAGGATGGAACGCGTCCGTGGTGGTCTAAGGGATTACTTCTGAAAAGTCTCGTCTCGATGCATGTCGAGTCTTGTGGGGGAAGTGCACCACCTCTCAAGAGGGTAAATCTAAGTACTTGGACGTGCCCCTGGTTATGGACAACTTCTGAGCGTCAAGACATTGAAACAGTTCAAGAATATCCTCATCCTAATTTCTCTAAGTTAAAATTGTGGGTGAACAAGGGTAGAGGTTCACTGATGTCTATTGGTGGTACCTTAGTGTTTTGTAAAAGCAAAACTTATTTTTCAAACTAATAGGATAAAACTTGTTTTTAGAAAAGTCAGCCAGATCTACACTTAGCCATATATTCATGTGGTTGTTAGGTTATACTATACAACTATGGTATCACTTGCCAATACAATTCCAACTGTATTGACCCTTTTTGGCTATAACTTATCATGTTGCAGGTTACTCTGATGGTGAGTAGGGTTATGGGTCTACACTCGACATGTTTGCCTGTGGCGCATGAAGATGAAGACTCTATTGTTATGCTATGTAATGAGAACTATAAATAAGTTAGACTTGGGCTAAGTGAGTTGTATGAACTATTATATTCCTGGATTTGCGTTGTAATAATGACCTTTGTGTTTGTGTACTTCATCTTAAATTGTGGGTGCTAGCAAATTTATCTAGGGACTAGCACTGCAATCACAGGGATCTCTACCTTATTGGGTGAGATCTTACATATACCCTTGAGAGAGAATCTGCCCGTTGTTTCCTATTACGACCGGTAATACCGGAAGCAGACACAAAATTACCGAAACTGACCGGTATTACTGGACTGGTACCAGGAGTGGTACTGGGCAAAAACGGGTCGAGGTGAATTCACCTCAGACTCCATCGGTAGACACGCTGCACGAGTCGGTACTATCGCAAAGCAGTAGTACCAAAGATGACGGTGGTACTACCTAACGCCGCGGTAGTGCCGGGTAGGTGGTACCGATCGGGCCTGAGGAGGAGCCTCATCTCTTAGTTGGGCTCAGACCTGTCCGGTACCGCCGGGCGGTACTACCGGTGCCAAGCGATAGTACTGGATAAAATGTCTGGTACTACCAGTTGTTGGTACTGACAGCGTTGGCAGCAGCCAACAGGGACATAATTCAACCTCAGTTCTCTACCATTGAGGAAAAGTTGGATGAGCCATCAAATGTAGAGTTAATTCCACCCAAACTTTTCGACATGGATCCCCTCTTGATAGTACGGTTTTCCTACGACTCAAACAAAAGATCTAGGAAAAACTATGTCTTGCTATTGACCTTTTTGAGGGTTATCGAATGCCATGCAAACATAGATAGCCTATAAAGCACTTAGCAAGCGATTAGTCAGACACGTGTGTTATCATAAAACATCAAAACCACTTACGGAGGGAAATTCCCTTTCAATCTCCCCCTTTTTGGTATTTGATGACAACACACACATTCGCATAAGAAATATTATGATAACGCACAAGGTTTGGAAAATAGAGACGGGCTCCCCCTAAATGTGCGCATTATACCAAGCACACACTAGGATCAACACTCCCCCTCAATTTTACAAACGAACCAAAGGTGCAAGTAAAAGAAGAATTTTACTTGAAACTCATAACTTTGCACACATCTATGTGATGAGACTTAGAAGGGAAATAATTAGATAGCATCATCACATAAGATGGATCCACATAATGCATAACCACATAGTCTTCACTTACACAGAGCACTAATAGGTAGCACATAGAGTTAAAAATAATATGAGGGTAATAAAGTTCACAAGCAACCAAAGATCAAAGAAAGAACGAGCTTTTGAATTTCCCATGCAAATCCCGCATAACCTATATTGCAACTTCTCCCCCTTTGGCATCAAGACACCAAAAAGAGACAAGATCAAGACTAACGTCCCGAAGATCACTCCTCCTCTTCATCATCATGGAACCCCAGGGCACGGAAGGAGGAAGTGGCATCATCATCATGTTGGGGAACGGGCTATGCAAAACAAAAAATTCTAGCACACAACCAGGATCACATTTTTTGAGGGTAAAACAGTAGGGTAAAGAACCCCACTGCAATTTTTATAAATCATAAAGAACTAGGATCACATGCAAGGGGAGAGGCAACGAATCATACCCTTGAAGATCGAACTAGCAGAAATTTATTGATGACGAGGTTGGTTATGCGTCGATCCATCCAACAAGCCTTAGCGAGTCGCGAGGATATGTATTATTCCACGGATGGCTCCCATGAACATGCACCGATGAAGACGTCATTGTTGAAGTAGTCGGTGTGTCGATTCCCGCAGCTAGTCGATTAGCCGCAAGAAGATTTCTCCTTGTGAAGATACCCACGATGAAGTGCTCCAAGCGTCGCACTTCCGCCGGTATCCACACGCACAATATTAGAGGAACCACATCTAGGTGTGACCAAAAACACACGGACAAAGTGGGAACATGTGAATGAAGATCCGGCAGCGCTTCCCTAGTCCTGTTCAGATTAGATCTAAACAGAGGTAGAACTCGGCAGCGCTCCGGTGTTGTAGAAGAAGTACCTAGGGCACTCCTCCCCTTAGGATTTATCACCATGCCATGGATATGGAGAAGAGAGGAGTAAGGTGGCATTCGACGATGGCTAGATTTTTGGTGCGGTGGGTTGCAGCGGCTTGGTGGAGGAAAAGGACACGGATTGTGTGCCTCTTGGGGTGCCCCTTGGTGCCTTTATATAGGTGAAAGCCCCTTGGGTCATCCAAGAGCCAGCCCCAAAGTTTCGTCGAGTTACAGTAGGATTCCTCCAATCCAAACCTACTTCAAAATAGCCTTATTTTTCCAATCCGAAATTGCTTGGTGAACTTTCCTTATCCCTTAAGGAAAACATGGATTCAACTATTATGGAACTTTGCTTCGGGCACATTCTTCTTGTTGTCCTTGCACTTGTTCCTTTTCTTGGGCTTGGGTGCAAATCAAGGTCTTTCCTTGGTCAAAATGTCCATTTTATTACTCAAAAGGGCATTTAGGCTTTTCTAACCTTGTATGCACGAGACAGGACCTTTCTAAATTTTTTTCTTCAACCTATTTCTCTCCTCAACAAGATCTCTATGCTCACAACAAGGGGTTAGTAGAACATGAAGCAACACTAGTTAACACGATTGGACTTTCTTTAGTCGCTTGAGTTAGAAGTTGTTCACGTGACTTTGAAAGATGAGAGAATTTTCTTAATATGGCCTCATGGTCCTTCTTGAGTTTCTCAAACTCTTAATTTAGTCTATCATGATCAACCCCAAACTCGATCTTTTCATTTTTAAGAACTTTACTTAAAACAAGAGCATGATCACGTTATTTAGCAATTTTTTAGACATTCAAGTTAAAAGATTCTTCACGAGAAATATTGGTCTCTTCAAGAATGACTCTTTTACTTTTCTCTTCCTCAAGAGCATTTGACAAGGCAACTATCTCCATGGAGGCCTCACGAGCATGCCCAAACATCTCCAAGATGGTGTCATCTCTTTCATCAATGATATAGCGTTCTTCACCTAGTTGTCTCATGAGGTACTCAACACAAATCTTGACATCACCTTCCAATTTGGTTAAGAAGCTAGTGGAATACACCACTTACTTCTTAATCTTAAGACTTATATCATCATCACATGAATATGCATCAATATAAGGAGTTGAGGGTTTAGGAGTTACCACTGAGGCTTTAGCCATGAGGCATTTGGTCTTGGTGATGAGCTTGTTCTCATTGTGAGAGTTAAAAAGCAATGTCGGTGAAGTCGTTGCGGTAGAAGCGGAAGCGGTTGGGGAAGCAATTATGGCAATGGCGGCCACTCCCACAATCTCTCCATATTCATCATCACTCTCATCCTCATTAATTTCTTCGTACTCTTTATGAACCATCAAAACATATTTTTATGGTTCCTTATTGTTTGGGAATTATTGTTGTTGAAGTTCTTGTTTTGGACTTCCTTTACGAAGTTCTTGTTTGGAGTGGGCTTGTATTTGGAATTCAATACAAACCTTCCTCCATGGTCTTCTGTCTTCTCATATGGACATTCGGCAACAAAGTGGCTTGTTTCTTGACAAATGTAGTATGATCTCAACTTGTGCCTTGTGTTACTTGTGTTGATTCTTGAGGCATTACCCTTTCCTTGGTTCTTGCAAAAAGTCCTTGGGGCTAGAGCTAAATTCTCATGCAAGGAACACTTTATATATTTTTCATCACCTCCTATAACCTCCAAGCCATCATCTTCCTCTTCATAGACTTGAGCCTTGTCCTTCAAAGCAAGGTTAGGATAATTAATTCTCCGAGCATGATAAAGAGCATCATCGGTAGTCTTGTTAATGATCCCAAGAGACACAAACTCACTTAACACTTCATTTGAAATCATGGCATAGAAATCCTCCCTTGAGTGAATATTGTTGGTGAAGTCCCTTCGAAAGGGTAAGATGTCTTTCATGAACTTGCGCTTGATCCACTTGTCATCAACACCCTTACTCCCATGATCAATCATCCTAATATAGCGAGCGGTGACCCTTCTATAGAGCTATTCGGGAGTATCATCCTACTTTACAACAAAGGCATCGGCTTCATAGTGTATTTCTTCAAACTTGGAGCTTTTTATTATCTTGTAGCTAAGATAGACACGTTCAAGGGAATTCCAAGCATCCTTGGCGGTCTCATAGGAACGAATGTGGGTCATTTTCTCATGGGTCAAGGCATCTTGGATAATGGACAAGGCGGTGGCATTGAGTTGATAGTTGATATCTTCCATGGGTGTCATGTTATAGGTATTGATCTAATTCAATCCATACCCCACAACCTTCCAAAGATGAATACTTGAACTTTTGAAGTGAGAATGAATGACATATCGCCAATTGGCGAAATTAGATTCATCAAGCTTAGGAGGAGGACCACGATGGTTAATATGAGGTGTTGGAATGGGAGCAACATTGTAACTAGGTGGTGGTGGAACATTTCCCATAGGTTTTCCTTTTTCCTTGTTTCTACCCTCACCGGTGGAATGTTACTTGAGGGGCTCATCCGCTGGATTGACACCACTTGATTGGCTATCAATGGTATCGGCAACAACCCTTTTTACCAAGATATAACTCGACATGGCTCTCATCTCTTGTCGGACCGTATCGATAGAGTCGGCAAGCTCTTCCTTAGAGATGGGAGAGTTATCAAGAGGGTTTCATCCCCCTTATTCACGTCGCTCATACTTCTCTTAGGCGGTTAAGCCAAAGTAAGAGCTGAGGCTCTGATACCAATTGAAAGATCGGTATAAGCTACTAGAGTGGGTGAATAGGTGCTACTCAATTTTTAACTCCTTTTCAAATTAAGGCTTGACACAAAGTAAGTTCTCTAGATATGTAACTAGGTGAGACAACCTATATAAAAAACAAGGAAGGAAGAAACAATAATAGAGAGTAAAGGATATAAATCGCTGAAAGTAGGCACATAGATGTTTTCTCAAAGATTCTTCCTTTTGAGGGGAAGTACGTCTCCGTTGGAGGTGTGGGTGGTACTAAGACCACCAGCGCCACACAGGGCCTCTCCCTATTCTCCCACACACCCACCGCAAGTCAAGCACACGATCCACTATGCGGTGGCCTTGAAGGCAGCGACCGAAACCTTTACAAACTTGTTGAGTAGACCACCACAACACTTGAAGTCTCCCAACACTATCCTAAAGCTTTACAACCAATGTCCAAGCTCCGATACCAACCTCTTCTGTCTAGGGTTCAAATAACCCAAGAGTAACAAGATCCTCAAAGGAAAAAAGGGGGAATCAACTTTGCTTTGGTGAAACCCTAGATCTAGACCTCCTCCACCAAATCCCAAAGTATCAAGGTGATTGGAGCACTATGGGGGAGATCTAGGGAAATTTAAGATCAAGAACAATGGAGGAGAGAGATAAAAGAGGCACCCTTCCCGTTGGGGAAGAAGGGCCCTTTTATACCCCTGAGAGAGAATCCGCATGTTGCTGCCTATTATGACTGGTACTACCATAAGAAGACACGGTAGTACCAGAAATGACTGGTACTACCGGACTGGTACCAAAACTGACCGGTACTACCGGAATGGTACTGGGAGTGGTACAAGGAGAAAATAGGTTGAGGTGAAATCACCTCAGACTCCACCAGTAGACATGCTGCACGAGCCGGTACTACCGTAAAGAGGAAGTGCTAGAGGTGACAGCGGTACTACCGTACGCTGCGGTACTGCACCAGGTAGGTGGTACCGGTCGGACCAGAGGAGGAGCCTCAGCTCACAGTTGGACTCAGACCCGTCCGGTATCACCAGGCGGTACTACTAGTGCCAAGCGGTAATACCGGATAAATGCCCAGTCCTGCTGGTTGGTACTGACAGCACTGGAAGCAGCCAACATGGACATAAATCAACCTCGGTTCTCTAGCATTGAGGAAAAGCTGGATGACCCATAAAATGTAGAGTTGATTCCACCCAACCTTTCCGATGCAGACCCGCTCTTGATAGTACGGTTTTCCTATGTCAAACAAAAGATCTAGGAAAAACTATGTCTTGATATTGACCTTTTTGAGGGTTATCGAATGCCTTGCAAACATAGATAGCATGTAAGCACTTAGCAAGTGATTAGTCTGACACATGTGTTATCATCAAACATTAAACCACTTAGGGAGGGAAATTCCCTTTCACCCGCATATGTAAATTATTTTGGTAAAAACAGAGAGGACAATCCAGTGTTTCTTGAACATAATGAAGAGCATGTTTAATTTGTTTCCAATGCTCAATTCCTGGATTCTTTTGATATTAAGGAATGTTTTATATTATGCTCAAGCGGCAATAATAAAGTGGTTATTATCATATCTTTATGTTTATGATAAATGTTTACATCCCATGCTATAATTGTATTAATCGGAAACTTTATTACTTGTGTGATTTGTAAACATAAAAGAGTCCCTAGTAAAGCCTCTTGTTAAACTAGCTTGTTGATTTATTGATGATCATGGTTTCCTGATCATGAACATTAGATGTTATTGATAACAAGGTCATATCATTAGGAGAATTATGTGATGGACACACTCCTATAGTTAAGCGTAGCATAAGATCAAGTCATTTAAATATTTCATTTGCTAAAGCTTTAAAATACATAGTAACCTAAATCCTTCGACCATGAGATCATGTTAATCACCATCACCGGATGGATGCTTTGATGACATCAAACACCACTTCATAACTAGGTGGTTATAAAGGTGGCATTGAATATTCCGAAAGTATGTGTTGAGGCACATGGATCAAGAGTGGGATTTTTCCATCCATATGATGGATAGATATACTCCGGGCCCTCTCGGTGGAATGTCATCCAATTGGCTTGCAAGCATGTGACTGGCTCACAAGGGATCACATATCATAGGAATGAGTAAAGAGTACTTATCGGAAACTAGGTTGAACTAGGTATGCAGAGATACCGACGATCAAACCTCGGATAAGTAAAGTATCACAATATAAAGGGAAATTGGTATTGTATGTAAATGGTTCGTTCGATCACAAAGTCATCATATAAATATGTGGGAGCAATATGAATTTCCAGATTCCTCTATTGGTTATTGATCAGAGAAGAGTCTCGATCATGTCTGCATAATTCACGAACCGTAGGGAGACACACTTAGGTATTCGATGTTGTTTAGAGTACGAATGTTGTTCGGAGTCTCGGATAGGATCTGGTATATCACGAGGAGATTCGAAATGGTCTGGAGAATAAGATTCATATAAGGAAAGTCCAATTCCGGGGTTCGGAAATGTTATCGGTGTTTTCACCAGAAGATTCTAGAAGGTTCTAGAAGGTCCACCACCTCGGGGGGATGGGTACTTGGAATGTGCCATGACATTGTATAATGTTTGCATCATACTCTAGGTCACTTGGTTAGGCAATGGGAGAGAGAAATCAACCTCTAGTTTGAATAGTCAAACGCCAGTTTGAAAAAGTCAAATCTCTACATGATTGCCTAGTGGAGGGAGGAGAGGAAACCTAGTTTGGGAATGTTTCCCTCCCTCCCAAGCCGCCGGCCACCAAGGTGAGTTGGGGAAGGACTCCCCTCCCACCTATAAAAGGAGGGGTAGGGCGCCCCCTTGGAGGTACACCCAAAACCCTAGGTCGGCCACCGCCCCCCTCTAGTTGTCGCCGCCCTAGATCTCCTCTAAACTGTCGATGTCTAGCTAAACCCTAGTCGCCCGCCACCTCCACCCCTCGGCCTCTAAACTCTAGTTGCTGAGGCTCTCTCTCTACTCCACCATACTCGCTCTGGCTTAGGCGAAGCTCTGTGGGATTTCCCCTCTACTTCCACGACGACACCGTCGTGTTGTTGGAATCGTGAGGAGATATCTATAACCTCCGCTACCTACTGGAACAAGGGAGAGGAAGGTCTTCATCGAGTACCGTACGTGTGACGGACTGTGGAAGCGCTGCCAGAACATGGCGTCGGAAGGATCGTCTACACGATATTGAGATCGGCAAGTGATTGACTACATCAACCACGAGAATCCGATCTTGTTAAACGCTTTGGATCTACAAGGGTTAGTTATCCTAAATCTCGTTGCATTGATCTCGTAGATTAGATATTGGCCTGTGTGTGTTCATGCGATAGAATTTTTTTGTTTTCCATGCTATGAACCCCTATAGTGGTATTAGATCCGTGTCTATGCGTAGATCTGTTGCACGAGTAGAACACAATGGTTATTATGGGCATTGATGTTTCTATTGTCGATTGCTTTTTGTGTACTTTGCATCTTGCGGGATGGTGGGATGAAGCGGCCCGGGCTAACCTTACATGCCATCGTTCATGAGAGTTGCTTCACGCTCAACATGCAACTTGTATTGCATAAGTGGCTTTGCGGGTGTCTGTTTCCCCCACCATAGTGAAAATTCAATTTACAACGGGCGATTGACAATACTAGTATCAACGTTGTGGTTCATATTCGTAAGTTAGAACGGTTCTTATGCGAAAGCCCCAGCCACATAAAACATGCAAATAAAGATTAGAGGCATCTAACTAGTTTTTATAGGGCTTGTGTTGTGATGTGATATGGCCATGATTGTGATTATATATGATGTATGCATTGATCCTTATTGTAAGTTGGCAACCGGCAGGAGCCTTATGGTTGTCTTTAAATTTCGTTTAAGACCTGCGTGTCTATTATTCAAAGTAGTTGTAATAGTTGATGCTGGTGGATGACAACCATGGAGCGGCGCCATTGACCTTGACGCCACACCGGTGATTATGGAGATCATGTTCGCTCTTGGAGATGGAGATCGAGGGCACAATAAGAAAGTCCATATAATATCACATATTATGAATTGCATGTGATGTTAATCCTTTTTATGCATCTTGTATTGCTTAGATCATGACGATAGCATTATAAGATGATCCCTCTCACTAAATATCAAGTAATAAAGTGTTCGTCCTTAGTAGGCACCGTTGCTAAGACTCGTCGTTTCGAAGCATCACGTGATGATCCGGTGTGATAGATTCTACGTGTGAATACAACGGGTGAAAGCCAAATTTGCACTGCGTATACTAAGGTTAACCTTGACGAGCCTAGCATGTACAGACATGGTCTCGGAACACGGAATACCGAAAGGTAAAGCATGAGTCATATAGATTATATGATGAACATGTTGATTGTTTTCCTTTGAAACTACATCATCTCTCGTGATGATCAAACTTGGTGTAGTGGATTTGGTTCATGTGATCACTAGAACAATGTGAGGGATGTTGTTTTGAGTGGGAGTTCAACAATAATATGATTAAAAGTTGAACACTATTTATCATAAATTAAATCAAAGTGAATTTGCATAGTTGTTGTAGTCATTGGCATCCGTTTACCACATTATGCTTAGTTATAATTGAGATAATAGAACTATAGAATTCTGGATAGTTACTTTATGAACTGGTATCATATTGTTTTGAAGTGTTAATCTAAAGTTTAAAAGTCCTATTGTAAACTTTCAGCAAACTCCGTATTACTCCGTGAAGTTTAATAATTAGTATTTAATCAAGAGTAACAACTCCAATGTTAGTATCTAAGCATCATGTTTGTCTCCATGATTCTTGATATTCAAAATATTGCTTTAATATCAAGGTTATCTAGGAGCTGAAATAATTTTTCGGAAACCATCATGTGTGGAAGATATTGCGATATCTGAAACAAAGTTTTGGTTGCAACATGATAGAGTATAATATGTCAAAATTTATGTTCTCATATTTGATGAGAATTTGCAAAAGGTTAGAGACACTAGTCGTCCTAATTCTCCAAAAGGTTTTTGGAGATCAACATTATACTCACAAATTCACCGTTATAAGCTAAAGTAGCTTGATCATGAAAATTTCCATGATAAGGATGAATATAAGATGTAGGTAAAATGTTTACTATACTAAAATATTACTAAAGAATGGAATTTGAAAGAACACCAAACATTTGATGATGGTGATCTACTTCAAAGTGTAAGTCCAAAGACATTGGTATTTAACTATACACGATTTGGACTATGTGTCATGTGTATGGCTCCAGTATTGATGTTTATAGATTCTTTTAAAAGGAAACGGAAATGCTGAAACAGAAATCTAAGAAATATATGGCAGAAAAGAAAAGACTAGAATTGTTCAGCTTTGGTATATAGATGATATATATGTTATGGCTGTATTCCTTGCTTGTTAAAAAATGTGGTTCTTAAGTATTGGATATTGAATTTGTTGGTGTGAATTATCATACAAAATAGCACAATTCATGAACTACAATGGCCTAAGTAACTAGAATGAAAATATGTGATGATGTTCATTGAGAACAAATAAAGATGTGTTTCTCATTGACATCAAATCTTGCCTTCAAGATTTGTTTTAATCATGTATTATGAGAACAAAAGGTTGTTCAAATAATTTCTGTATTCCATAATAGATGGATGATATACAAGTCTATTTGGAGAAACCACATCCATAAAACTAGTGCTAAAAATGTCGAAAGACCATTGACTGAAAGATCACTTAGGAAGTGACATCGCCATTTAAATTATAATGGAAATAAAACATGAAGAAACTCCATGTTGATGGAATTTTGGAAGTCTTTTGTTTTTTGATCAAATGACGCTTGTGAAACTTTCCTAGAGATAATTAAAAACTCCGTTCATAGGCCAAAAGGGAACGAATGACTAGCTTATTGGAACTTATACATATATATGTATGAAGCCCATTATGTGTAGTCAAGAGCAATGGATTTCAAATTCATATGCTTTCTCCGAAGATTTGAGTGAATATATGAATATTTACTTAATGAGGATGAAGTGTGAAACATTGAAAATGTTCGAAGACTTTCAAGATGAAGTGGAAAATCTATGTAATAAGAAAATAAATAATTTATTATAGGATCATAAAGGAAGATATTTTGAGTTACAAATTTAGCAAAACATCTAAGATTTGAGGAATCGTTCCATAGATTTACGTTTCCCAAAAACACCATTGTAGTATGGAGTGTTCGAGATATGTAATGAAACCTTGTTTGACATGGTAAGATCAAAGGTGTAATTTACAAAACTACCATTATATTTTAAAGATTAAAGCTTTAGAGACTACCACTATTTCACTAAAAATAGCTCCATCATGATCCGTTGAAATGACACCACATAAAGTTATGGTATGGGGTAAAACCCAAGTTGTCCTTTCTTAGACATTGGTATGCTATGCATAAGTAAATGTTTACAACAAAAGTCGGATGAACATGTCTTTGTCGGTTATTTCGGATAATCGTTGGGTACGCCGCCATAACACAAAAGACAAAAGTGTTTGTCGCTTAGAACGTCATGTTTCTTTTAGAAGAATTTTTTTCATGAAAAGTTAAATGGGAGGATAATAGAACTTTTATAAGGTTAAAAGAACCTTAGCTATATGTGCTAAGTTGCGCAGCACTAGAAAGTGTTCCGGAGGCAGCAACAATGCTCATGGCTTACGTGCCTCAAAGGTTGTGGTCACGGAGGTCTAAGTTCCTGTAAGGGTCCCAACCTTTAATAAGGTAGAGTCCCCTATGTTTACAATGCTAGTCCCTGGATCAATAGCTAGCATCCACAGTTAAGATGTAATATCAAGAAACAAAGGTCATAATACAACTTTATAACCAGGAATAACATAATTTTATTACATCTTACATAGCTCATTTGGCTATTACATTACATTGCAGCAGAATATCTATAAGCATGGGGTCCTTCATCTTCAAAGTGCCACAGGCAGACATGTTGGTTGTAGACTTTGTAATCCTATTCAACACACTTCACTAAATCAATCAAACCTGCAACATACAAGTTACAGCCACAAGGTTCAATACATTTGAATTGTATTGGCAAGTGATACTATGGTAGTATAGTGGAGTCTATCATCTATATGCTTCTGGCTAAGTGTAGTTGAGGCTTGCATTGCTCAAAATAGATTTTTCCTTAACATTTGAAAACACTAAGTTTTTGCTTGACAAAATCATTTTTCTCAATCAAAGATTGAAGATCTTTTAACCCTTGTTCAAACCACAAGTTTTTATCTTAGAAATTTGAATGATGAGATTCTTGATTGCTTCCATGTCTTGATGCTCAAATTGTCCTTTACCAGGGACATGGCTAAGTACTTAGATTCTTACACTCTGCAGAGGTGGTGCACTTTCCCCACAAGACTTGGTTTCCCAAGACAAGATCTTTCAGAAGCCTTCCCTTAGACCAAAATGGACGCGTTCCAACCTATCAAAATCTACCACCCACTGTCCATATGGCTAAGTTCTTGCAACCTATATGATCCAGGCAGAGCCCATAATGCCAAGTGGCTGCACTTGAAGCTTCTCAACATTTGACATCTCAAATCTCTTTGTTCCTGGGTGGCCATCCACAAGTGAGATACACAAGGTAAACCATAGACATGGGCCTTGTGAACCACTCAACCAAAATCCACCAAGAAATTACCATTCCACCCAGGTGATTCATTAACTTAGTTGTTTTATTAAACAAAAACACAAGTCCTCAGACTTAGAAATTTTTCATAGTATGAATATATATTCCACCCATGTTTTCTATTAGCTAGGCTAAGCTTGATAGTAATAGGAATCTTAACTTAGGAAGATTTCCACTAAGGTTTCATCTACTAGGTTTTGCTATAGCAAGGTTTATACTTAGCAAAATCCATGCAAGTTTTACTTAGAGAAAATCACTAATGCATAGAGAAAGTAATGGGACAAAAAGTATGAAGCATCACTTGCCTTTTTGGTAGAGGGTATAGGTTCACTCCTTGTCCTTGCAACAATCACAGTCTTCAAGTCACTACAATTCAATTAAGCAAGGCACAAACTCAATCTACCAATCAAGCAAAACAACACATAAAATAACAAAGTCAAAGTAATGCATGCAAGCATGCCAAGCTTTGTTTTGTTTGGAAAAAGTGGTTCCTAATGGGTCATGAACATTTGAAAGCACCTAATGGTCATTTTATAAAGTGGCCAAGTCATTTGCAAAAGGTTTAATTTTATAAACCATTTTCAAAACAAGGTATCATTTTATGTGGTGTAGAAATATTTTTACTAAGGCATTAATCTATAGGGTTCACAAAATATGTTTTCAAACCATAAACTTGGTGTTTGGGGTCAAAGAGTTTAAAACAAAACATTTTCCAAAGGTTTTATTCCAAAACCATTTTTAATAAATAAACCACATTTCTATTTGACTAGAAATGGTTTTAAATCAAAGAATCATTATTTTGTTTCACCAAGTACACCCAAAAACATTTTTGAACAATTTTTACAATCTAAACAAGCATACAAATGTTTCTGCAAAAACAAACATTTTTCCAGAAGCTTTTTACTAAACAAATGGCATGGTTGGCTAGGGCTTGTTCCACTGATTCCATTGATATGAAGTTTGCAATTTTTGGACGTGTGGATCAAAAGTTGTGCAATTTACAAAATTGGAAATCTAATAGAAAGTTTTCTATCTTTTAAATCAAACAGAGGCCACATGGCTGTTCCTGATTCGTCTATACCCTTTCGGTTGGATCGACTGCTCTGGTGCGTTGGATCAAGTCAGATCGTGTGGCACATGTTGCGTACCTCTTCGCTTTAAGTGGTTCTATCCTATCCACCAGATCGAGATCGGACGGCTGCTGTGAGCTCGACCCTAAACGAGCGACGCTGCGGTGGTGGCTGGCGGCGGAGCGGCTAGACGGTGGCAGCGCTGGCGATACAGGAAGCAAGGGTGGCTGGGGAGGTACTCACAGCGTTCGCAGAGGCCTGGGGAAGCTCAAGGTGATGCCGTCTTGTCGAGGGGCGCACTGGAGCGGGCTTGATTGCTCGCCGGAGTGGAGCTGCGCCTTGGCCACGCTCAGTCGTCGTCGAGGACGGTGCTATGGATCACTAGGAGGCAAACGAAATGCATGGTCAGACGCGCAAAGGTACGGAGAAGGCGTGTGCGTGAACGAGAGGGGAAGGGGCGGACAGAAACTACCTGGGGCACTCGCCGGAGTTCAACCAGACGGTGGCGGCGCTCAGTGGTTGTTGGAGTCGAGGTTCTGGGGCGCCCGCGGTTGAATGGGAGGTACAGGGAGATGCTCCTGGGAGTGGGGAAGGTGTGAGCTTGGTCGGGGAGGCAAGGGGTGGCAGGACACGGCCGGAATAGTCGTCGGAGTGTCGTCGGACAGTGGCGGTGCTTGAGCAAAATTCGGCAGCCTGGGGGCGTGTTGAGGTGGGGCGACAGAGGGGAAGTGGAGAGGAGGGGCAGGCGCTTTAACTTGCTTGGTCAAGGGGCTGATTAACGGCGTGGTTAACGCGTATTACGCCGGACTTAATTCACCTGCAACGGCTGGCGAGGGGGAGGGCGTAGTCCGCGGGTGGGGAAGAGGGGACGTGGCGGTGGGGTCCTCTGGCAAAGAGAGAAGGAAGAGGAAACGAGGGTCCACCAGTCATTTGCTTAGCAGGTCGTCTGGTGAGTGAGAAAAGAATGCTTCGGGGAGAGAGGGAAATGGGCTGCTGGGCCTAGTGGGCTGCTGGGTTGGGTCGACCAGACTTAAATTTTTTTCCAGTTCTGAATCTTTTTCTTTTTCCAAATCAATTTCTGTTTTGAAATTTCAAACAACAAATCATTCAACAATTCAAACAATTCAAACACCTCCAAACTTGTATTGAGTTTTGGTTATGTTTGATAACATAAACCAAAGTCACAAAATAAAATAATATTTTTAATCTTTTTAGGATCCATTCATTAATTAAATAAAATGGACCATAGTTTATTAATCAAATAGGGTTTGATTTATTTAATAAAATCTCCATTTGAAAATTAAATATTTCCAAAACCAAATCAGTAGGTTTTATTTGAAAATATAAAATACTTGGAAAACTTATTTAAAATAAATAAATAAGTTTTTGTGTTTATTTAAAATGGGAAAAGCCTTTACTTAAATAAAATTGGATATTAAATCCTTATTATTTTATTTAAATAAACCTTTACTATTTTTGTCAAAACAAAACATTTTATTTCAAAAACTTGTCCAAGGTTTAATTTGGCTCTATAAAATAATCCTTATTTATAAATCCACGTTTTCTTTTGAAAACCAAATCTTTTTATTAAAAGATCCAAAATAGAAATTTTAAATATTTGAAGTTTTTTGTTTATTTAACTTTTTAAATCCCTTTAGGATTTTATTTGATCCAAATAGGTTTTGAAAATTCCGAATTGGATTCAAAAAGTTTCTTCTCACTCTGAAAATCAACAAAGTTTTTATTTTATTCATTTATTTTTCACATTACAAGATTTGGAAAATCTTGGGATGTGACAGTTCCTATTGAACCAAGTAGGTCGGGTAAACAATAAAATACCAATATTTGAGAGTTAAATCATTATTTGACAATGATGAACCGACTACATGCAAAGAAGTGATGATGGGCCCCGAATCCGTCAAAATGGCTTGAAGCCATAAAATCCGTGATAGTTCCATGCACGAGAAATCAAGCTTTGAACTTGGAAGACCCTCCGAAAAGGTGTAAAACCTATCGGTCGTATTTGGATCTATAAATAGACATTGATGTTTCACATTTATAAAATTGTCGACATGTCGGGAAAAGAGTTTACGACAATGTTCAAAATTTTGACTATGACAAGATTTAATATTTCATAGCGATATTTAGTCTAGACGGATTAATGTAGCAACCACTACATATAATTTTGTTATATGGTAGTTGAACAAACAAAACGAAGTTCTTCTAATAGAATTGTTACCTAGGACGTATACATGACATGATCCAAAGGTTTTTGTTAATTCAAAGGATGCTAAAAGCGTATGAAAACTTCAATGGTTGAAGTAAGCATTGCGGAGTTGGAATCTTCACCGTGATGAAATTGTTAAAAGAGTTTAATTTCATCGGATAAGATGAAGATGCCTGCATTTGCAAGAAAGTAAGTGGG
The DNA here is from genome assembly GCA_910589765.1 of Avena atlantica. Classification (NCBI taxonomy): domain Eukaryota; kingdom Viridiplantae; phylum Streptophyta; class Magnoliopsida; order Poales; family Poaceae; genus Avena; species Avena atlantica. The sequence continues at coordinate 242,215,678 of OU342738.1, forward strand.
AGCGCTAAGACATATTTATAATACATTATGTGAAGGACATCTTGTTGATTGGAAATGATGTATCATTTATTGACATGGGTTAAGAATTTCATTTCGATGAAAGACTTAGGCAAAACCCGAATTTTTGGCATCAATGTCTATATGGATAGATTGAGACGCTAATATGGTTGTGCCGAGAGTACATAGATGAGATATTGAAATAGTTCAATATAGAAACTACAAGAAAGGTTCTTGTCGCACAGGAAGGATTGAATCAAGATTCAAGTGTATTGACACTTGGTAAGTGAGATAATATCCAAGTGGTTTTGACACTTGGTGAGTGAAATCACAAGAATATTTTGATTAATCATCCCGTGATATATACACACCCAGATATGTCCTATGCTCTAAATGTTATGAGCAGATACCAGAATGATTCATAAGATGATCATTGGACGATAGTAAGGATATTCTTATGATCTATGGAAGAACTAAGAATATGTTATTTATGTAGAGGTGACAAATAGATAGATAGTTCATTATAAAGTGTTACATTGATACTAGTTTTTTCACAAGATACAAATTAAGTTTATCTCAATTTAAACTATGGGTGGCACAATGTAATGGTAAGGAAGTTCCATAACGGATTTGGATGAGTTCCAAAGTTAAGACATTATGACAAATACTACAACAAAAGGCTAAGTATATGACTACCATTGTAGCAGCAAAAGAGGGCATTTGTGTCAAGTAGTTTTTTATCAAACTAGGTGTGGTTCACAGCGGGCTAGTACCATGAAGATATATTGTACGACAATTGTATCAACATGTTTTAACCCGAAGGAACTAAATGTCTCACCAAAGGAAAAAATTTATACAATGCCATCTCATTGGGAATGAGTGATGCGTAGAGACGCAAAGACATGCAATTACACACAGACCTGAAAGTATCGGATTCGAAGATTAGTTAACCACTATCAATCATGTATATACAACACTAGAAATCCATAGGTGTTGAATGCAAAAAGTTTTTCAAACTATATTATTGACTCTAGTACAAGTGGGAGACTGTTGGAGATATGCCCAAGAGGCAATAATAAAGTGGTTATTATATTATATTCATGTTTATGATAAATGTTTACATCCCATGCTATAATTGTATTAACCGGAAATATTAATACTTATGTGTTTTGTAAACATAAAAGAGTCTCTAGTAAGCCTCTTGTTAAACTAGCTTGTTGATTAATAAATGATCATGGTTTCTTCATCATGGACATTAGATGTTATTAATAACAAGATCATATCATTAGGAGAATAATGTGATGGACATACTCCTATAGTTATCATAGCATAAGATCAAGTCATTTAGAGTACGTTTGCTACAATATTTCAAATACATAGTAACCTAATCCTTCGACCATGAGATCATGTTAATCACTAACACCGGATGGATGCTTTGATGACATCAAACACCACTTCGTAACTGGGTGGTTATAAAGGTGGCATTATGTATTCTAAAAGTATGTGTTGAAGCGCATGGATCAAGAGTGTGATTTGTCCATCCATATGACGGATATATATACTATGGGCCCTCTCGGTGGAGTGTCATCCAATTGGCTTGCAAGCATGTGAAAAGGTCACAAGAGATGTCACATCATAGTATGAGTAAAGAGTACTTATCGATAACGAGGTTGAACTAGGTATGGAGATACCGATGATTAAACCTCGGATAAGTCAAGTATCGCGTGACAAAGGGAATCAGTATCATATGTAAATGGTTCATTCGATCACAAAGTCATCGTAGAAATATATGGGATCCATATGGATTTCTAGATCCCTCTATTGGTTATTGATCATAGAGGTGTCTTGATCATGTCTGCATAGTTCACGAACTATAGAGAGACACACTGTAACATCCCAGCATTTAGGACTAAACGAAGGGTAGATTTAGGATTTTGTGCATCTGCATGCATGCATCTGAAAATCCGGGTAAATTTTTCGCCAAATTAAAAGACTAGAGTGATCAGAATTCTTACTCCGATGAATTAGGTTTAGTGTCATCAAAAGGAGAGTGGGATGAATTTTGACATAACCTCTATTGTTTTGTTGAGTTATGAGGGAAGAAATTTGACTTATGAATAATTATTCACAATAATACAAATACAAGTATTATAAATAAAAGTATAAAGATTATTAAAATCCAACATTACAATGTTCTTTTACAATAAAAGAATAAAGTAATATTACAATGAAACAAATAAGTGAATCAAGAAAATGGAAAACGAATTACAATAATTAAAACAAGTAGAAGAATTCTTTATTAAAAGAATATATATTACACTATTCTTTTACAATAAAGGAATAGTAAAAGATGGATACAATTATAATAATAAAAATTATTGCATTACAATATCATTACATAATTTCTTGTTAGAAAAGAAATACTTTAATCAAATATATAAGTATTACATGGTATTACAAAAGAATAAGAAAATTACAGTAATTAAAATCTAAACTACAATTCCTATATCTAGTCTTGATATTCCTGGATAATCTTTTGATTCTTGCAAAACCAATTAAATTAAAGATAAAACAAAAACAAAAAGGATTAGGGGTTAGTATTTGTGCTCTTAGTAGTAATAGTGTGATGCACTGTTTTGTCACATCATTGAGCATATTAAAATGGGGCAAGTTTCACCAAATGAAAAAGTATCTGTTCTTATTGCAAATTTTGCCTCAGAACAACCTCATTGGCAGTGGACAAAAGGGGAAAGTTTCACCATAAAGAGTGGAAGTAATAAAGTAGGACTAAGATATGTTAACTTGATCTGATCCATAACATCACAGCAAGCAACCACACAACTCACACACACATGCATACCTATGTGCTGTCAACACAAGAGGCACTGTGAGAGAGAGAGAGATAAGTACACAGCCGCAGCAGAGAGAGTTCCAGGCTGAAATTTCTTCACCATAGCAAGAACAGCAAATACACCCAACACATATCAACCAGCCATGCCATTTCTATACTTCCATAGATCATAGTTAGCACCAAAACCCCATAATACACCATCATCACAGCACCAGTACCCTGGTTGCTCGAAGGATCCATCCAAGGACACTAGGAGGAGGTCAGGAGCACTAGGAGTAGGCAAAAAGCACCAGAATCAAGCCAACAGAAGATCAAGGAGGATCAGCTTCAGCACAGGAATAAGAAGAGCCAGCTGATCAAGCATACATCTTAGGAACAACATCATCAAGCTTCCATATTAGGTTGTTATTCATCTCTATGACAGCCAAAATATTTAATATAAATTGTTCTCCTATTTTCTTGACCCAAGATGGATTTTGGGTAAGAGGGAGCTCTCAGTAGAGTGTAGAAGTACTACACTAAGTTCATCCTAGAGCTGTTAAAAAAATCAACCATCATCTGTTCTTATCTTAGAAAGAATTGGTCTCAGCCTTATGCATCATTGACCAAGATCACATATTAGGATTCTGCACCAAGATCATCCAAACTGAATGATATTCTTTCTTCCATAATATACTTGGCAAGCTTAGCTTATACAGTAATGGAGATCATTGTGTTCCATCCTAAGGGAGGCATCACAGTGATATCTCATTGGTGAATCTATATAGCACAAGAGAATAGCACCACATAATCCTTTTCCTAGCTAAAAATAACTAGGAATCATATGATCACTGTCTTACTAACAGTAGTTGGAAATTAGTCAACTAAGTTGCAAGGCTAATTAAAAGGAAACAACAGCATATGACTATGAGCAACAATAAAAAATAAAGCCTCGGACCTACATCATAGGCTAGAAATAGCAACAACCCATGCTATTAAGTAATCCTACTATGCACACTCTGAATGGAGGCACCACAGTAGCCAATCTACTACAGCAGAGCTACTAACCACTTCATTTAACTTGATCCTCAACAGTTACCAGATTATGAACATATCTGCAAGCAAAAGGATAGGTTTCTAATCATTTTCCCGAATCCCCAAAAGGGGCAGGAATCATTTCCAAAAAGGTTATTGTTAATTCCCAGCCAACACAGCTTCACAGCCATTTTAAACTTACTATAACTAATTAATGCTTTTAAAGCATCCCCTTAGTAATATAACTAAGATTCATGTCAGATTAGAGTGTTATCAGGATGACAGCATAAGGAGGGCATCACAAAATGGTAATCAGTAGAGAAATCTGCAAAAGTTTAATTCAAATGTGATACTGAATTTAGGGAAGGCACATCCCTATCAAATAAATCCTCTTCTTAGATAAAAACTGCTGGGAAGCATACTAGCTATAATTACTGTCAATATTGGCAGATGTATCCTCAATTAGTACACCACAAAATAACAGGATTAAGTGCACCAGAAGAGAGTTACCTAAGTAATTGAATTCCATTGTTTGTGCCTGAACTCAAACAATCTACACCATACTAGATCTCAATTATCAACTAACATTTGGTCATAAGATCATCACCACAGTCCAATTCCAAAATTACTTAAACCTTAATCATATACCTAGAGCACAAGTAATTATAAGGAAAAATCTATACTTATTGTAGACCAAGCTACATACATCTTACTGATTCTGTAAAAATCCAGAACACCACATAAGGTCCATAAAAATCATTTCTAACAATCTAACATGTTTAAACTTCTCTAGTAGCATACATCCAAGAATAGTATCATACTTTTATACTGTGCAACCTAATTGCATATGCAAATCAGAACTACGTCAAGATTACTAGCAGATTACTAACTGACAGAAATAAGAGCAACATGCTAGGATCATTAGGGGGAAACAGGTACCACAAACAGATTAACACCTAGAAGAAAAACCCTAGTAGGATGAACCAGATGAAATTAACTTAACATCACTGTAAAGGGGGTGAACCCTAGGTTCAGAGATGAAACCTAGACAGGGGGTAATCATAGAAAGCACACTTGATGTAGCAAGATAGATAGAGCATGAAGAGGAGCATAGAAGAGAGAGAACCACTTACCGGAGGTCCTCGCTTAAGCTCGAGAAGAGGAAGCAGACCGGTGGCGGAGGGCGTAGTAAACGGTGGCACAAGAAGCATTGATGCACTTAAACCATGCCGAGCCGCTCGAGCAGCCATCCATCGACGAAGCCTCTAGGCGGCCCCCAAATCAACACCGAAACACCACCATATCACCATGGAAGCACCTCGGGGTGGTAGGCATAGAAACCCTAGGCACCAGATAGGGTTGTGCATGATCGAGGAAGGCCATGTCCTTCAAATCGAAAAGGACTAGTCGATGCACCGGATCGTAATTATTCGGCTAGCACGGCGGCAGCGGCCGAGGAGGCCGGAGCCGAGCAGCGAAGGCGGCAGTGTCGTGGCATCATGGGGAAGAAGGGTCGAGGCGAGAGAGAGAGAGAGAGAGAGAGAGAGAGAGAGAGAGAGAGAGAGAGAGGACAGCGTATGGGTCGGTTGACCGACACGTTTGGTGGGGCTCTGTGATTTAGTCCAACCAGGTGGACTGGGATGGGTTTTGGGCTAGATGGGCCCAAGAACTAGGCCCAATTTATATAATAACAAAAATAAAATTATTAAAATACCCTATATACATTTTAAGCTCTAGAAAAATGTAGAAAAATCCTAAAAATATATCTAATACATCCAAATGTTTATTAAAATAATATCCACCTAAGAAAAGTATAATCATATTTATTTAAGTTTAATAAAATGCAAATAAATATGAACAACCTTAAATATCTAAATGAAAATTAATAAATTTAGAAAAAATCCTAAAAATAAATAAAAATCATTTTTATGAATAAAAAGAAATCTCTTATCTCAGAAAAATACTAACTTAAAAATTTACTAATAAAATTTAAAACAAATATTTAAAGACATTAAATAATTAAGAAATTGCATAAAAATAATAATAATAAAGATAATGCTTAAAGATAAATAAAATTCATTTTAAGAAGTTAAGCAAGTATATTTACTAGAAAGGTACTAAGTATATTATTATAAAAACATTTTAAAGTTCTTATATCATATAACTTGAATTACCTAAGTTATTAAAATAAGATAATTGTTTAATTATTTCCTAAGTAAGAAATGATCTTGTTCAAAACATAATATTTTGAATCTAACTAAGTCTAAATTATAATTTAATATAAAATCTAGGTGTAAGCAATTAACTTTATAATATTCTTTTAAAATCTTTAACTAACAATAAGTCAAGGATTTACAAAGTTATTCTTTGCAAATCATTAACAATTCATAAATAATCATATTTAACAAACTTGACATTCACTAAATAAATTATAATATAATCCACCTATTTTTCTTTATAAAGAAAAAAATTCTCATATTATGATCTATAAATATTACACATGCTAAATTTACATCTTTAAAACAAAGTTCCATAATTATAAGGTTTCATTTTTTTATTATGCTTAGGAAAAACCCTAATAATTGATAATGCTACAAATGTTATATCTCAAGTCCAATTATATTTTTATTAGTTTACTTTGGTCTGAGATACCCCAAGCTAGATATATAATGGCTCAAACTCATTTAAACCTTATTGCAAAACCATAGCTTCAATCCTATTAATCTTCAAAGTTGAGTAACTTAACATAAATAATATTTTCTTCAAATGTTATTATTTTTGCCACTTCAAAAGAAACACTATACCATTTCTTTAAAGCCATGACAACTTAAAACATGAACTTTGTAATAATTACATAATATCATGGAACCTTAGAATTATATTATGATTGTACTTTACTCTTTATATTTTATGTGTTTATCCTTCTTATGAAGTAAACTTAAACTAAATAAAATCTTAAATAAATCACCCAAATATATCTCACTTGTAATAATTGAAGAATTACTTGGGATTTTACATTATGCATCACATTACTTATGCATAACAGCATATTGCTTCTTTAAACATTGTCCTTACCGGGCAATGATGATATTTTCGTAGAACCTGAGGTCCAGGGTCAAGTCGAGACATTCGACTACAATACTTCGCTATATCAAGGCAAGTTCACACTTGCTCATGTCCTTTGATTATTTTCTGTAAAGTAATTGAAAACTGTGTGTCACCACCTGCATTTCAAAAAGGTCGAAAACACTATTTTCATAATTAACTTGAAGTATCGGTTACTGATCCAGGGTGATCAGCTAATCTATTAAGACTGGCAGTTGGGATACCACTGCATAGGAATATATCATCTAAGACTTCACAACCAATGTCTCCAGTGATTCTTGCGCCGTATATTACGCGTTAACCATGAGATTTGGAATGGGACGGAGAAGTCAGCTGGATCGGCTCCCTTTCACATGCATTGGACACTGTTCTGGGCATTTGTGAGTTGCAGATCATGGGTATAGCCATTTTATACGGGGAAAGGTCTACCGTGGATCTGGGTTTACAAAAGATAGATTACTATTGTTAATGGTTGTTGTGTGTATCCAACTAAGGTATAGCCGTTTTATACGGGGAAAGGTCTACCGTGGATCTGGGTTTACAAAAGACAGATTACTATTGTTAATGGTTGTTGTGTGTATCCAACTAAGGTATTGCCGTTTTATACGGGGAAAGGTCTACCTTGAGTTTGGGCATACAACAATTGCGGTGTATGCGGGGTCGCGGAGAAGGACAGTGATTGGCTTGGATCATCTACTGGGCCCCACACCATAGGAAGTGTGGACGGGAAAGATTCGCCCAGTTGTGCATCAAGGATTTGATCTCTCATGGATAAAGTGACGCACCTCTGCAGAGTGTAAGAACTGTAACCTATTCCGGGAAGGAGCTACGAACGCTGCAGGAAAGGAACTCCATGAAAGTTCTGGTAAACCTGTGAAGGCTGGCGGACATAGATTTTCAGAATAAAAGCAACCTTTGAAGAAATGTTTACGAAAACCTGCATTGCCTATGACCTATGGTCTATGGCTGTAGATATAGTGCATTAAACACTCCTTTTTAGTGAACTTGCTGAGTACGCTCGTACTCAACGTATCTTCTTAACCCTTGATATATTCTGAAGACATTACCAGTCAGGAAAAGGAAATACTATATCCAACTGAAGACCAAGAAGAATTCCGCTATGAAGAACCAGAAGTATCTGGAAGCGTCGAAGGGAACAATTACGAAAACATCTATGGAATGGAGACCGACGTATCTGAAGTGTAGATGTAGCATATATAGTGATCTAGTCCAGTAGCATAGATCGCTATCCTCTAAATAAATCTTGTCTAAACCTTAGTTGCTTCTTTATTCTGTTCCCCGAGTTACTATAGTTTAGCCCTGGGTCACCGGGATACCTCTATGGACCTAGGAGGATCTCAAAGTCGTCATGTAATTTCTGGTTGTAATAATGATAATGTATGATGTGTACCCAGTTTGTTTCTGTTGTACCACTCTGTGGATGTAATATTTGCGGAATGGTACTCCGTGGGTGTTATGTCCACGACTATAGTATACTATAACATGCAGTGGTATGCTGGGTCACCGCACACACTTAAGGAATAGATGTTGTTTAAGTAGATATGGAATATGAGTTGGAGACCGAATGTTGTTCGGAGTCTCGGATTGTATCCAGGACATCACGAGGAGATCCGGAATGGTCCGGAGAATAAGATTCATATAAGGAAAGTGGTTTTCCGGGGTTCGAGAGAATTTTTAGTGTTTTAACCGGATACTTCTAGAATGTTCTAGAAGGACCACCAATGGTTCCACCACCCTAGGAGGGGGTCACTTGGACAGTGGCATGCCCTAGGGGCTAGCCACACCAAACCCTAAAGGTCCAATTCAGCCAACACTAGTAAAAGGGTCAAACCCTAGTTTGAATAGTCAAATCCTAGTTTGAAAAGTCAAACTCTAGGTTTCGTAAGAGGGAAGACTTGGTGGGAAAGGTTCCAACTCTGCCCATGGTAACCGAGTTGGAGGGGGCACGACCTGGGCTGGGAACCCTTCGTCGGCCGCCCCCACCTATATAATGAGGGGTGGGGGCTCACACCCCCACACACACACCCCTTGCCCCTTGGCGCCTAACCCTATCCGCCGCCTATCTTCTCTCTCGTCCACCGGCTTAGGCGAAGCCCTACAGAAATCTCTCCTCCTCCACCACCACCACCATACTGCCGTGCTATTGGGATTCCAAAGAGATCTACAACCTCCCCTGCCCCTGCTAGAACAAGGGAGAGGAAGGTCTTCATTGACTACCGTATGTGTGACCGACTGCGGAAGCGCTGCCGGAACGCGGCGCTGGAAGGATCATCTAAATGATCTTGAGATTGGCAAGTGATCGATAACATCAACCACAAGAATCTGATTTCATTAAACACTTTGGATCTATGATACGTCGTAAACGTATCTATAATTTTTGATGTTCCATTCTTATTTAGTATTAACTTTGCTATGCTTTGTCTACACTTTGAGGTATTTTTATACATTTTCTGGGAGTAACCTATTAACAAGATGCCGTAGTGCCAGTTGCCTGTTTTCTGTTGTTTTTTGTTTAAGAAAAGCTAGTAAGGAAATATTCTCGGAATTGGACGGGACAAAAACCAAAGTCAATATTTTACAGGAGAGAACACAGAGACCGAAGGGCAGCCGAAGGGGGCCACGAGGTGGCCTGATACGTCTTAAACGTATCTATAATTTTTGATGCTCCATGCTTGTTTTATATCATTTATCTTATGCTTTGTCTACACTTTGAGGTATTTTTATACACTTTCTGGAACTAACCTATTAACAAGATGCCACAGTGTCAGTTGCCTATTTTCTTCTGTTTTTGGTTCCAGAAAGGCAGAAAATCAATATTCTCAGAATTGGACGGGACAAAAGTCAAAGTCAATATTTTATCGTGGGGAACATGGAGCCCGAGTACGATATGGAGGGGAGGCACCAGGGGCACACCCCCTGGCGGCGCGGGCTAGGGCTAGTAATGCCTGGGGGGTGTGACCACCCTGGCCGCCCCTGTCTCGCCTCTTCGCCTATAAAGAACCCCCCGATGCATAAACCCTAAGTACCCGATCAATATTCCATGAAATCGTCTGTAGCCGCCGCCACCATCGTCCCTAGATCGGGGGATCTGAAATTCTTCCCGGCACCATGCTGAAGGGGAGATCATCCCGGAGGCCTTCTTCTTCATCATGCAAGCCTCCTGTATGAAGCGTGAGTAGTTCCACCTTGGACTACGTGTCCATGTAGTAGCTAGATGGTTGTATCTCCTCCTTTGTGCTACCATGTTTAGATCTTGTGATCTCCGTTCATGATCAAGATCATATCTATTTGTAATCATGCATGTTGTGTTTGCGGGGATCCGATGGATATTGAGATTACTATGTCAAATTGATTAATGGTTTTGTCTTATTGATTCTATCATGTCTATGTTATTTGTGATCTTGCATGCTCTCTATTTCTAGTAGCTATCTTGGCCGAGTAGATGCTAGTGACTCCAAGAAGGGGTATATGCTCGATAGTGGGTTCATGCCTCTATTTAATCTAAGGGAAGTGACAGAAATCTCTAAAGTTGTAGATGTATTGTTGCCACTAGGGATAAAACAACGGTCTCTTGTTCATGGAACAAGTGGATTGATTACCTTACACACTTTGCTTGAAGCAGTTGTCTGTTGCTTGCAACTTAATACTGGAGGGGGTTCGGATGATAATCTGAAGGTGGATTTCTAGTCATAGATGCAGTTGGATGGCGGTCTATGTATCTTGTTGTATTGCCCAGTCGAATCTCATAGGATCATGAATGTCTAGTATTGCATTGTTATGCCATTCTCAGTCCTGTCAATTGCCCTTCTGTAATTTGTTTACCCAGCATGCCATGTTTGTTTATCTAAGGAGAACACATCTAGTGAACTATGGAACCCGGTCTAATCTTTACCATTGATACATCCTCCATTGTTCCTGTTTACTTTCTGCAAACCACTAGTGGCAACAATACATTACAAGTCTCATCCCTCGCAAGCTTCTGACTATTCCGTAGCTCCTGTTTCGAGTTACAAATATTAGCAACTGAACCGGTATCAAATACCCAGGCACTACAACGAGGGCTAGTAAGGAAAACATCAATAACATGTATATCAAATATACCTTTGATGGTGCCAGCCTTCTTGTCCGCTAAGTACTTCGGACAGTTGCGCTTCTAGTGACCCTTGTCCTTGCAATAGAAACACTTAGTGTCCGGTTTAGGACCAGACTTGAGCTTCTTCTCAGCAGGGGCAACGCGCTTGCCGCCGCCTTTCTTGAAGGGCTTCCTTGCACCCTTACCTTTCTTGAAGGTGGGGGGCTTGTTGACCATCAACACATTATTATTCTTTTTGATGTTCACCTCCGCTACTTTCATCTTAGCAAAAGCTCAGTGATCATATCAGTGGAACCAATCTGATTGTGATCAACTACAAAACTTTTGTAGCTAGGAGTGTCAATCTTGAGCTCCTCTGGAATCTTGCAGTCCAGTTGCTCAAGGCGTTGAGTGTAGCCCGTCATCTCAATGGTGTGCTCACTAACAGAACTCCCTTCCTCGATCTTGTAGTTAAAGAATTTCTTAGAGATCTCATATCTCTCAGAACGGGCTTGAGTCTGAAACATGTTTTTCAGCTCCTCGAGAATCTCAAAGGGCCCGGCGAACTCTTCAAAACGATTTTGAAGATCCGATTCCATAGCATACAACATGGCGATCTTAATCAAATCATAATCATCCTTGCGCGACTGATAAACAGCTTTTTCATCAGTCGGCGCATCTATAGCAGGGGCATCACCTAGCGCTTTCTCAAGGACATAGTCCTTTTGTCCGCCAACGAGAATGATTCTCAGAATGCGGAACCATTTGGTGAAGTTAGACCCATTGTTTCTAAGCTTTTCTATCTCAGCAAAAACGTTGAAGTTGAAGTTGGACTTGGCCATGTGATCTACAGTATTTGCAAGTACAATTTAGACTATGTTCATGATAAATAGTTCAACTTAATCAAATTACTAGATGAACTCCCACTAAATTCAACATCCCTCAAGTTGTTTAGTGAACACGATCCAAATTCACCACACCTAATCCGATCATCACGAGAAGAGATGTGGTTTCAATGGTGGACAATGAAGTGTCGATCATATCATTCATATGACTCATGCTTAACCTTTCGATTCTTGTGTTCCGAGGCCATGTCTGTACATGCTAGGCTCGTCAAGTTAGACCCAAGTATTTCCGCGTGTGCAAAACTGGCTTGCACCCATTGTATGTGAGCGTAGAGTCTATAGCACCCTATCATCACGTGATGCTTGGACACGACGAACTTTCGCAACGGTGCATACTTGGGGAGAACACAGTTTTTTATCTTGATCTTTAAGTGAGGAATCATCTTATAATGCTACCGTCGCGATCTAAGCATAATAAGATACATAAAAGGATAAACATCACATGCATATAACTTTATGTGACATGGTATAGCCAATCTTCGCGCAATGATCTCCATCTTGTGCGTTCCGGCATGATCTCCATCACTCCACCATGATTGCCTCCACCACGAATAGCAACTACAACTATTGCTAACTACTTAGCGATAAAGTGAAACTATTACATGGCGTATAAGAAGTTGACACACAGGTCATACACAATTATAAAGACAACCATATGGCTCCTGCCGGTTGTGTACTCATCGACATGCAAGTCGTGAAACATTACAAAACATGATTATCGCATACATTATACACATCACATCTTGGGCCATACCATATCACAGAAAACACTCCCTGCAAAAACAAGTTAGACGCCTCAACTTTGTTGTTGCATGTTTTACGTGGCTTATGGGAGTAGATGCTAAGAACGATTCTTACCTACGGAAAGCTACAACGGTGATATTATGGTTGCCAAACTCCGGTGTTAATCCCATGACAACTATAGTGAGAGAAACTGACATCCACCAGCCGCATGTGTGGAACAAGCCACACGTCAAGTGCGGAGCCGGTCTCGCGAACGACGTCGCGTAAGGTTGGCCTAGACCGCTTCAATCTCACTATCCCGCGTCATAAGAAGAACACAAACAAGAGGCTTGCAACATAAAACATCAACGCCTGCAACAACCATGTTGCGTTCTACTCGTGAAACACATCTACGCATAGATCTAGCTCTGATACCACTGAAGGGTTTCGAGGCATAGTAAATCAAAATTTTCTACGGATGCGAACAGAGGGAAGCCAAGATCTAATCTAGGATATGCAAACAACGAGAGAGATTGGATTAGATCTTCATACCCTTGAAGATTCGCACAGCGGAACGTTCGTCGGAACGTGGGTGATGTAGTCGTACTCGCTTCTCATCCTCGCGATCCGATCCGATCTAGCACCACAAGTGGCGATGCCTCCGTGAGATGCACACGTGCGGCACCTCGACGTCTCCTCCTTCCTTGGTCCATCAAGTATATCTCTCTGACTTGGGAGGGACAAATCCCATCTCGATACATACAACCCAACAGATACTTTCCGATCACCTGAGAGACACCTTTATGATCACCCTCTCATAGGATGACGTTTGATGACCTCAAAGCTTTCTTCCTGTCACATCCCAAGATTTTCCAAATCTTGTAATGTGAAAATTATTGAATAAAATAAAACTTTGTTGATTTTCAGGGCCAGAAGAAACTTTTTGAATTCAATTGGAACTTCAAACCTATTTGGATTAAATAAACTCCTAAAGAGATTTAAAAAGATAAACATTTATTAAAGGAAAATAAAATTACTATTTTGAATATTTTAATAAAAAGATTTGTTTTCAAAGGAGATGAAGTTTTATAAATAAGGATTATTTTATAAAGCCAAATTAAACCTTGCCCAAGCTTTTTGAAATAAAATATTTCTATTTGATAAAAATAGTAAAGGTTTATTTAAATAAAGTAATAAGGATTTAATATCCAAGTTTTATTAATAAAGGTTTTACTATTTCCAAAACATCAAAACTTATTTATTTGTTTAAAAATAAGTCTTCCAAGTATTTTATATTCCCAAATAAAACCTACTTATTTGGTTTTAAAATATTTAGTTTTCAAAAGGAGTATTTAAATAAAACAAAATTCTATTTTGATTTATTAAACATGGTCTATTTATTTAATTAATAATGGACCTATAAATAAAAATTATTATTTTGGTTTTGGAATTTGGTTTATGTTACTGAACAGAACCAAATTCAAAGTTTCAAAGTTTGGTGATTGTTTGAATTGATTTGAGTATTGTTTGTTTGTTTGAATTTCAAAACAGAAATTAGTTTTGGAAAAAGAAAAAGGTTTCAGGAAGAAAAAAAAGGAATCTGGACACAGCCCAGTTGCCAAGCCCAAGAAGCCCAGAACCAGCCCAGCTCCCCTCCCCGAAGAAAAACGATTCGCACTCGGATTCTAACCTAAACAGACGCTGACTGGTGGACCCTTCCCTCACTCCTTTTCCCACTGACCAGCAGACCCCACTTTTCCAGCTCGTCTCCTTCCTCGCAACGACCACGCCGGCCGTTTCTGCCGTTGATGTCGCGGCTTGAATACGCATTGATTCCGCGTCTTAACCGCGCCGTGACTGCACGCTATTAATCGCCAGCGTCTCCTCCTCCTTTCCCCTCTGTCTCCTCCCCCAAATGTGCCCCCAGGCTGCCTGAATCGAGCTTGCACACCCTCTGCTCCGACCACCGTCTCCGACCAATTCCGGCCGTGTCCTGCCACCCCGTGCCTCCTCGACCTAGCTCACACCTTCCCCACCTCCTGACGCATCTGTCCATGCCCCTCGTTTGACCGCGGGCATCCCAGAGCGTCGACTCCGACCAAGCTCTGAGCGCCGCCGTCTGTCTTCAACTGCGACGATGACTTCCAGGTAAACCAGACCGTCCCGCGCCTCCTCGTTCACGCTCCCTCACTCGCCGACCATGCGCAGCTAACCATGTCCTCTGTTTGTATTCTTGTGAACCTTAGCATCGTCCTCGACCTCGACCGCGTGCAACCGTCGACAGACCTAACTCCGGCGAGGAATTACGGCTGCTCCTGAGCGCCCCCTGTCAAGCCAACAGTACTTTGAGCATCACCACATCCTCGCGATTCTGGTAAGCTTACTCCCTCCCTGTTTCGCTTCCTGCCTCACCAGCGCCGCCACTATGTGGCCGCTCCGCCGCTCGCCGTTGTCCTAGTGCCGCCAGCTTTTGGCAAGACAGTAGGAGCCGTTCGATCTAGATCGGGCGAGCAAGATTAGATCACTTAACCGCAAAGGGGTATGCTTTCTGGACCGCACGATTTGATTAGATCCAACGCACTGCAGAGCCCGATCTGAACGAACCGGTACCGTCCAATCAAATCGTGACACGTGGCCAGGTTTCGTTTTAAAAACAGATTTGAATCTGTTATAGGTTCAATTTTCAAACCTTTGTAACTTTTGATCCACATGCCCAAAAATTACAAATTTTATATCGTTGGAATCAGTGGAGCAAGCCCTAGCCAACTATGGAATTTGTTTAGCAAATAGTATCTGTTAGACTGTTGGTTTTTGCAGAAACTTTTGATTGCTTGTTAAGACTAGAAAAATGATTCAAAAATATTTTTAGGGTTAAAACCTTTGCAAAATGGTTTGTTGTAAACTCACTGACCCTAGGAACCAACCCATAGTTTGGAAAATGAATTTGCTAGAGTTTAGAATGGATTAATTGGTTTAGCCCATTTCTAGCCAAATAAAATTATTGATTTTATTATGAAAATGTTTTTGGAGTAAAAACTTTGGGAAAATGTGTTGGACCAAACCTACTGACCATAAACACCAAGTTTTGTGAGACAACAACTTATTTGGTGAACAACCTAAAGTTGCTGCTTTGATAAAATGTTTTCCACCACATAAAATAGTGAAAGGATTTAAAAATGGTTTTTGGACAAAACCCTTTTTGCAAATGACTTTGCCACTTAGGAAAATGACCACCTTGGGACTTACAAAGTTTAGAAGCCTAGTGGAGACCATCTTTACAAATAAACCTATCCCTTGCATGCTTACATGCATGACTTAGATCCCATTGTTTTGTGTGTGAAATTGTTTGATTATTGGTTTGGAATGCTTGTTGATATTGTGTTTGCTTGATTGATTGTAGTGAAATTAGCAAAGTGTGAGACTAGCAAGATCAAGGAGTGAACCATAATTCCCTACCAAAAAGGCAAGTTACACTATCATCTAAAGTCCTACTATTTTTTTATACTTAGTGGATTTTGAAAACATGCATGAAAAGAATTTTCTATACTTATGCTATGCTAAATCCTAATAGGATTCCCTATATATACCTTAGTGAAAACCATGTAGTTGATACATGCTTAGCCATGCTATATTTTGAAAAGAGATACATGTTGAGATTTTATGAAGTTGAGAAAAGGACTTGTGTTTTTATATAATAAAACAAGGACTCAATGAACCACCTGGGTGGCCAAGGATACTTTGAGTATGGGAGAAGGTGGCAACAAAAGGAACCATGTCTATGGCAATCACTTTGTGTTGTGCTCCAAAGGAAACCACCCAGGAAACTTAGAGATTGAACATGTTTCTCCAATTGTGGCTTTCGTGTGCAACCACATGCTATTATGGCTCTGGATTAGTCAACTACATTGGGAAGACCCATGCATTGTCTTCAGTTTACTGGACATGGGGATCTGGAATGCTTCATGGGTGTTGAAGACAAGCTAGCAATGGTGTATGGGAGGACCCTTTGGAAAGACTTCGTCACATTCTCAATCTGCCAGTACTCCATCCTGGTGAGTGCTAATCCAGTGGCCACTGGTGGCAAAGGATGGGATGGTGACATGTGGGTAAAGTGTACTCCTTCTGCAGAAGATAATAAAATCTAAGTACTTAGCCGTGTCCCCGGTTATGGACAATACTGAGCAACTAAAGTTTGAAGCTATGGGAGATCTCGACATTCTAATTTCTAAAAGAAAACTTTTAAAGACTTGATGCACTTGGGGTTACCAAGGAGCACAAGAGACTTTGATAAAACTTGATGCACTTGGGGTTACCAAGGAGCACAAGAGACTTTGATAAAACTTGATGTACTTGGGGTTACCAAGGAACTCAAGAGATTTTGTTGAAAACATGAACACTTGGGGTTACCAAGGAACTCATGAGATCTTTATAAAACTTTATGCACTTGGGGTTACCAAGTAGCTCAAGGGATTTTGACAAGGACTTGAACACTTGAGTTTCTACCAAGGAGTCCAAGGGACTTGGAAAAGGAGTTTTGACAAAGGACCAAAAACCATTTTTAAAAGATAGGATAAATTTTTCTTTATGCAAATGAGCCTAAAACTCTACTTAGCCAAATATGCATGTAATGTTATGATCCACTTATATTCCACATATTAGTGAAACTTGCCAATACAATTAAATTGTATTGACCCTTGTGGCTGTAACTTGTAATGTTGCAGGTTTGATTGATTTTAGTGAAGATTGATTGATTAGGATTACAAAGTCTACAACCAACATCTTCCTGTGGCACTTTGAAGATGAAGGACCCATGACTATAGTTATTCCGCTGCAATGTAATGTAATAGCCAAATGAGCTATGTATGATGTAATAAAAATTATGTTATTCCTGGTTATAAAGTTATAATATGACCTTTGTATCTTGATATTACATCTTAACTGTGGATGCTAGCTATTGATCCAGGGACTAGCATTGTAAACACAGGGGACTCCACCTTATATTGTTTAAAGGTTGGGACACTCGCTTTACAGATGGTATCAGAGCATTGTGTTGCCTGTAGGATTTGTAAACCTAGGAATGGACAAAAAACCCTTAGAAAAATAGGAGTTGTTTGTTCCAAAACTTATTTACAAAACAAACTTGTAAACTCTTTCCTCGACCATTTTGGTTTCAACTCTACACCTCTTCTATTTCAAACTTGATGGAAAAACCTACCCATGGCCAAAGACTACACCATGTGCAAAGGACTTCTTCAACTTCTTCAACTCTAATGACTTCCACTTCTTCAACTCTAATGACTTCAACTTATTCAACTCTAATGACTTCAACATCTTCAGCATATTCACCAAGGACTTCCATCTTGGATATCAAGAGAATCTTGCTCAAGGTTTGGAGACTAAGGGAATGCAAAATAAAAAGGAGCCATCATCAACTTTGAAGTTATATGACCAAGAGTTTTCTCAAGGAAACCATGATCTCAAGTAAGAAGAAGCAACCAAGAAGGTTGGAAAGATCACAAGTGAACCATATAGATGGACCACCATATTTTAGTTAAAGTCAAAACACACCAACTTATGTGGTGTAACAAAAATATTTTGTTGCCTAAGTATGTGCTTGAACTTTGTTTGAGTGAAATGTTTGGTTTGTGATTGCATGCACATTGCTTGTGTGAATTGTGATGTGTGTGATTAGAATTGACTCCTTAGAAATATCTTGCTTATTCTAATCACCATTCAACCCAAACAGATGACTACTCCAAAAGACTCCAACATCAAGGTTGATGATACCAACACCAACCAAGATGACAGCATGAAAGAGCTCATAGCAACCTAGAACCAGTTGAACCAAGTGACAGCTCAATTCATAGCCAACACTAGTGGATAAGATCCAACCCTACAAGGATTTTTGGAAACTCAAGGCCAATTGATGCTTAAGGTGACTGATCAAATGATCAAAATGGAAGAAAGCTATCCCAAAAGAGTCTTTGACAACAAGGATGACAGAAATGTTATTCTAGATGGAGCCCCAGCTTGCATTATTTGTGGAGCCAAGGATCATACTTCCAAGGAGAATGGAGATCAATGCCCCAACTATGAAGAGAGACATCCTGTTGGACAATGTCCCACTTCTCAAGCTACTTGCTACCTATGTGAAGGAAACAACCATGTCCCTATCCAATGCCCCATCTATTCCATGGTGGAACAAAGGAAACAAGAAGGATCCAAGTCTACCAAGAAGGCTGATGACAAAGGAAAAGGATCACTTATACCTCCAAACAAGACAACCCAATTCAAAGGATCAAAGAAATCCAAGAAGCAGAAGATAGACAAAAGCCATGTGCAATGTTATAAATGCAAGGAAATGGGACACTATTTCGGTGAATGCCCAGAGAACCCGAAGAATAAAGAGATTGGCCAAGTAGTGTGCAACAACTGCAAAGAGCTAGGCCACTATGTAGCAACTTGTCCACAAGAGCCACGTAAAGAACTCAAGGACATCCACTGTTTCAATTGCAAGGAACCAGGACATTATGCCAGCAACTGTCCAGAAAAGATGAAGAACAAATTGAACAAGCCTATGGAGAAACTCAACCTTGGCCCATGAGTCAAGTATGGAAACAAAGGACACAATGCAAATGTTTGCCCATGAGAAATTTTTCCCAGGAGCCCAAGAAGGACAATATGTAATTTTTGTTTGAAATTTTTTAAGGGTGGTAGTACCCTAGTTGTTTTGAGCCTACTTGTAACCCTAGCCTTCCCAAATCTCGGGACGAGATTTATTTTAAGGGTGGTAGCCTCTCACATCCCAAGATTTTCCAAATCTTATAATGTGAAAATTATTGAATAAAATAAAACTTTGTTTATTTTCAGGGCCAGAAGAAACTTTTTGAATTCAATTGGAACTTCAAACCTATTTGGATTAAATAAAATCCTAAAGGGATTTAAAAAGATAAACATTTATTAAAGGAAAATAAAATTACTATTTTGAATCTTTTAATAAAAATATTTGTTTTCAAAGGAGATGAAGTTTTATAAATAAGGATTATTTTATAAAGCCAAATTAAACCTTGCCCAAGCTTTTTGAAATAAAATATTTCTATTTGATAAAAATAGTAAAGGTTTATTTAAATAAAGTAATAAGGATTTAATATCCATGTTTTATTAATAAAGGTTTTACTATTTCCAAAACATCAAAACTTATTTATTTGTTTAAAAATAAGTCTTCCAAGTATTTTATATTCCTAAATAAAACCTACTGATTTGGTTTTAAAATATTTAGTTTTCAAAAGGAGTATTTAAATAAAACAAAATTCTATTTTGATTTATTAAACATGGTCTATTTATTTAATTAATAATGGACCTATAAATAAAAATTATTATTTTGGTTTTGGAATTTGGTTTATGTTACTGCACAGAACCAAATTCAAAGTTTCAAAGTTTGGTGATTGTTTGAATTGATTTGAGTATTGTTTGTTTGTTTGAATTTCAAAACAGAAATTAGTTTTGGAAAAAGAAAAAGGTTTCAGGAAGAAAAAAAAGGAATCTGGACACAGCCCAGTTGCCAAGCCCAAGAAGCCCAGAACCAGCCCAGCTCCCCTCCCCGAAGAAAAACGATTCGCACTCGGATTCTAACCTAAACAGACGCTGACTGGTGGACCCTTCCCTCACTCCTTTTCCCACTGACCAGCAGACCCCACTTTTCCAGCTCGTCTCCTTCCTCGCGACGACCACGCCGGCCGTTTCTGCCATTGATGTCGCGGCTTGAATACGCATTGATTCCGTGCCTTAACCGCGCCGTGACTGCACGCTATTAATCGCCAGCGTCTCCTCCTCCTTTCCCCTCTGTCTCCTCCCCCAAATGCGCCCCCAGGCTGCCTGAATCAAGCTTGCACACCCTCTGCTCCGACCACCGTCTCCGACCAATTCCGGCCGTGTCCTGCCACCCCGTGCCTCCTCGACCTAGCTCACACCTTCCCCACCTCCTGACGCATCTGTCCATGCCCCTCGTTTGACCGCGGGCGTCCCTGAGCGTCGACTCCGACCAAGCTCTGAGCGCCGCCGTCTGTCTTCAACTGCGACGACGACTTCTAGGTAAACCAGACCGTCCCGCGCCTCCTCGTTCACGCTCGCTCACTCGCCTCGACCATGCGCAGCTAACCATGTCCTCTGTTTGTATTCTTGTGAACCGTAGCATCGTCCTCGACCTCGACCGCGTGCAACCGTCGCCAGACCTAACTCCGACGAGGAATTACGGCTGCTCCTGAGCGCCCCTTGTCAATCCAATAGTACTTTGAGCATCACCACATCCTCGCGATTCTGGTAAGCTTACTCCCTCCCTGTTTCGCTTCCTGCCTCGCCAGCGCCGCCACTATCTGGCCGCTCCGCCGCTCGCCGCTGTCCTAGCGCCGCCAGCTTTTGGCAAGACAGTTGGAGCCGTTCGATCTAGATCGGGCGAGCAAGATTAGATCACTTAACCGCGAAGGGGTATGCTTTCTGGACCGCACGATTTGATTAGATCCAACGCACTACAGAGCCCGATCCGACCGAACCGGTACCGTCCAATCAAATCATGACACGTGGCCAGGTTTCGTTTTAAAAACATATTTGAATCTGTTATAGGTTCAATTTTCAAACCTTTGTAACTTTTGATCCACACGCCCAAAAATTGCAAATTTGATATCGTTGGAATCAGTGGATCAAGCCCTAGCCAACTGTGGAAGTTGTTTAGCAAATAGTATCTGTTAGACCGTTGGTTTTTGCAGAAACTTTTGATTGCTTGTTAAGACTAGAAAAATGATTCAAAAATATTTTTAGGGTTAAAACCTTTGCAAAATGGTTTGTTGTAAACTCACTGACCCTAGGAACCAACCCATAGTTTGGAAAATGAATTTGGTAGAGTTTAGAATGGATTAATTGGTTTAGCCCATTTCTAGCCAAATAAAATTATTGATTTTATTATGAAAATTTTTTTGGAGTAAAAACTTTGGGAAAATGTGTTGGACCAAACCTACTGACCATAAACACCAAGTTTTGTGAGACAACAACTTATTTGGTGAACAACCTAAAGTTGCTGCTTTGATAAAATGTTTTCCACCACATAAAATAATGAAAGGATTTAAAAATGGTTTTTGGACAAAACCCTTTTTGCAAATGACTTTGCCACTTAGGAAAATGACCACCTTGGAACTTACAAAGTTTAGAAGCCTAGTGGAGACCATCTTTACAAATAAAACTATCCCTTGCATGCTTACATGCATGACTTAGATCCCATTGTTTTGTGTGTGAAATTGTTTGATTATTGGTTTGGAATGCTTGTTGATATTGTGTTTGCTTGATTGATTGTAGTGAAATTAGCAAAGTGTGAGACTAGCAATATCAAGGAGTGAACCATCATTCCCTACCAAAAAGGCAAGTTACACTATCATCTAAAGTCCTACTATTTTCTTATACTTAGTGGATTTTGAAAACATGCATGAAAAGAATTTTCTATACTTATGCTATGCTAAATCCTAATAGGATTCTCTATATATACCTTAGTGAAAACCATGTAGTTGATACATGCTTAGCCATGCTATATTTTGAAAAGAGATACATGTTGAGATTTTATGAAGTTGAGAAAAGGACTTGTGTTTTTATATAATAAAACAAGGACTCAATGAACCACCTGGGTGGCCAAGGATACTTTGAGTATGGGATAAGGTGGCAACAAAAGGAACCATGTCTATGGCAATCACTTTGTGTTGTGCTCCAAAGGAAACCACCCAGGAAACTTAGAGATTGAACATGTTTCTCCAATTGTGGCTTTCGTGTGCAACCTGTTGGAATTATGCCCTAGAGGCAATAATAAAGATGTTATTATTATAATTCAGGTTCATGATAAAGTTTATATTCCATGCTAGAATTGTATTAAGCGAAAACTTTAATACTTGTGTGGTTTGTGAACAACACCGTGTCCCTAGTACGCCTCTATGGACTAGCTCATTGATCAATGATGGTTAAGGTTTCCTAACCATAGACATGAGTTGTCAATTGATAATGAGATCATAACATTGGAGAATGATATGATGGACAGACCCAAACTAAGCAAAGCAATTAGATCGTTTCATCGTGTTCATCTTTGCGAAGCTTTTCCTATGTCAAATATTGTATTCCTTAGAACATGAGATAATACAACTCCCTGGTATCGGAAAAAAGCTTTGAGGTCATCAAACGTCATCCTATGAGAGGGTGATCATAAAGGTGTCTCTCAGGTGATCAGAAAGTATCTGTTGGGTTGTATGTATCGAGATGGGATTTGTCCCTCCCAAGTCGGAGAGATATACTTCGGGCCCACTCGGTAATCGATATCAACACCGCTTGCAAGCATGTGGTTAAGGAGTTAATCACAAAGTGATATCAGATTATGGAACGAGTAAAGTACTTGCTGTGAACGAGATTGAACTAGGTATGATGGTACCGACAATCGAATCTCGGGCAAGTAAAATATCGCGAGACGAAGGGAATATATATATGGGATTGTTTGAATCCTGGCATCGTTGTTCATCCGATATGATCATCGATGAATGTGTGGGAGTCAATATGGGTGGCCAGACCCCGCTGTTGATTATTGATAGAAGATCATGTCTGCATATTCTCGAACCCGCAGGGTCACACACTTAACGTGTCTCGACGCTAGGATAGATTGGATAATTGGTTTATGAATTTTTGTTCGGAGTCTCGGATAGGATCCGGGATATCACGAGAGGTTCCGGAATGGTCCGGAGAATAAGATTCATATAAGGCAATGCAGTTTTTGGAGTTCGGAATTGTTCCGGGTTAATCGGTATTGTACCGGAAGCTTCTAGAACCTTCTGGAAGGGGACCAACATGGCCCCACCTTCCGGGAGGGGGCATGGGCCTATGAGGGAGTGTCCTGGCCGCATTGGGCCAGGGGAACAAGGCCACATAGGGCCCAGCCGATCCTATAGGGTTTAAATCGTTTAAACTAGAGATAGGGTTTCTAGAAGAGGGGAGAGTCCTTGCCCCCCACTTGTAGAGGTCCCAACCTTTAATAAGGTAGATCCCTCCTGTGTTTCACAATGCTAGTCCCTGGATCAATAGCTAGCATCCATAGTTTAGATGTAATATCAAGAAACAAAGGTCATAATATATCTTTATAACCAGGAATAACATAAGTTTATTACATCAAACATAGCTCATTTGGCTATTATATTACATTGCAGCGGAATAACAATAATCATGGGGTCCTTCATCTTCAAAGTGCCACAGGCAGATGTTGGTTGTAGACTTTGTAATCCTAATCAAACAATCTTCACAAAAATCAATCAAACCTGCAACATACAAGTTACAGCCACAAGGGTCAATACATTTGAATTGTATTGGCAAGTTTCACTACTTTGTATATTATGAGTGGATCCTATCATTACATGCATATTTGGCTAAGAAGAGTTTAAGGCTTATTTGCATAAAGCAATATTTATCCTATCTTTAAAAATGGTTTTGATCCTTTGTCAAAATCACTTTTCCAAATTCCTTGAACTCCTTGGTAGAAACTCAAGTGTTCAAGTCCTTGTCAAAATCCCTTGAGCTACTTGGTAACCCCAAGTGCAACAAGTTTTTATCAAATCTCATGAGTTCCTTGGTATTCCCAAGTACATCATGCTCTTGAGCACCTTGGTAACCCCAAGTGCATCAAGCTTTAACAAAATCTCTTTGAATTCCTTGGTACCCCCAAGTGCATCAAGTTTTTATATTAGAAATTGGAATGTCGAGATCTCCCATGGTTCAAACTTTAGTTGCTCAGTATTGTCCATAACCGGGGACACGGCTAAGTACTTAGATTTTATTAACTTCTGCAGAAGGAGTACACTTTACCCACATGACACAATCCCATCTTGTTGCAACCAGTGGCCTACTGGATTAGTGCTCACCAAGATGGAGTACTGGCAGACTGAGAATGTGACGAAGTCTTTCCAAAAGGTCCTCCCATACATCATTGCTAGCTTGCCTTCAGCCCCCATGAAGCATTCTAGATCCCCATGTCCGGTAACCAAAGACAATGTATGGGTCTTCCTAATGTAGTTGACTAAGCCAGAGCCATAATAGCATGTGGTTGCACACGAAAGCCACAATTGGAGAAACATGTTCAATCTCTAAGTTTCCTAGGTGGTTTTCATTTGGAGCACAACACAAAGTGGTTACCATAGACATGGCTCCTTTTGTTGTCACCTTCTCCAAACTTCAAGTATCCTCCACCTAGGTGGTTCATTGAGTCCTTGTTTTATTATGTAAAACACAAGTCCTTTTCTCCACCTTTGTAAAATCTCAACATGTATCTCTTTTCAAAACGTAGCATGGCTAAGCATGTACAACTTCAATATTTTCACTAGGGAGTGTATAGGGAATCCTATTAGGATATAGCATAGCATAAGTATAAAACATTTTCATGCATGTTTACAAAATCCACTAAGTATAATGAAAATAGTAGGACTTTTGTATGATAGTGTAACTTGCCTTTTTGGAAGAGAATGGTGGTTCACTCCTTGATCTTGCTAGTCTCACACTTCTCTAATTTCACTACAAGTCAATCAAGCAAACACAAAATCAACTAACATTCCAAATCAAAGTTAAACAAACAATTTCACACCCACAAGGTAATGGAATCTAAGTCATGCAAAGGATGGTTCTATTGCAAGGTTGGTCTCTACTAGGTTTATAAACGTTGTAAGGTCCAAATTGGTCATTTACCAAAATGGTAAAGTCATTAGTTAGAGAGTTTTGTCCAATAACCATTTATAATCCATTCAACATTTTATGTGGTGGAAATGGTGTTATTAATCAAAAATCTTTTAAGTTTCTCACCAAAAGTTTCTTACTTTCAAGATTTTTTGTGTTGGGTCAGTAGCTTTGAATCAACATATTTTCTCAAAGTTTTATTCCAAAATCCTTTTTTATAATAAAACCATTATCTTTATTTGGCTAGAATTAGACTAATTCAATTAATCCATTCTAATTTTTTTCCAATCTCATTTTCAAAACTATGGGTTGGTTCCTAGGGTTAGTATGGTCACTACAAACCATTTTGCTAAAGTTTTAATCCTAAAATAAATTTTAAACAATTTTTCTACTCTAAACAAGCATACAAATGAATCTGCAAAAATGAGCAAACAAACAGATACTATTTGCTAAACTAATTCCACAGTTGGCTAGGGCTTGCTCTCCTGAATCCAACGACATAAAATTTGTAATTTTTGGACGTGTGGTTTGAAAGTTACAAAGGTTTGAAGTTTGCAAATAAATCTGTTTTCAATTTCTTTTAAACAGATCTAGTGCCACGCGTCGTGTTCCTATTTGTCCATACCGGTTCGGTTGGATCGCGGCTGTGGGGCGTTGGATCTAGTTAGATCGAGTGGTCAAGAGGACATACCCCTTCGGTGTTTAAGTAATCTATCCGATTCGTTCGATCCAGATCTAACGGCTACTACTGCCTGGTCACAGATGGGCGGCGCTGCGCGGCGGCAGACGGTGGCGGCGCTCTGGCGGTGGAGTTCCGGCTAACACAGGAAGCGAGAGAGAGGGAGGAGTGGCTCACAGTGATCGCCGAGGCACGGGGATGCTCAACCTGCTCGCTTCGGTCGAAGGGGCGCACTAGGGTTGCAGGAATTCCTCGTCGGAGTTGTGAACTGCGTCAGGTGGTCCTAGTTGTGGTCAGAGGCGACGCTGTCGATCACGAGAAGCCAAACGGAGGGCATGATTAGGTGCGCAAGACCAAGGCGAAGATGCTAGCATAATCGAGAAGTAGAGGGGCGGTCGGTTTCTACCTGGGGGTCGTCGTCGGAGAAGAAATAGGCGGCAGCGCTGTCAGATCTAGTCCAAGCCGAAGCTCTAGGGCGCCCGCGGTCGAGTGAAGGACACGGGGAGAAGCGTCTGGGAATGGGGAAGCTGTCAGTGTGCTCAGGGAGGCTCGGGGTGATGCGGTTTGGCCGGAGTCGGTACTGGACCTCGTCGGAGCAGAGGATGCTCGGGAAGAAATTGAAGGCGGTCTGGGGCGTGCGAGCGCGAGGTGTCAGAGGGGAAATATAGAGGATGCCCTGGCGTTTCCATCTACGTGATCAAGGCTGGTAACGTCGGTCGCGTTAAAGCGAATTAAGCTGGAGAAATCAACGGCAGAACGGGGAAGAAGAACTGGTCGTTGCGGGATGGGTGAAGGAGTCGATGAACAGTGATAGCGGGCCTACCAGTCAGTGGGAAAAGGAGAGTGGAGGAGGTCCACTGGTCAGTGTCTCTGTGGGCTGATTCGGCGGTGAGGAAAAACGGTTCGGGGAAAAATTAAGAGGAGGTGGGGTCAGTTGTCAGCGAGTGAGTGAGAGGGAGAAGTGGGCCCCGTTTGTCTGTGACTGAGTGGGTAAGAAAGTTGGTGCCAATTGTTTTATTCGAGGAGAAGACTGGGCTTGTTTTGCTGGGCCTTAGTGGGCTGGGTCTGTTGCATTATTTTTTTTCTGTCTAAACACTTTTCTATTTTCCAAAACTATTTCTGTTTTGAAATTCAAATCAATTATTCAAACATTCAAACAATCAAATAATGTTCAAATCAATTCAAACAACACCCAAACTTTGTAATATTGAAATTAGTTCTGTTCAGTAACATGAACCAAAATCCAAAATAAAAATAATATTTTAAATCTTTTAGGTTCCTTTTATTAATTTAAATAAAATGGTCCATGGTTTATTAATAAAACAAGGTTTGGTTTATTTAATAAAATCTTCATTTGAAATCCAAATGCTTTCAAAACCCAATCCAGTAGGTTTTATTTGAAAATATAAGATACTTGAATTACTTGTTTAAAACAAATTAAGCTTTTGATTTAGGGTCCATTAATAATTAAATACAATAGACCCTCATTTTTAAATCAAATAAGATTTGTTTTATCAGAAACTTTATTTTGAAATCTAAAATAAAACCAAACTTCAGTAGGATTTATTTGTGAATATAAAATATTTGGAAAACTTATTTAAATTAATTTTAATAAGTTTTGGTTGTTTTAATTAAAATGGTAAAACCTTTTATTTAGATAAAATGGAATATTAAATCCTTATTAATTTATCTTAATCA
Source organism: Avena atlantica (assembly GCA_910589765.1). NCBI lineage: Eukaryota > Viridiplantae > Streptophyta > Magnoliopsida > Poales > Poaceae > Avena > Avena atlantica. Next base: position 242,243,478 of record OU342738.1, read on the forward strand.
CCTTTGCTATTTTTATTCAAAGTAAAATGTTTTAATTCAAAAGTTTGGCCAAGGTTTAATTTGGCTTTATAAAGTAATCTTTATCTACAAAACTTTTATTTCAATTGAGAACCAAATCCTTTTATTTAAAAGATCCAAAATAGTATTTCCAAAATATTTTGTTTTCCTTTATTTAAAATGTTTATCTTTTTAAATCCCCTTAGGATTTTTATTTAATTCAAAATGGGTTTGAAGTTCCAATTGAATTCAATAAGTTTCTTCTGGCCCTGAAATTTAAACAAAGTTTTATTTAAATCACTTATTTTCCCATTACAAGATTTGGAAAATCTTGGGATGTGACACCACTCCTCCCTCCCTTGGCCGTCGGCCCAAGACTTGGAGGAGGGGCAAGGGCTGGCCGCCCCCCCTCTATAAATAGAGGGCTGGTGCGCCCCCTCCCCCTACACCTTGCCTCCAACCCTAGTTGCCTTGCTACCTTCCTCTCTCCCTCCCGACTGTTTGTAGGCGAAGCCCTGCGGCAGAAATTCTCCACCATATACACCACGTCGTCGTGTTGTAGATCCAATCCATCTCTCCACCATACTTGCTGGTCCGAGGAAGGAGGAGACGTCGAGGTGCTGCACGTTTGCATCTCACGGAGGCACCGCCACTTGTGGTGCTAGATCGGATCGGATCGCGAGGAGGAGAAGCGAGTACGACTACATCACCCACGTTCCGACGAACGTTCCGCTGTGCGAATCTTCAAGGGTATGAAGATCTAATCCAATCTCTCTCGTTGATTGCATCTCCTAGATTAGATCTTGGCTTTCCCTCTGTTCGCATACGTAGAAAATTTTGATTTACTATGCCGCAAAACCCTTCAGTGGTATCAGAGCTAGATCTATGCGTAGATGTGTTTCACGAGTAGAACGCAACATGGTTATTGCGGGCGTTGATGTTTTCTGTTGCAAGCCTCTTGTTTGTGTTCTTCTTATGACGCGGGATAGTGAGATTGAAGCGGTCCAGGCCAACCTTACGCGATGTTGTTCGCGAGACCGGCTCCGCACTTGACGTGTGGCTTGTTCCACACATGCGGCTAGTGGATGTCAGTTTCTCTCACTATAGTTGTCATGGGATTAACACCGGAGTTTGGCAACCATAATATCACCGTTGTGGCTTTCCGTAGGTAAGAATCGTTCTTAGCATCTACTCCCATAAGCCACGTAAAACATGCAACAACAAAGTAGAGGCGTCTAACTTGTTTTTGCAGGGAGTGTTTTCTGTGATATGGTATGGCCCAAGATGTGATGTGTATATTGTATGCGATGATCATGTTTTGTAATGTTTCACGACTTGCATGTCGATGAGTACACAACCGGCAGGAGCCATATGGTTGTCTTTATAATTGTGTATGACCTGCGAGTCAACTTCTTATACGCCATGTAATAGCTTTACTTTATCGCTAAGTAGTTAGCAATAGTTGTAGTTGCTATTCGTGGTGGAGGCAATCATGGTGGAGTGATGGAGATCATGCCGGAACGCACAAGATGGAGATCATTGCGCGAAGATTGGCTATACCATGTCACATAAAGTTATATGCATGTGATGTTTATCCTTTTATGTATCTTATTATGCTTAGATCGCGACGGTAGCATTATAAGATGATTCCTCACTTAAAGATCAAGATAAAAACTGTGTTCTCCCCAAGTATGCACCGTTGCGAAAGTTCATCGTGTCCAAGCATCACGTGATGATCGGGTGCTATAGACTCTACGCTCACATACAACGGGTGCAAGCCAGTTTTGCACACGCGGAAATACTTGGGTCTAGCTTGACGATCCTAGCATGTACAGACATGGCCTCGGAACACAAGAACCGAAAGGTTAAGCATGAGTCATATGAATGATATGATCGACACTTTGTTGTCCACCATTGAAACCACATCTCTTCTCGTGATGATCGGATTAGGTGTGGTGAATTTGGATCGTGTTCACTAAACAACTTGAGGGATGTTGAATTTAGTGGGAGTTCATTTAGTAATTTGATTAAGTTGAACTATTTATCATGAACATAGTCTAAATTGTACTTGCAAATACTGTAGATCACATGGCCAAATCCAACTTCAACTTCAACGTTTTTGCTGAGAAGGAAAAGCTTAGAAACAATGGGTCTAACTTCACCAATTGGTTCCGCAATCTAAGAATCATTATGTCTGGCGGACAAAAGGACTATGTCCTTGGGAAAGCGTTAGGTGACCCCCCTGCTACAACTGCGCCGGCTGATGAGAAAGTTGTCTATCAATCGCGCAAAGATGATTATGGTGTGATTAAGAGCACCATGTTGTTTGCTATGGAACCGGAACTTCAAAATCGTTCTGAAACCTATCCCAAGCCCTTTGAGATTCTCGAGGAGCTGAAAACCATGTTTCAGACTCAAGCCCGTTCTGAGAGATATGAGATCTCTGAGAAGTTCTTTAACTGCAAGATGGAGGAAGGGAGTTCCGTTAGTGAGCACGCCATAAAGATGTCGGGCTACACTCAATGCCTTGAGCAACTGGAATGCACGATTCCAGAGGAGCTCAAGATTGACAGGGTTCTGCAATCACTCCCTCCCAGCTACAAAAGTTTTGTAGTGACTCATAATCAGATTGGTTCCACTGATACGATCACCGAGCTCTTCGCAAAGCTGAAGGCTGCGGAAGTGGACATCAAGAAGGATAATCATGTGTTGATGGTCAACAAGCCCTCCTTTAAGAAAGGTAAGGGAGCAAAGAAACCCTTCAAGAAGGGCGGCGGCAAGCGCAATGCCCCTGCTGAGAAGAAGCTCAAGTCTGGTCCTAAGCCCGACACTGAGTGCTTCTATTGCAAGGACAAGGGTCACTGGAAGCGCAACTGTCCAAAGTACTTAGCGGACAAGAAGGCTGGCACCATCAAAATTATATTTGATATACATGTTATTGATGTTTTCCTTACTAGCCCTCGTTGTAGTGCCTGGGTATTTGATACCGGTTCAGTTGCTAATATTTGTAACTCGAAACAGGAGCTACGGAATAGACGGCGGCTTGCGAGGGATGAGGTGACGATGCGCGTTGGCAACGGATCAAGAGTTGATGTGATGGACGTCGGCACACTCTCCTTAGTTTTACCTTCGGGATTAGTTTTAAACCTTAATAAGTATTATTATGTGCCTGCATTGAGCATGAACATTATTTCTGGATCGTGTTTATTGCAAGACGGTTATTCATTTAAATCGGAGAATAATGGTTGTTCTATTTATATGAGTAACATCTTTTATGGTCATGCACCTCTTGTAAATGGTTTATTTCTTCTAAATCTCGAAAGGGATGAAACACACATCCATAACATGGAGGCTAAGAGATGCAAAGTAGATAGTGATAATACTACTTATTTGTGGCACTGTCGTCTAGGTCATATTGGTGTAAAGCGCATGAAGAAACTCCATTCTGATGGACTTTTGGAGTCTCTTGATTTTGAATCATTTGACACATGCGAACCATGCCTCATGGGCAAGATGATCAAAACCCCGTTCTCCGGAATGATGGAGCGAGCAACGGACTTGTTGGAAATCATACATACCGATGTATGCGGACCGATGAGTATTTCGACGCGCGGTGGATATCGCTATTTCCTCACTTTTACCGATGACTTAAGTAGATATGGGTATATCTATTTAATGAAACATAAATCTGAAACATTTGAAAAGTTCAAGGAATTTCAGAATGAAGTGGAGAATCATCGTAACAGAAAGATTAAGTTTCTACGATCCGATCGTGGAGGTGAATATTTGAGTTATGATTTTCTCACGCATCTTAAAGCAAGTGGAATCGTTTCACAACTCACGCCACCCGGAACACCACAGCGCAATGGTGTGTCTGAACGCCGGAATCGAACCCTATTAGATATGGTCCGATCAATGATGTCTCTTACTGATTTGCCATTATCATTTTGGGGTTATGCATTAGAAACCGCTGCATTCACTTTAAATAGGGCACCATCTAAATCCGTTGAGACGACACCGTATGAACTGTGGTTTGGTGCTAAACCTAAGTTGTCATTTCTTAAAGTTTGGGGATGCGAATCTTACGTCAAGAAGTAGATGCCGGACAAGCTCGAACCCAAAGCTTCATAGGATACCCTAAGGAAACTATTGGGTATACTTTCTATCACAGAACCGAAGGCAAAGTGTTTGTCGCAAAGAACGGTTCCTTTCTTGAGAAGGAGTTTCTCTCGAAAGAAGTGAGTGGGAGGAAAGTAGAGCTTGACGAGGTTATTGAACCTTCTCTTGAATTGGAGAGTAGCGCAGCACCTGAAATTGTTCCAGTGCCGCCTGCACCAACAATAGAGGAAGCTAATGACAAGGATCATGAAGCTTCGGACGATGCTACTACTGAACGTCGCAGGTCGACAAGGTCGCGTGCCCCTCCTGAGTGGTACGGCAACCCTGTCTTGACTGTCTTGTTAGTAGAAGACAGTGAACCTACGAACTATGAGGAAGCGATGATGAGCCCAGACTCTGAGAAATGGCTAGAAGCCATGAAATCCGAATTGGGATCCATGAGCGAAAACCAAGTATGGACTTTGGTGGACCCTCCTAGCGATCGAAAGGCCGTTGAGTGCAAATGGATATTCAAGAAGAAAACGGACGCGGATGGTAATATTACCGTCTATAAAGCACGGCTTGTCGCGAAAGGTTTTCGACAAGTTCAAGGTGTTGACTACGATGAGACTTTCTCTCCCGTAGCGATGTTTAAATCCATTCGGATTTTATTAGCAATTGCTGCGTTTCATGATTATGAAATATGGCAGATGGATGTCAAGACTGCTTTCCTCAATGGCAACATTGATGAAGAGTTGTATATGATGCAACCCGAAGGTTTTGTCGATCCTAAGGATGCTAGTAAAGTATGCAAACTTCAGCGTTCCATTTATGGACTGAAGCAAGCATCTCGGAGTTGGAACCTTCGTTTTGATCAAGTGATCAAGAGCTTTGGATTTGTTCCAAATTGCTACGAAGCTTGTATCTACAAGAAAGTGAGTGGGAGCTCGGTGACGTTTCTGGTACTATATGTGGATGACATATTGATTATCGGAAATGACATCAACATGCTTAACGTCGTGAAGAGTTATTTGAACAAATGTTTTTCAATGAAAGACCTAGGTGAAGCTGCTTATATATTGGGCATCAAGATCTACAGAGATAGACAAAGACGCCTGGTAGCTTTAAGCCAGAGTACATACCTAGACAAAGTTCTGAAAAGGTTCAGAATGGATAAGGCAAAGAAAGGTTCAGTGCCTATGTTATCAGGTAAGATATTGAGCAAGGCTCAGTGTCCAGCTACGGTAAATGATAGGGAAGCTATGAGCAAAGTGCCTTATGCCTCGGCCATAGGTTCTATCATGTATGCCATGCTGTGTACTAGACCGGATGTGTCCAATGCTCTTAGTTTGACAAGCAGATATCAAAGTGATCCAGGAGTGGAACACTGGACAGCCGTGAAGAACATCCTAAAGTACCTAAATAGGACTAAAGAAATGTTCTTAGTCTATGGGGGTGATGAACAGCTTGTCGTAAAAGGTTACGTCGACGCTAGTTTTGACACTGACAAGGATGATTCAAAATCTCAGACATGATACGTTTATATTTTGAATGGAGGAGCTGTGAGCTAGAGAAGCTGCAAGCAAAGCGTGATCACGGGATCTACAGTGGAAGCGGAATACATGGCTGCTGCAGAAGCGTCAAGTGAAGGAGTTTGGATCAGAAACTTCATCACTGAGCTTGGCGTGGTTCCAAGTGCATTGGACTCACTGGAGATATTGTGTGACAACACTGGCGCCATAGCACTCGCTAAGGAACCAAGATATCATCCAAAGACCAAGCATATCAACCGCAAGTTTCATATAATCCGAGATTATATTGCAGATGGAGATCTGAAGATTAGCAAAGTACATACAGATCTGAATGTCGCAGATCCATTGACTAAACCTCTTCCACGTGTAAAACATGATCAGCACCTCAGTGCCATGGGTGTGAGATTGTTGCCAAATGTAAACTAGATTATTGACTCTAGTGCAAGTGGGAGACTGTTGGAATTATGCCCTAGAGGCAATAATAAAGATGTTATTATTATAATTCATGTTCATGATAAAGTTTATATTCCATGCTAGAATTGTATTAAGCGGAAACTTTAATACTTGTGTGGTTTGTGAACAACACTGTGTCCCTAGTACGCCTCTATGGACTAGCTCATTGATCAATGATGGTTAAGGTTTCCTAACCATAGACATGAGTTGTCAATTGATAATGAGATCATAACATTGGAGAATGATATGATGGACAGACCCAAACTAAGCAAAGCAATTAGATCGTTTCATCGTGTTCATCTTTGCGAAGCTTTTCCTATGTCAAATATTGTATTCCTTAGACCATGAGATAATACAACTCCCTGGTATCGGAAGAAACCTTTGAGGTCATCAAACGTCATCCTATGAGAGGGTGATCATAAAGGTGTCTCTCAGGTGATCAGAAAGTATCTGTTGGGTTGTATGTATCGAGATGGGATTTGTCCCTCCCAAGTCGGAGAGATATACTTCGGGCCCACTCGGTAATCGATATCAACACCGCTTGCAAGCATGTGGTTAAGGAGTTAATCACAAAGTGATATCGGATTACGGAACGAGTAAAGTACTTGCTATGAACGAGATTGAACTAGGTATGACGGTACCGACGATCGAATCTCGGGCAAGTAAAATATCACGAGACGAAGGGAATATATATATGGGATTGTTTGAATCCTGGCATCGTGATTCATCCGATATGATCATAGATGAATGTGTGGGAGTAAATATGGGTGCCCAGACCCCGCTGTTGATTATTGATAGAAGATCATGTCTGCATATTCTCGAACCCGCAGGGTCACACACTTAACGTGTCTCGACGCTAGGATAGATTGGATAATTGGTTTATGAATTTTTGTTCGGAGTCTCGGATAGGATCCAGGATATCACGAGAGGTTCTGGAATGGTCTGGAGAATAAGATTCATATAAGGCAATGCAGTTTTTGGAGTTCGGAATTGTTCCGGGTTAATCGGTATTGTACCGGAAGCTTCTAGAACCTTCCGGAAGGGGACCAACGTGGCCCCACCTTCCGGGAGGGGGCATGGGCCTATGAGGGAGTGTCCTGGCCGCATTGGGCCAGGGGCACAAGGCCCCATAGGGCCCAGCCGATCCTATAGGGTTTAAATCGTTTAAACTAGAGATAGGGTTTCTAGAAGAGGGGAGAGTCCTTGTCCCCCTCTCCTCCCTCCCTTGGCCGCCGGCCCAAGGCTTGGAGGAGGGGCAAGGGCTGCCCCCCCCCCTCTATAAATATAGGGCGGGTGCGCCCCCCCTACACCTTTCCTCCAACCCTAGTTGCCTTGCTACCTTCCTCTCTCCCTCCCGACTGTTTGTAGGCGAAGCCCTGCGGCAGAAATTCTCCACCATATACACCACGCCGTCGTGTTGTAGATCCAATCCATCTCTCCACCATACTTGCTGGTCCGAGGAAGGAGGAGACGTCGAGGTGCTACACGTGTGCATCTCACGGAGGCACCGCCACTTGTGGTGCTAGATCGGATCAGATCGCGAGGAGGAGAAGCGAGTACGACTACATCACCCACGTTCCGACGAACGTTCCGCTGTGCGAATCTTCAAGGGTATGAAGATCTAATCCAATCTCTCTCGTTGATTGCATCTCCTAGATTAGATCTTGGCTTTCCCTCTGTTCACATCCGTAGAAAATTTTGATTTACTATGCCGCGAAACCCTTCACAACCACATGCTATTATGGCTTTGGCTTAGTCAACTACATTGGGAAGACCCATGCATTGTCTTCAGTTTACTAGACATGGGGATCTGGAATGCTTCATGGGTTCTGAAGACAAGCTAGCAATGGTGTATGGGAGGACCCTTTGGAAAGACTTCGTCACATTCTCAATCTTCCAGTACTCCATCCTGGTGAGTGCTAATCCAGTGGCCACTGGTGACAAAGGATGGGATTGTGACATGTGAGTAAAGTGTACTCCTTCTGCAGAAGATAATAAAATCTAAGTACTTAGCCGTGTCCCCGGTTATGGACAATACTGAGCAACTAAAGTTTGAAGCTATGGGAGATCTCGACATTCTAATTTCTAAAAGAAAACTTTTAAAGACTTGATGCACTTGGGGTTACCAAGGAGCACAAGAGACTTTGATAAAACTTGATGCACTTGGGGTTACCAAGGAGCACAAGAGACTTTGATAAAACTTGATGTACTTGGGGTTACCAAGGAACTCAAGAGATTTTGTTGAAAACATGAACACTTGGGGTTACCAAGGAACTCATGAGATCTTTATAAAACTTGATGCACTTGGGGTTACCAAGTAGCTCAAGGGATTTTGACAAGGACTTGAACACTTGAGTTTCTACCAAGGAGTCCAAGAGACTTGGAAAAGGAGTTTTGACAAAGGACCAAAAACCATTTTGAAAAGATAGGATAAATTTTGCTTTATGCAAATGAGCCTAAAACTCTACTTAGCCAAATATGCATGTAATGTTATGATCCACTTATATTCCACATATTAGTGAAACTTGCCAATACAATTCAAATGTATTGACCCTTGTGGCTGTAACTTGTAATGTTGCAGGTTTGATTGATTTTAGTGAAGATTGATTGATTAGGATTACAAAGTCTACAACCAACATCTGCCTGTGGCACTTTGAAGATGAAGGACCCATGACTATAGTTATTCCGCTGCAATGTAATGTAATAGCCAAATGAGCTATGTATGATGAAATAAAAATTATGTTATTCCTGGTTATAAAGTTATAATATGACCTTTGTATCTTGATATTACATCTTAACTGTGGATGCTAGCTATTGATCCAGGGACTAGCATTGTAAACACAGGGGACTCCACCTTATATTGTTTAAAGGTTGGGACACTCCCTTTACACTTCGATACCAGGGAGTTGTATTATCTCATGGTCTAAGGAATACAATATTTGACATAAGAAAATCTTCGCAAAGACGAACACGATGACACGATCTAATTGCTTCGCTTAGTTTGGGTCTGTCCACCATATCATTCTCCCAATGACATGATCTCATTATCAATTGACAACTCATGTCTATGGTTAGGAAACCTTAACCATCATTGATCAATGAGCTAGTCTATAGAGGCGTACTAGGGACACGGTGTTGTTCACAAACCACACAAGTATTAAAGTTTCTGCTTAATACAATTCTAGCATGGAATATAAACATTATCATGAACAAGAATTGTAATAATAACATATTTATTATTGCCTCTAGGGCATAATTCCAACAGTGATCTTGCATGCTCTCCGTTGCTAGTAGCTATCTTGGTCAAGTAGATGCTTGTGACTCCAAGAGGGAGTATTTATGCTCGATAGTAGGTTCATGCCTCTAGTAATCTGGAGAAGTGACAGAAATCTCTAAGGTTTTAGATGTGTTGTTGCTACTAGGGAGAAAACAACAATGTTGTATTCATGGAACAATTGTATTGTTTATTTTACACACATTTCTTAATGCAATTATCTGTTGCTTGCAACTTAATACTGGAGGGGGTTCAGATGATAACCTGAAGGTGGATTACTAGTCATAGATGCAGTTGGATGACAGTCTATGTATATTGTTGTAATGTCCAATCAAATCTCATGAGAGTCATAATGTCTAGTATTTGCATCGTTATGCTTTCTCAACCTGTCAATTGCCCCGCTGTAATTTGTTCACCCAGCATGTTATCTATCTTAAGGAGAACACCTCTAGTGAACTGTGGACCCCAATCCAATCTTTACCATTGATACATCATCTACTATTGTCGTTTACTTTCTACAAGCAACCATTGCCTTCCACACTATACGTTTAATTCTTTGTTTTTAGCAAACCAGTGAGATTGACAACCTCACAGTAAGTTGGGGCAAAGTCTTAAGTTTGTGTTGTGCAGGATTCCAAGTTGCTAGCAACACCTTGGAGTTATGAAATGGATCGTATGGGCACCTAGAGGGGGGGTGAATAGGTTCTAACCATTTTTTAATACTTTTTCAATTTTAGGCTTGACACAAAGTAAATTCTCTAGATATGCAACTACGATAATTCCCCTATATGTAACCCTAACTACTAAGCACGTAAAAGAGGAGCGAGGAAACCGTAGTGGAGCACGCGGAGACACAGGGATTTGTTTTACCGCAGTTCCTTCCTTGTTAAGGGAAGTACATCTGCGTTGGAGCGGTGGGCGGTTCTAAGACCACCACGCCACAATAGGCCTCACCCTATTCTTCGATGGATCTCGCCACGAGAGGCCTGATCCACCTTCTCCACTATTGGATCCCTTCGAGGCGGGAACCGGTGCCTTTTACAACACTATCAGGGCACACACCCACAACCGAATTGGGGGCTCCCGAGATGACAACAAGCTGCCACAAGAACAAGGTTTATCAATATAAACAAAAACAAGGATCTAGGTATTTGCAAGAAATACTAGATCAGGGGTTCTCCAAATGAATGGAGAGGAGATGAAGCGCTTGATTGCTGATGATGAAGATCGAGTTCTCCTCCTTCGATTCCCCAAGGGATGGGGCCTTTGGGTGGATCTAGGTGGAGCACTCTTGGATGAAGCTTTCATATCTGATCTGGTCTTTTTCGAGATGAATCAAGAGTTCTGGCGGGAGGGGGAGGCTGGCTTAAATACCCCCTCCCCAGATCTGACCGTTGCACAACTTTGGGGGCGGATTATCCGCCCCCCACTTGGGGCGGATTATCCGCCCCTGGTAAAACTCCGCCCCAAGGGCGGATTATCCGGGGAAAACTCCGCCCCCTCTCTGGGGCTTGCGCCATGGTGAAGCTTGGTGAAGATCTTGGGGGGCGGATAATCCGGCCACCCTGAGGGGCGGATTATCCGGCCTGGCCGGAAAGTCGGCCAATACTCCACCCCCTCTCTGGGGCTTGCGCCTTGGCGATGAGCAGGGGGGCGGATTATCGGCCCCCTTGCGGGGCGGATTATCCGGCGGGGCCGGAAAATCCAGCCAAAATTCCGCCCCCCTTTTGGGGCTTGCGCCAACTTGGGAAGAGGGAGGGGCGGATTATCCGCCCCTGGTGGGGGCGGATCCCCCCCCCCCCACACACACACAAAAAAACAGAATCCTTTCCCTTTTTCTCATAGGTGGCTGCAACACTTCAACACACATTAAATAATCCTTGATATTGTTATCTAACACACAAAACACTAGGGATTATAAAATGTTCTTTCAATCTCCCCCTTTTTGGTGTTAGATGAAAATATTAGGATTTGCAATAAAACAGGCAAATGCCACCTTAAATAATGAAAGACGCTCCCCCTAGATGTGTGCATATTTAAGATTTGCATTTGAATACAAATACACACACTAGGGAGAACACTACTTCCATAACCAAGATAATTGAAACGAGGTGGTTTGGGAAACAAGGTCATACCACCGGGATGAGAATATAGCCAAAGCATACATAGATAATCCCATGAATCCATATGCCATCAAATATGCTCCATAATTCCAGAATTCCATGAGGTCCATAATAGATAAATCAAGAATTCCATGAATACCAAACATAGTGGAGTATGACATAGTCTTACATAGACAAACACAAATAGCAAAAGATTTCACGCTAGAAAAGGCACAAGAAAGCAAATAAAAACGATTAAAAGAGAAAAGCTTGTGCCCGACCCTTGCAAATCCACGAGACCTAATAGAACTACTTCTCCCCCTTTGGCATCAAAATGCCAAAAAGGAAGAAGAGCGATGCTAACGCCCCTGGAGATCACTCCTCCTCATCCTCGTCGTAGTCATTCCCGTCCCCTTCCTCTTCATCATACTCATCATCATCGTCATCAGCTGGAGGAGTGGGTGCCCTCGGTGGAGGAGGAAAGAGGCAACTCTCGAGCTCGCCATAGTTGATCCCTGAGGTGTTCCACTGAGCATACGGATCCGAAGCAGTGGGAGGAGGTGGATGGCCAGTGGCACCTGAGACATGGTGGAGGATAAGCTGCTGCGTGTGATCCCTCTCATGATCCCTGCGGTACGCCTCATATTGGCCCTTGTGAATGTCAATACCCATGCAAAGAATGTTCCACTGGAACCAAGTAAGCTGCTTGACCTCGCGTGCCATTGGGGACACCGTGGAACGATGACCACTAGCCCGAGCATCACGCATGAAGGACTCCGGGGCAGTGGAAGGGTGATGGGTCTTCTGAGCCTTGTTGTAGATTTTCTTGGGCTTGTGAAGTCCATCCAGAGCAGTGCCAAAATCCTCATGTGGCAACATAAGCTTGACGAGCATCATTATGAACGGAGCATAAGGAATAGAGAGCCTGTTGATCATAGCATTCGTCATCTCATGATAAATATAGTCCATGACATCCAGTTTGTAACCTGTGGCTGATCAGAGTTAGTGGCACACTCGTGAGCAAACGCAAGAAGTGGAACCAGGTGGACACGGATCCTGTCATTGTTGCCACCACTAGGAGCGATGCAGTCCCTAAAAATGCCAACGAGGGCTGCATACAAGTGAGAGAGACCAGTGAAAGTACCAGCGACTCCATCAGAGGAAAGGCAAGGAGCAAGTGCAGTATCCTTGGAGGGCTTCAGAGGAGAAATGATACGGTGGCCCGGAGGAGTGTCACGGACATGGAATGCATAACCAAGAACCTGTCCAAAGGTGCGAAAGTCCGACAGAATCATGGTTGTCCCTGTCATCCACTTCATAGTGCGGCGCTCATCACCGCAAATCACCAGAGTTGAGAAGAACTTCCGCACCACAGAGGAATCATAGTTGCATTGGACAGTCATGAGGTGGTGCAGCCCCATCTTGTTGGTCACATCTAGTGCCTCAATGAGCCTTATCTTGGATTGAGCCTCAGTCAAATTGATGGGACACATGGGTCGAATCTTGAGAGTAGCATAGACATCATCATGAATAGCCCGAAAGTGGGCATTCCAAAACATTTCGTCCTCGGGGGGACCATCGCTGTCAGCCTCATCATAATAATCAGTGTGACGAATGGTGGCGTACTGAAGACTGTCCATAGCCTTTTAATTGGGCCGAGACTGTTTGCCCTTGCGAGATGCGGTCCTCTTAGTTTTCTTACTTGCCTCTGCCATCCGTTCAGCCTCTCTTGCTGCTCTGCTGACCTCGGTCTCGTCAATGAACTTCCTGTCTGTAGTGGGCTTGAGATAACGGGGACGGGGACGACGAGCGAAGGTCTTGGTCGGCTTGGAACCACCTGTGAAAAGCATTAGAGGGATAGCATGGAGATAAGTATACACACAAGTCCAGGAGAAAAACACGAAGAAAGAGTAGCAATGCAACCCCATAACCAATGAAGTGCATTTGCAGAAGCAGAACCAAAACATACCAGATTTTACTCTCCAGGCCGGATTATCCGACCCTGGCAGGGGCGGATAATCCGCACCCCGCAGAAAATTTCTGGATTGGCTCAGATCTACCATGGCAAAGCAGATCGGGTACTAGGGTTGCAAGGCTACTGATTCTAGCATGTAAGGAACAACACCAAGAACCTTCTACAACGAGATTTCCACCAAATAAAATACATCCCATACAAAAGGAGAGAGATGAGGGAGTTATCCTCACTCATTGGAGGAAAATCGCGGAGGAGAAGATACCCGGAGGCGAGGTGAAGAAGATCCGGGGAGAGCCCGGAGAATCCGGTGGTCGAATTGACTCCGGGAGAGGCGGATGCTCCGGTGGCGGCTGGGGGCAGAGGTAGGATTGGGGGAGGACTGGCTGTTCTGTTTGAGCCTGCCCTCCCCGACCCAGCCTATAAGGGGCTGATTTCGCCCGGGGCGGATAATCTGCCCCCCCCCCCAGAAATTCTATAAAATGCAGAATCAAGCCAGAGCAACCTAGCAAACCTCTCGATGGTGTTTTAGAGGACTTGTGTGCAAGAATAGATGGTTCAAGGAGGGAGAGAAAGGCTTGGGTTGAGAGCATCAAACTGAGATGGTACTACACACCCAAATTTGCAAGAATCAAATCAATCAAAAGCCAAATTTGAGTGTGTTTTCCATAAGAACATGAGATATGCAAGAAAATCCAACGAGACCCATGAAAAACCAACTCTTCTCAAGGAAGAGGGCGGTGGCCGAAGCCACCATGTTGGAGCGCATGGCATGACACCGCGAAGATGTATCTTGAGTTCAAAACCAATGCTCATCGATGACCCACATATCACAAAATGATATTAAGGGAAATGATTTTACTTGCTTTTGGCATTATGGGGGGAGGGTTGGCCCAATCAATTAGGACCACACTCCCCCTATGTCTATGCCCGCATCTAAACCAAATACATGAATAAGAGCAAGTGAGTGTGCAAGGGTAGTCAAGCCAAGCTCCTTGAATCTATGATATTTAGCTCATTCCTCAAATAACAAAATCTTGCTTCATCAAGAGGCTTCGTGAAAATATCAGCAAGTTGGTTCTTCGTGCTCACAAAGGATAGAGCAATATCTCCACGAGCAACATGATCCCGAATAAAGTGGTTATGAATCTCTATAAGTTTTGTTCTTGTATGCTGCACGGGATTGTAAGCAATTTTGATAGCACTTTCATTGTGGCATAATAGAGGCACTTTATTACAATTGACACCATATTCTTTTAAAGTTTGCCTCATCCATAACAATTGAGTACAAGCACTTGCAGCAGCAACATATTCAGCTTCGGTGGTTGAGAGTGAAATGCAATTCTGTTTCTTTGATGACCAACACACTAGAGACCGGCCCAAGAATTGGCATGCACCAGAGGTTGATTTCCTATCATCTTTGTCACCAGCCCAATCAGAATCAGTGTAACCACATAGAGAGAAATTTGAACCCTTGGGATACCATAACCCAAAATTTGGGGAATGAACCAAATATTGGAAGATTCGCTTGACTGCCACTAAGTGGCTTTCTTTAGGAGAGGCTTGGTACCTTGCACACACTCCTACACTTAACACGATATCGGGCCTAGATGCGCAAAGGTAAAGGAGAGAGCCGATCATGGATCGATATACCTTTTGATCCACGTCTTTACCCTTGGGATTGAGCTCAAGATGACACTTTGTTTGCATTGGGGTAGCAACGCCATTGAGATCCGTCATCTTGAACCTTTTGAGCATGTCTTGGATGTACTTAGCTTGATTAATAAAGGTTCCCTCTCTAAGTTGTTTGATCTCAAATCCAAGAAAGAATCTCAGCTCACCCATCATGGACATCTCAAACCTGTCAGTCATAAGCTTTGAAAATTCATCGTTAAAAGCTTGGTTAGTAGAGCCAAAAATAATGTCATCTACATAAAGTTGGCATACAAAAAGCTCCCCATTAACCTTCTTAGTAAAAAGAGTGGGATCGATTTGCCCAACTTCGAAACCATGGTCTAGCAAAAGCTCTTTAAGGTGCTCATACCACGCACGTGGGGCTTGTTTAAGGCCATAGAGCGCCTTATCGAGTTTGTAGACATGGTTCGGGAATTTGGGGTCCTCAAACCCCGGGGTCTGCTTGACGTATACTAACTCATGTAGAGGACCATTAAGGAAAGCGCTCTTAACATCGATTTGTTGTAATTTAAAATTATGATTGGCTGCATATGCAAGAAGGATACGGATGGACTCAAGACGAGCCACAGGAGCGTAGGTCTCGCCAAAATCAATTCCTTCCACTTGAGATAATCCTTGAGCCACGAGTCGTGCTTTATTCCTCACAACAATTCCATTTTCATCCTGTTTGTTCTTGAAGATCCACTTGGTGCCGATAACATTGCGGCAATCCTTTGGTTTTTCTATGAGCTTCCAAACTTTGTTGCGTTCGAAGTTATTTAATTCTTCATGCATTGCAACAACCCAATCGGGGTCTTCAAGAGCATCAAAAACCTTCTTCGGTTCAACCATGGAAATGTGAGCTTGATGATCACAGAATCTAGCAAGTTCTCTTCTAGTGGATACCCTTCGTCGTAGATCACGAACAACCTTGTCAAGAGTGTGACCTCTTAGTTCAAGGTTCCGATCAGCACGAGCCTTGCGATGAGCCTCAATGTCCTTATTGTTTCTAGGAGGAGTTGATTCAATAGTTGTATCCTTGTCTTGATTACTGCCCTGCCCTTGATCTTGGTCTTCGTTAACGCCAGAAGATTGTTGCAAAACATTTTCTTCAGGCTCGGATAATCCGCCCCTTGGAGGGGCCGGACTATCCGGCCTGGGAGGTGAAGTACCAGAACCATCTTCCTGAGAATGTCTGGCGGGAGTTGGAGACCCAGGGCCGGATAATCCGCCCTCGGGGGCCGGAGAATCTGGCCTGGGAGCTTCAGAGTTGTTGACTTCTCCTTCGGATCCTCTGGAATGAGTTGGAGTGCGAGGGACGGATTGTCCGCCCCTTGGAGGGGGCAGATAGTCCGGCCTGGGACAACCAACTTGTCTAGAGGACAGATGATCTTCAGCAGATTGTGGTGTTGGTGCAGGATTTTCTCCAACAGTAGGAGCTTGTTGATCTTGTGTAGATGAGGGCTCCACATGTGTGGATCATTGTCCTTCCCGATCCGCCACAAGGGGTTCCTCAATGGGGCGGAAAAATCCCACGCCCATTCTTATTATGGCATCTTGGGGTATTTCAACAACTGCATCACAAACATCAACTTGCCCTACAAGGGAGCCGTTATTTTCATCGAACTCCACACTACAAGATTCTACAACAATCCCAGTGAACTTGCTGTAGACTCTATAAGTGTGGGATTCGGCACCGTAACCAACAAAAATACCTTCTAAAGCCTTGGACTCAAATTTTGACAAGCGGACACCTTTAATAAGAAAGAAACACTTACACCCAAATACCCTGAAGTATGAGATGTTGGGCTTGTTACCGGTAAGTATTTCATATGGAGTCTTGTCCAAAATCTTTCGAAGGTGGAGCCGGTTAGATGAGTGACAAGCAGTGGATATGGCTTCAGCCCAAAAATTATAAGGAGACTTGAATTCAGCTAGCATAGATCTTGCCATATCCATCAAAGTCCGGTTCTTCCTCTCGGCTACACCATTTTGTTGAGGGGTGTACGCAGCGGAATATTGATGCCTAATCCCCTCTTCGCTAAGAAACTCATTTAAAGTGTAGTTCTTGAATTCGGAGCCGTTTTCACTTCTAATTGCCAAGATAGGAACATTGTGTTAACGTTGAACTTCATTGGCAAAGTCGATGACAGTTTTTTGAGTCTCACTTTTCAGCTTGAAGAAATAGACCCATGCATATCTTGAGTAATCATCGACAATGACCAAGCAATATTTCTTCCCACCGAGACTTGCATGAGAAGGAGGACCAAATAAATCCACATGAAGTAATTCCAAGATCCTCTTTGATGACAAAATAGTCTTCCTCTTGTGGGGAGAGTCATGCATTTTTCCTTCTACACAAGCCCTGCAAACACGATCTTTGTAAAAAGAGACATTGTCTTTTAGTCCAAGGATGTGGCCACCCTTCTGGAGACTTTGCAAAGTTCTCATGTTGACATGGGCTAAACGGCGATGCCATAGCCAGCCCACGTCGGCCTTTCCAAATAGACACATCGGACCCGAAGTGGTTTTCCCCGAGAAGTCCACCACATACAGGTCATTTTCGACGTATCCAACAAAAGCGACCTTTAGAGACTTGCTCCACAAGAGTACCACCAAATCATCATCGATAAAAACAACAAAACCCATCTTGCCAAGGGCACGAACAGAAAGAAGGTTGTAACCGAGGGTCTCAACAAGCATGACGTCCACGAGAGAGATATCGTGGGCAACCACAACCTTGCCAAGACCCAATACCTGAGATTTTGACTTATCACCATAGGAGACTGTGATATTATCATGATTTGGACGCATCTCCGTGATGATCTCCTTGCTTCCGGTCATATGACTAGTGCAGCCACTATCCAGCACCCATTTTGACCCACCGGAAGCATAGCCCTGCAAGAAAATTAGTTCTTGGTTTTAGGTACCCATTTTTCAATGGGTCCTTTCATGTTAGTAACAAGGTTCTTTGGGACCCAAATAGACCAAGCAATATATTCATCAAAAGGACCAACATAATAAGCATAAACATCGCCATAGTCATCACAAAAGAGTTCATAATTCGGATTGTGAGCCCCTGCAAAACCAATATTATTAGTCTTGTCTTTTGTGACATTCTTCTCAGCGGTGCTTATCTTTGATTTCACATTCTTGGTCTTGTTCTTCTTGGTTTTCTTCTTCTTGGACTTGGTGACATACCCAAGTCCCTCTTTACCATGATTTTACCTTTGCTTACCAAGGACTTCATCAAGCACACCTTTGTCCTTGGTAGTGATGTCCTTGATCACTTCTTTTTCCACACTAGTATTTCTTTGTTACTACATGTTGAGTTGGACGAGCTAGGAGTGTCATATTTGGCCAATCGAATTTGAAGCTGATCATGTGACTCACCGATAATAGAGAACTCGTTTTTCAACGCCTTGTGAGCATTGTCAAGTTTTTCCAATTCCTCGGAGAGTCTATCATGAGCAGCCCCAAAGTCAATCCTTTCCTTCTTTAAATTCTTTGCTTTGATGACAGCATTGTCACGTTCCTTAACAAGTTTAGTCACAATTTATTCATGTGACTCTTCCACAGACTCGAGCCTCTCTTCAAGAGACCCGATCTTCTTCTTCTTCTTCAAGAGCATTTTTTAGGGATGCAATTTCCATTGCATCCTCCCTTTCAATTCTGCCCTTTTCTTCGAGGAGTACTTCGTTTTGGGCCAGCTGATCCATAAGAGCTTCAAAACAAACTTTGTGCTCACCTTGCAAGTTAGTGTAGAAATAATCCAAAGCAATAATCTCTTCTTTAACCTTAAGACTAGTAGGATCATCCATGTCTATCATAGCCTTGGGGAAAGAAGAGTTAGAAGAAGTTACCTTGGAGCTTCTTGCCATGAGACAAGTAGCATTCTTGTTGATGATGTTTTCGTTCGGAGAGTCGAAGAGAGAAGTTGATGTAGATGTGGTGGTTATAGCAGCCACCTCTTGAGAGCTATCGTCCTCGTCCTCATCTTCACTCCCCGATGAATATTCTTCTTGAGCCACTAGAACAATCTTTGGTTGCTTCTTGAAAGGAGCATTCTTCTTTACAAACTGTTTCTTACGTGGAGATTTTGATTTGTCCTTGAAAATGAGTCTTCCTCCATTATCCTCTCTACTTTGACATGGACACTCAGCTACGAAGTGCAGCCGGTCACCACAATTGAAGCATGTTCTCATCTTGGGACCATTTTCCTTTCTTACATAGGCTCCACTCTTGCGATCTAGTTCAGCTTTAGCCTTGGCTGGATCTTTCCAAAAGTTTCTTGCATAAAGATCCAAGTATTGTCCGTGGATCCTTTTTATATCCTTGGGACAGTCCAGACATTCTACCGCATATTCATCATGATCAATCACACTAGTCTTCAAGGCCATGTTGACCCCCTTTTGCATCCCCATAGCTCGAGCACGAGCATCTTCGGCATTCTTGGCCGCCACTTTGAAAGCGGCAATTTCTTGCATTGCCTCATTGGATGACATGAGGTGATAGTTATGCCTACCTTGGAGACTTTTCAAATCTGTGGGCTCAAATGGCATAAGAGCACTGGCATACTTGCGCTTGATCCAAGCATCATCAACATGAGCTGCACCGTGGTTTCTAAAGGTTGTGGCTATTGCCTTGAGCCTCATATACATGTCCTCGTGGTCTTCTCCATCCAGCATATAGAATCCTTCAGCTTCATTGCTCAAGGCATCATATCTATTCCTTCTCATACTTTCATTTCCGATGAAGAGCTCGGTGAGGGCATCCCAAGCTTCTTTAGCTGTGCTAAGATGTTGAATGTGTGGCATGTCTTTGTCACCCACACCAAGCTGTATCATGTGTAGAGCTGTAGCGTTGAGTTGGCTATCGACCACTTCTCTTCTTGTGAGATTGTTGGGGTTTCCAACATGAAGACCATTTTAGATGATCTTCCACAACTCTATGGAGGAACTGCACACATGAGATTTCATCAAAAATTGCCATTGAGAGAAAGTAGATGCAGCAAGTTTGGGTGGATCACCCCTATTATGTATATGTGGGTGAGGGATAGGCGGATCAGGGGAATACACATGAGAAACCTCATTGTATCCATCCTTACCGCTATCCTTTTTCGAGGAGGAGCTCTTGCTAGTATCATCACCAACCACTTCGTTATCTTTGGAAACAGCTTTACCCGTTTCCTTGGATTGCGGAGTGGTGTCCTCAGAGTTAGATGGAGGTGATGCTACGGATGTGGAGAGACGCATTATCAATTGACGCATCTCTTCCATCTTATCCTCCATTGAACTCACCAAGGTTGTTTCCAACGTCTTGAGATCGTTCATGGTGACTACCTCCGGAGCATCACTCCCATCTACCTTGGAACCCATACTACTCTTAGGCGGTTAAGCCCGAAATAAGAGCCGAGGCTCTGATACCAATTGAAATGGATCGTATGGGCACCTAGAGGGGGGGATGAATAGGTGCTAACCAATTTTTAATACTTTTTAAATTTAAGGCTTGACACAAAGTAAATTCTCTAGATATGCAACTACGAGAATTTCCCTATATATAACCCTAACTACTAAGCACGTAAAAGAGGAGCGAGGAAACCGTAGTGGAGCACGCGGAGACACATGGATTTGTTTTACCGCAGTTCCTTCCTTGTTAAGGGAAGTACATCTGCGTTGGAGGGGTGGGCGGTTCTAAGACCACCACGCCATAATAGGCCTCACCCTATTCTCTGATGGATCTCGCCACGAGAGGCCTGATCCACCTTCTCCACTATTGGATTCCTTCGAGGCGGGAACCGGTGCCTTTTACAACACTATCGGGGCACACACCCACAACCGAATTAGGGGCTCCCGAGATGACAACAAGCTGCCACAAGAACAAGGTTTATCAATATAAACAAAAATAAGGATCTAGGTATTTGCAAGAAATACTAGATCGGGGGTTCTCCAAATGAATGGAGAGGAGATGAAGTGCTTGATTGCTGATGATGAAGATCGAGTTCTCCTCCTTCGATTCCCCAAGGGATGGGGCCTTTGGGTGGATCTAGGTGGAGCACTCTTGGATGAAGCTTTCATATCTGATCTGGTCTTTTTCGAGATGAATCAAGAGTTCTGGCAGGAGGGGGAGGCTGGCTTAAATACCCCCTCCCCAGATCTGGCCGTTGCACAAATTTGGGGGCGGATTATCCGCCCCCTGGGAAAACTCCGCCCCCTCTCTGGGGCTTGCGCCATGGTGAAGCTTGGTGAAGATCTTGGGGGGCGGATAATCCGGCCACCCTGAGGGGCGGATTATCCGGCCTGGCCGGAAAGTCCGGCCAATACTCCGCCCCCTCTCTAGGGCTTGCGCCTTGGCGATGAGCAGGGAGGCGGATTATCCGGCCCCCTTGCAGGGCGGATTATCCGGCGGGGCCGGAAAATCAGGCCAAAATTCCGCCCTCCTTCTAGGGCTTGCGCCAACTTGGGAAGAGGGAGGGGCGGATTATCCGCCTCTGGTGGGGGCGGATTATCCGCCCCCCCAAAAACATAATCCTTTCCCTTTTTCTCATAGGTGGCTGCAACACTTCAACACACATTAAATAATCCTTGATATTGTTATCTAACACACAAAACACTAGTGATTATAAAATGTTCTTTCAAGTTGTTTCCTTGCTCCTACTGGTTCGATAACCTTGGTTTTATAACTGAGGGAAAACTTGCTGATGTGCTCATCACACCTTGCTCTTGGGGTCTCCCAACGAGGATCTACAATTAACTGAGCCACCATCAATCTACGATGGTTAGTTCTCTTCAATCTCATTGCACCGATCTCGTAGATTAGATCTTGGCTTTGCCATAGATTGGATCTTGGTTTTATGTGTTCTTGCGATAGAATTTTTTTTTCCATACAACGAACCCTACACATCTGTCCTTAGGCAAAACTACTTTGCATGCCAAACCAGTCCCGTGTGGTTAATTGGGCCGGGAAATCTAGTAAAGCCCAAAAAATTGGGCTAAATGGGGATACAAGGTGGCCTACATGATTCAAGCCAACCCGTCGTTCAAGCACTTAAAGATATGAAGTGGTCTCACGATTCAATCTAACCCGTCATTGAAGCACATAAGGACCGGTTACTAGAAGCCATTAATGGAAGCTTGCTATGGTGCGCATGAAGGTAATTTACTTATCCGCTTGCTCAACTCCTTCACTTCATATTCTTTGTTGTTGTATACCTTCGATCCGGATTTATGGATGCAGTATAGTAGCTTTTTTCCCTAATAGACATAGGTTTAATCGAACCTTGGGAAATAATGCTAAATGGAATTAAATGAGACACTTCTAGAAGACTTGTTTGTTCGTTTTACCTTTGTTTACTAGACCTTTCTAGTTTACTTTAGAACACTTTTTTACAATGAACGAAGATAGGCCAGGGTTGACGATTCACCCGCAGTTGCATATCATATGGGATAAAGATAGTAATACACATATTCATGTGTAATGATTTAATAAAGATAAAATTTGTGGGCAACACATCATGAAATACTAGAGCTCATGTAAGTCACATGCATAACAATAGTCTTTTGATCCAACCATTGTACCGCCAAATACTAGGCTACAAAAAATATTAAGTGAAAACATATATCAAAGCCATAATAATTGATGTTGATATTGTTCCCAATTGGATTGCTAAACGAAGACCATATTTCCCTTTCTGTCACTAGGTTTTCTACGAGATCGCCACTCACCAAATATCTCACCTTAAGCCTTTATCAATCTCTGGGGTCTTGGGTACCTACAAGTCCATAGATCAAGACAAAAGACAAAGAAACAAAGATACAAATCTCTATTCAATCAATACACATTACTCCTATAAATTAGATGCACATAATCGCTGCGAGGTTTCACTCAAACCCGCTGCCCGTGAGGACTACTCACTCATAACAATAAGATTAAAGGTAGAAAACATTGTGCAAAATATTTAGATTGAAATCAAATATTATTACAATGGTCACCGAATTGAAGATCTCAAGTACAAGCTAATGACTATGGCTATAGAGAGGATGAAGGATGGAGAGGATGAACTATGATGGTGGATCTCCTTCGGTGGTGTTGTGATGCAATCTAAGAATGGCGGCCCTCTGCGTGGCGGCTGAGACCTCGAAATATATAGACGTCTTCATGAAAGTTGTAGGGTTTGATGATACGAAGAGGCTGCCACCTAGTACGGGCGGGCCGTACGGGCGGACTTTGCCCATACCAGTGGTCGTTGAGCCCTCTTCAATGATTTTTTGACCGAGGTTTGCTTGGTCGTGTAAACGACCTCAAAATCTTCATTAATAGCTCTTGATTTCGCCTTAAAAGTGCGATTTCCTGCACAACACAATTCAAAGCAAGAAATTGCACATCTTTGCAGTAACTAGTCATTAGTAGCAAGTCTAGAGAGATTTTTGGTCATTTTTTGACTAAAAATGCGATTTAAACATGGAGAAAGATGGCTATTTTCACAGCCATCAGCTTCTCCGAAGCTCAAACCTTGATCGTCCTCGAGCAAGAAAACAACAAAACCATAAAGAACTCTGTGTTTAAACTAAAATAAAGAGAGTATGAATTCACTTATAGTTGGTAGTCGTATGCATCCAACACTTCTTCAGTTTGAAAAGCTCGTCAAAGTTAGAGAGATGCCAAGAATACAATACAAGCTTCGATAACTCAAAGCAATCAAAGTAGAGTTTAGTATAAGTATAAATAACTATAAATGTGACAATCAACCCAATTCCTCTAGTCAAGTGTTAGCTTGCCAAGGAACACTAGAATGTTTCATAATAGCAAAGTTAAGTAAGAGAGATCATGTCCCAAGTAGCATAACAGTGAAGTGTCTTATTGATGCGCACATCAATAAATCAAGGTTATCAAAACACTATTGTTCCAATCATTGTCTTTTAAGAAAATTCATAGCGTAGTAACAAGACCATGCCAAAGACTATTTTGTGTGGATCTTTATTTTTTGAAGATAATTCTTGACAAGGATTATTGAGTGATTCTTTTCACAATGATTTGCACAACCTTTAAGAGTACCAGTACTTTTGCTCATTACGGTGGTAGCTGCCACCCTGATGCATAGGCATGCCGACGGACAGTCCAACGGACGAGGCGGACGTTCCGCTGGAGTCGTGCGTGCAAACGAATTATGAGCATACGTGATTAGCAAACATCGTTGATTAGGCAGAAATGCTAGGATGTCGAGACGGACGTCCATATGCATCCCTACTGATGCATGTAAAATGCATGCATGAACTTTATAGTTTGTTGATATGAATTCTCACTTATTTGCAACATATATGATGTTATATCCATGTTTTACATTAATTTTTGAGAATTTACAAATGATTTCTTTTATTTTGTTTATAACTCCGCGGGACGGAAAAATCATGTTTTGTGTATTTTTTTAGCTTTTAGGGACCTAATTAAAGTCAAATGGACAGTGAATTTGTGAAGCTTCAATATTTCATAAAAAAAAGGACCGGAGAATTCCCTCTTCTTTCATTGAATATATAAGTAGGGCTCCGGCAGTTCGGGGTCAAAAAGATTAAATTATACTACGGTACTGTAGTATTATCCTTCCTTCATGCATTCCTTGCTCCACACTGCGGGTCAAGTCAATGATGAATGCATAATATAGCAGTAAAATTGAAAGCGACGCCGTGGCAATTTTAATTATTACGGCGAAATACATGTTCAAATTTTTAACAGAATAGATCTCTTCGGGATTAGTCGGTCGTACTAGTACAGCCATAACCACGTACCAATGTAGTGGAAGTTTCTTTGATGGTTCCATTCTTCGTGGAAATACAACCTCAGCCTACTAGGCAAATTAGGCGCGAAAGCCCTGCGGCTGCGAGCATCGGCCATAGCAAGCCTACCAATCATGAGCGTGCTTCTCCTGTTTCTCTTCTTAACTCTTCATGGCCTTCCCCTCGTATTTCCGGCCGTCGACCAGTTCACATTCGACGGCTTCGCCGGCGCGAACCTCTCGCTCGACGGTACGGCGGTGGTCACCCCAGACGGCCTCCTGATGCTGACGAACGGCACCACTCTGCTGAAAGGCCACGCCTTCTATCCTACCCGCGTGCGATTCCACGACGGCGCCTCCTCCCCGCGGTCCTTCTCGACGGCCTTCGTGTTCGGCATCCTCAGCGAGTATGCCGACATCAGTAGCCCTGGCCTGGCCTTCGTCGTCTCCGGGAGCAACGACTTCTCGACGGCGCTGCAGAGCCAGTACATGGGCCTCGCCAACGCGGCCAACAACGGCAACGTCAGCAACCACTTCCTGGCCGTCGAGCTAGACACCGTCGTCAACGCCGAGTTCGGGGACATTAGCAACAACCACGTCGGGATCGACGTGGACGGCCTCACGTCCGTCGTCGCCGGCAACGCGGGGTACTACGAGGACGGCACCGGCGCCTTCAGGAACATGAGCCTGCTAAACCGCACGGCCGCGCAGGTGTGGGTGGACTTCGACGCGCGCACCTCGCTGGTCAGCGTCACCATGGCACCCCTGGAGGTGCCCAAGCCCAAGAAGCCTCTGCTCTCCACCACCGTGAACCTCTCTTCGGTGATCCAGCACGAAGCCGCCTACGTCGGCTTCTCGTCGTCCACCGGCGTGGTATCGAGCCGCCACTACGTGCTTGGCTGGAGCTTCCAGATGGACGGAGAAGCCCGGGCGCTCAACACACAGAACCTGCCGGCCCTTCCGTTCACGATCCCCAAGAGCCCGTCGAAGACGCTGAAGATCTTGTTGCCGATTGCATCTGCCGCATTGGTGTTAGCACTGGCTATCACCGTCGTCGTGATCGATCGGAGGCGGCGAAGGTATGCCGAGCTTAAAGAGGACTGGGTGACGGAGTTCGGGCCGCACCGTTTCTCGTACAAGGATTTGTTCCACGCCACCAAAGGGTTCTGCGACGAGCGGCTGCTCGGCATCGGCGGGTTCGGGAGGGTGTACAAGGGAGTGCTTCCGGCGTCCGGGGCGGAGGTCGCGGTGAAGAAGGTGTCCCACGAGTCGAGGCAAGGCATGAGGGAGTTCATCTCCGAGGTGGTCAGCATCGGCAAGATCCGGCACCGGAACCTCGTCCGGTTACTCGGGTACTGCCGCCGGAAGCGCGAGCTCCTGCTGGTCTACGACCACATGCCAAACGGCAGCCTCGATAAGTTTCTGTACGATGACCACAACATGCCCGTCCTGAGCTGGAGCCAGAGGCTGGGAATCATCAAGGATGTCGCGTCCAGCATTCTGTACCTCCACGAGGACTGGGAGCAGGTGGTGCTGCACCGAGACATCAAGGCCAGCAACGTGCTTCTGGACGCCGACATGAACGGACGGCTGGGCGACTTCGGGCTCGCGAGGCTGTACGACCACGGCACCGACCCGCAGAGCACGCACGTGGTCGGCACCATGGGGTACCTAGCCCCGGAGCTCGGGCACACCGGCAAGGCCTCCAAGGCGTCCGACATCTTCGCCTTCGGCGTGTTCGTGATGGAGGTCGCGTGTGGGCAGCGGCCCATCACCCAGGATGAGCACGGCGACCACCTCCTTCTGGTGGATCGGGTGGTCGAGCATTGGCGCGAAGGGACGATCGCCGACGCCGTCGACCCGCGGCTCCGGGGAGACTTCGCCGTCGAAGAAGCGAGCTTCGTGCTGAAGCTCTGCCTGCTCTGCTCGCACCCTCTGCCCGACGTGCGGCCCGGCATTCGGCAGATCATGCAGTTCCTGGATGGTAACGCGCCGCTCCCGGAGCTATCGGAGGCTCACCTGAGTGTCAACATGCTGGCTCTAATGCAGAACCAGGCGGTTAATTGCTCGTATTCTTTGCCATTGACGGTAGCTGGTAACATTTCTGACATTCCTGGACCGAGGTAAGCACAAGGATACTCGTTTTCACACCGTTAGCTGAAAAGTTGTACTCCTATGCCACTTTCGTTGTTGAAATGTACATTCTACATTCTGTACTTCATTCATGGGAGGAAAATTGACTCCCAAAATGTATTGTTTTTCCCCCAAGTACATTCGGTCCGAAAATATTGACTCTTGATATGCTCCTCCACTGCGTTGTTTTTCACATCGGAAAAGACACTTGGAAAAGATGAGAACAATCCGCCCTGTGGTTGAAAACACTGAGACAGCGAACGATATTGACTCGTGAATGCATCCACGGAATTGTCGACTGCTCCTGCTACTTGCTTGAATCCCAATCATCTAGGCACTGATATTTCTGCACTAAACGTTGAACAATAGCATCTTCACTGCTTCATGAATCCCAATCCCTTTGGAAATTAGTGGTGCGATGATTGAGGAATGAAGTAGACCAATAGCATCTTCACTGCTTCATGAAAATGCGATAGAACTCACGTTTCCCAGATTATTGCCAGCATTTGGCGGGTCGACGAACCGCTTTCATACAAGGATTTGAAGAACAGAGAACACGACCACCGTGTATTGTCGCCGTGTATTGTTGACGTTATTTGGTCACACGACAGTGAACGTCACTGTCCTCTGCCAGATCACGTCGAAGGTATATAACGGACGTGTCGTGTTACTCTTACTCGCGCTTCTATGACTTTCGTACATAAATTCGTGACTATCCTCTGATTATGTTAAATAAAGACCTCTGGACTCAAATGCTGAAAAATCTGGGTTACATTTGCAAATTCAAGGTTTACCAAGTAGCACTACATCACACAATATACCAGTGATATACTCCATCCGTTTTAAAATATAAGATGTTTTATTTTCTTTGTGAAACAAATATATCTAGACATCTTTTAGTGTATAGCTCCAGAGTCAACCACACGCTATAAAAGTCTAGATACATGTACGCCGTGTTTTTCACACGCATTCCGGCCATCAGAGGCGTAAGAACTTCATCAGTCACCTCCTGGTGGATAATATGTGGATCTCGGACCACGTGAAAAGGGTAGAAGCCATGGTAGTTTTTTCAAGAACATGATCGAGTTGGACTTCTTGGGGGTCCAATCGATGGACCTTCAACACATTGACGGAGCCTTCACGGAGGAGGATGTTTTGGCGGCCATCAAAGCATGCCGTTGGACAAGTGCCTTGGGCCTGATGGCTTCTCTGCCCGTTTCTTCGTAGCTTGCTAGAGCATCATTAAGGAGGATGTTATGGATGACTTCCACTCACTCTCTAGGTTGGACAGCCGTGGTTTGGATCGGTGAATAGTGCTTTGATTACACTCTTGCCCAAGAAGCTGGGCGCTGAAGCAGTGCGGGACTTCTGACCGATCAGCCTGATTCATGGGATCGCCAAGTGGGTGGCAAAGGTGATAGCCAACCGAGTGGCCCAAATCCTCCCGCAATTGGTAGGGGTGAATCAGAGTGCTTTTGTACGTGGACGGTGTGTGCATGATAATTTCATGATGGTTCAGGAGACAGCCCGCAAGCTGCACACCAGCAAGACTCCAACAGTGCTACTCAAGTTGGACATCACCAAAGCCTTTGACACTGTGGACTGGTCTTTCCTGTTGGAAGTACTGAAGAATCTAGGCTTCAGAGAGCGCCTCCTCGTGTGCATCAGCGTGCTACTCTCTACGGCCTCCACACGCATCTTGATGAATGGCTGCCCAGGGGCGAAGGTGGCCCATAGGCGTGGACTAGGCAAGGAGACCCGCTCTCCCCGCAGCTTTTCATCCTGATCATGGAGATTTTCCACCTGATGGTCGTCAAGGCGGAAGAACAGGGTCTGCTCACTCGACTCGTAGCCACATGCCTCTAGCACCGCACATCGATCTATGCAGATGATGTGGTCACATTGTTGAGGCCGTCAGTGGTGGATTTCCAGGTGATCTTCGAGATCATCGAGGACTTTGGAAGGCGTCTGGTCTCCGTACCAACTTCGAGAAATGCTCGGCCAACCTGATCAGGTGTTCTGTTGAGGACAAAGACTTGGTGGAGCAGGAGCTGCACTGCCCATCACGCAGTTCCCCCTTCGTTACCTAAGGCTACCACTCTCCCTATGGAAGCCGCCAGTGGCGCAACACCGAACGCTGGTAGAGCTGGTGGCCACCAAGTTTCCATCGTGGAAAGCCTCCATGCTCAACAGAGGGGGTAGGCTCGAACTCGTCAAGACAACTCTGTCCTCCATTCCTATTTTTGTCATGATGTCCCTCGACATTCCCATCGAATTCATCACCGCTATCAAGAAAATCATTCGCGACTTTCTTTGGAAGGGGATGAAGGACGTGCATGGCAGGCACTGCCTGGTGGCATGGGACAGGGTGTGCATGCCCAAAGAGTTGGGGGCTTGGCATCTCCAACCCGCGTCTCATGAACATTGTGGTGAGGGCGAGATGGATGTGGATGAAGCGTGTGGAGGTGGACAAGCCATGGCATGACCTCGACATCCGTGTCCTGCAGCTCTCCAGGCGACTCTCCGACACGACGACTACCTCAGTGCTTGGGGACAGAGCAACTAGCTTCTTCTAGATGGACAAGTGACTTTCATGTGGGCGGCTCTGCGACGTTGCACCCAGCCTCTTCACGACGGTCCCATCGAGTTTAGCCTCCATGCGCCATGTGCGCGAAGGCCTAGCAGGGGCTGGTTGCATGACATCCCCCCAGATCTCAACACAGCAGCCATCAGGGAGCTCCTCGAAGTGGCGGATCGAGTGGAAGAAATCACCCTCACAGAGGGGACGTAGGACATTCTCAAGTGGAACTGGGACCCGAGCAACTGCTACACCGCCCGCTCTTGCTACCAGGCCCTTTTTGCAGGGAAAACTTCGATGGCAGGTGCTCTTCAGATCTGGCGGTCCCGACCCCCTGCCAGCTGCAAGGTGACACTGTTGTTAGCCGTGAGGAACAGATGCTGGACCATCGATAGGATGAGCCGACGTGGCCTTCAACATCCGGTGGCCTGCCCCTTCTGTGACTAATGTGGAGAGACCATCGATCATCTTTTCATGGGATGCATCCTAGCCCGCAAGATTTGGGCAGCCTTCTTGGGCTAGTGGAACAAGATGCATTGGATGCCGGAGCATGACTCCAAGTTTGTGGCTTGGCTCCAGGATACGAAGGGTGGAAAGGGTCACGAGCGTGACCTCTGGACAGGGATATCTTTGGTTTGTTGGACACTATGACGCCACCAGAACGATATGGTCTTCGATTGGGGCTGGTCCTTCTTCTGGCGAGGTCATCCAAAAAATCGCTGTGGAGGCGGACCTCTAGAGGATTGCATGACTTTTTCGTGACTATCTAGGGCAGGTGGATAGGTAGAGATGCCGTGAGTAGTTGCTTAGGATATGTGTGATGTCCCTGAGACAGCATGGAGTTGCACCCTTAGCGTCTGTACCATAGTGCGTTATAAAACTTGGCCTCTTTTTCCTTCTTTTATGAAAACGATAAGACGTATCCTTAAAAAAATGATAAAATAGTTAGACGCGGACCAAAATAAAATAAAGAGAGTAGCTAGTGTAGGAGATAAATGATTTGCGTTCTATTCAAAGAAATAGGGATAGACCACAAATAGTTGGGATATTCACTTCGGCTCCCAGGTGCAAATGCACCCATTATGAGAAAACATATTTCAAATGTAAAAAATTTCAAAAAAATGGCATATACATTAGAACATCTTATGTTGGTTCACAAATTTTAGGGATAAAAGAACATTTATGTGTCGTATATAAAAAAGATAAAATGTGTCACAGGAATACGACTGTTCACATAATATCTTTTGTCTTTTATACACAACACATAAAATATTCTTGCAAAATGATATCAACAAGCGCCGCACAAGCGCCTCTCCCGTGCGGCGGTTGCGTGGAGATTGTTGCGCCACGATTGGACGGAAGCGTGTAAGTTGACATCCCACGTCGCTCTCATCCACTAGGCCCACGTGTGATGCTTATGTGTACACAATATGGGCTCCATATAGCAGTGACTAATTTTTTGAATTTCGTGTTCATGCCACCTAAAAACAATCCCAGGGGCTTTTTTGTCATAACCGTTTCCTTTATTCCCCTCCCGTCGTCGCGGTCGGCGAAGAGGCGATAACCGAGGCAGAGCGGATTTCTCGCCAGTGATTCGGTTCTTCCCAGCCATCGAGCATTAGATCTGGTGCAGCGGCGCACTTTGGTGAGTCTCCACTAGTGTATTCCTCTGTTTAATCAAAGTTTTATGGTAGTTTTTCGCCATTTTTTATGCTGTGCGTGGCTTTGGTTTACTGTCGCCGTGAGATTTTCTCACCGGCGAGGTCGGTTGTGTACTGCGCGCGCTACCATGGCGTTATTCCTGAGGCAATGGTAACGCTGGCCGCGAGATCTGGAACTATTTACTATAGCTCCACGTGCCGCAGTCCACCTACCAGTATGGCGGCCACTCACACAGCCACCACCGCCACCAATAGCTTGTACTGCGCGCGCGGCGTCGACATGACCACAATGGCAGGCGCGGCTACCACCAGTCTGATTCTGTTGAACCGACATCCGCGTTTTTTTGCACGCGCAGGCACTACCATGTTTGTGATTCGAAGATCCTGTGTCCTTTGTTTGAAAGGGGGAGGGGGTTGGGTTGCTGCCACAATGGCAAGGGCCGTTAGCATCTATAGTTTTCATGTATGATTGAGGAGCCAGAGGGAGGCCGGTGGTAGGGCGGTGGGTGTTTCCTTCTGAATTCTGAAGGAGTGTGATGCAGGATGTTTTAGTCCAACCTTTACTGTGTCATGTAGTACATAGGATGATGTTTTGCATGTGATTAGTGTACTATAGGATAGAACAGTTCTAATGCATGAAATGTGTAGATGTAATGCCTAGCTGTTCAATTATTCATCTGAGGAAATGAATTTTGAGGGTTGGAAGTTAGTGGTATATTTCCATAGAAGTTTTGTTGGTGTGTGGTATATAGATGATGTGCCATGTGTTTTGTGTTGTTTTGCTAATGGTTTCTACCATTTTTTACCTCATAACTGTAGATGATAAAATGGGTATGTGAGGACAAGGGTGTTTTAGATTATGTGAATGAGTATTTCCTGTTCTGTAATCCCATGAAAGGTGTTTGCATATATCTGTTTTCTCTGCAACTAATCTGGCAGTTACTAATCATGACATTATTGTTTTTTGCAGCTAATCTGGCAATACTGATTATCTATTTTGCTAGATGTATTTTTAATCTAGCAGTTGGAGTTTATTAACCTTTTAGTTGTGAGTCATCAATCTGGTAGGTGTTGTTAGTCCGACGGACATGAGTAGTAATTATTTTGGCAGCTGTGAGTTATTTAATCTGGCAGTTGTGAGTTATTAAAGTGGTAGTTGTGATTGACTACCATGGTACTTTTTAATATGTGAAGCACAACTGATTTTTATCTGGTAGGTGTGGCTATTATAGCTGGTGATTTTTTGTACACGCTAATGCCTTCTTTTGTTTTTGCAATGATAGGTGGCATTTTTGCAATGCGTAGGAAGAGGACCAACATGACTAATGTTGTCCTTGATAGAAAAGGAAAGGGCGCCCAGAAGGTTCTTTATGTAAGTTCCTTTTTATTTTTTGTTTTCCTTTTTTGCTTCTCCACAAGAAGCAGTATAAAATGTTGTTGGTTTAGTTGTTCAACATGCTCTAGCAAACCCTGAGAAAAGTTTCCATGATGTAGTAGCTTGCCTAGATCATCTCATTCATTTGCCAAATTTTGGTCTGCCTAGCTGCCAAGTTATTTCTGATCTAATTGCCATATTATTAACATCTGACTACATGGTTATATTTACCTAGCTACCAGATAGTATTTATCTGGTTTCCATGTTAGTTTTAGCTAGCTGCCAATTTAGAATTCTATGATTGCCATATTAGTTCTACCTAGCTACCAGATTTAGTTTTTCCCTATGATTGTCATGTTAGTTTTTACCTAGCTTGCCATATTAGTATTTCTTCGATTGCCATGTTAGTTTTAGCCAGCTGCCATTTTTAGAATTCTATGATTGCCATGTTAGTTTTCCTATCTGCCATATTAGTATTCTCTGATTTCCATGTTTACTTTTTTTACCTAGCTGCCATATTTTTAATGCAAGATTAGTACTGTCTTATCATTTTTGGTGAATCATTTTTTCTATAGGTCTTTAGCGGACATAGGAACCGGGCTTCTCCTGTACCCATCATAAAATTATACAAGAGTTTAACTCCAGCCCAGCGCAAAACTATAATTACAATGGGACATGGAGCTTTTATTGATATTAAGTGTGAGCATCTCCATAACCTAGTTATTCACTGGTTTACTAAGTTCTACCAACATGATAGGAGAGCTTTTGTGATTCCTCGTCGTGGCGTGATACCATTGACAGTACAATCTGTCCATTCAATGACGGGTCTCCCATAGGGTCACCTTGTTGTAAAGTACTATGTCGATTATGATATGGAGGCTGATATATCTGCTAGGCTTTTTCCCGGTGGCAGCAGCAGACCTAAGGTTTCAGACATTGGCAAAATGATTGAAAATTACAAGAGATATAACGATACATTCAAGGAGCTCTGGATGTTGTTCAGTATATCAACAGTAGTTGCCCCCACAACAGATACAAAAATGAGCAACAAGTGTTACCCAATGCTGGTAATAATATAGTTCGTTTCGCTCATTTTTGTATTTTCATTATTTTTTTGCATTGTTAAGTCCATGTGGTAATTCCTCTTTTCTTTTTGTTCAATACAACAATGAAATATAACAAGGCTGATATTGGGCAAGCACATGACATGAACTTATGCAAGTTTATTGTTGGCGATCTCCATGAGAATCTATCAAAAGGGAAGCGTACGAAGGGTTGTCTTCTGTACTGCATGGTTAGTTTATCCCATACTATCTTTAATTTGCTATAACAATGGTTGTTCCCACTTTTTAAATCGCAG
Source organism: Avena atlantica (assembly GCA_910589765.1). Taxonomy (NCBI): domain Eukaryota; kingdom Viridiplantae; phylum Streptophyta; class Magnoliopsida; order Poales; family Poaceae; genus Avena; species Avena atlantica. The sequence continues at coordinate 242,277,456 of OU342738.1, forward strand.
TTTTCCATATTCTACAATATTTAAGTTGGTAGTTCTGTCACATTTACATGGCAGTTTTACCCATATTATACTATAAAACTATCTGGTTTTCTAAAAACTAATTTCCATACTCTATGTCATTTTTTGTAATAAATAATCTGGCTTTTAAAAAAAACTTTGGCTATTCTTTCATATCACTATCATTTTTCTAATGTACAACTACTTGTTTTTTAAAAAGTAATCACCGGTTTATCTTAAAATAATAATCATATTATTTTTGACAAAATTAATCAACTTGTTAATTTTTTCATAGAACTACCTTATTTGTTTTTTAGCAAAAAATTAACTAATTGCTTTCTCCTTTCTTAATACATAGCTTCGCTATTGCTCTACACTTGATACCGACCATCTAGAGCTTGAGCTGGGAAGTGATATTGAGTCAGGAAATGAACGATTCGCTATTAATAGATGGTCACAGGTCGCTATTGATGTCATTGCAGATATGGATGCGCAGCAGTATGATTCAACCACTTTTGGGGTCTTGCGGGTTAGTTTCTTTATGCTCTAAGTTTTCTTCATTATTTATTTGTTTTTTATTATTCTCATATAATGCAGTTAAAGGATGAATTCAAGGACATTTTTTCTCAAGAAACAGGCATGTTAGGTGGATCAGAGGGTTTTGAGTCTTGTATGAACTCAAACATCCATCCTACATGCACTCCAAATGTATTTTTTATTTCTGAATTCTTTTTAGGACTCGATTAATCGGTTTTCAGGTTTTTGATTTAGTTGTTGATAATTTATTATCCTATATATGCATTGTTTAGCTATCACATAAGCAAATGTGTGCCTTTTTGCACCCTACGTCTGTATTTGCATGTATGTTATTTTTCTGATTTCCGACGTAGGACTTTTTAACAATAACATATAGTAGGTTTTAAGTAGTACACTTGCCAAGTTGTTTATAAATGTCTACAAGATTGTGCACAAACAACTACCTGATTATTTTGCAAATTTAACCATGCAGTCATATAGTAATAATATGGCAATTACTTGCCATGACCGGCATGCCAAGTAATTTCCATATTATTACTATCTGACTGCATAGTTAGATTTACCTAGCTACCAGATAGTATTTATCTGATTGTCGTGTCAGTTTTATCTAACTACCAATTTAGATTTTCTATGATTGCCATGTCAGTTCTACGTAGCTACCAGATTAGTATTGCCATGTATGTTATTTTTCAAAAACCTGCTTTACCTAGCTACCTGATTAGTACTTCTCTGATTTCCATGTTAGTTTTAGCTAGCTGCTATTTTAGAATTCTATGATTGCCATGTTAGTCTACCTAGATACCAGATTACATATTTACAATTGACTACCATATTAACTATGGACAACTATCAAGTCATTTACAAACGACTATCATCTCATGTATGAACGATCAGGTTACATGTGAATGACTTCCATATTGTTTTCAAACAACTAACAAGTTATGCATGAACAACTACCAACTTTTTCATTCCTTTTTAACTGGCAGCCATGTGTGTTTTACGTGGCAGCCATATGTTTTTTACCAGGTAGCCACATGTGTCATTGATGATGTTCCTTTTCTCTTTCTATTTTTTATTTTTCGCAGATGAGGATAAAAGTGTTAACTATTATGCAGAATTTTGCATCATCCCTCAATGTTCTCCTAAGCAACCTTGCCCAAGAGTTGACTGATTGTACAGAGGAAGAAAGCAACAATGACGTAAGTGATGATGGCATTGATGTATCAAATGAAGATGTAGATGACGATGCTTCTTCATCACAAGGAGAGGATGAAGAGAGGCTATGTGCACCTTATGGCACAAATCAGGATGCTCCAAGGATAGAGGTCGCTAATATAAGAGTTGGCCAAACACCAATTAAAGGAGTACAAGCAGAAGATGGTAGCAGTGCTTCTGTTCGTCCTATGCACTCCCAGATTCGTGTCCCATATGAAAGTGATATGGATACATCTGATGGTGGCACTGGTTATGCTGGATTTCTATTAGATTCACCAAATCAGTGCACATAACAAGATGATAAGGACATAAGGGGTGTGCAGCTAGTCTAGCTGCTAGGTTAAGCAATTTGAAACAAAAGCATGTTAACTTTACATCATCAGAATCAGATATACATAATAAGATTAGGTTGATAGTTGCGAAAGAGATTGGGATCCCCATTCATATAAGGGATGATGATATGGTCGTAAACAAGTTGTCTACAGAAATTAATCTCAGCAGGAGGTAATAAAATAAGCTTTTTTGTTTGTCTTTTTTAGAAGAGCTACATATATGTGTATTTTTCATCTAAACTTTACATTTTTGTATTGCAGCCCAAGCAGAAACCCGAAAAACCTGGAACCTGAGCAATATGGAGGAACAAATGTTCAAAAAGAACATGATCAGCTTGGATGCAACAATGTTCTTGTAGTAGATGAGAAATCAGAAGTGCTAGAAAACTTAGTTGTCAACTCTGAAGGGAAAACTTCTTGTAAAAGGTATGGTGAATCAACTTTTTATATAAATCTCACTATGATGCAGTAACCATGTGTGAGTGCACATGTAGCTACAAGATTGTTCTCATTATTTTTCAGGCGATAAATACTAGTTTTTGTTTGGGTAAATACACTGTGCAAAGGTGGATGTATAGGGGGAGGGGGGAACCTGGTAGGTGTTTCTAAACATGTATAAAATGGTAGCTTTATCTAAAAATCTGGTAGGTGTTCATAAAAAATCTGGTAGGTACAATTTTTTTTAGAACTTGTAATGTTTTTTAAACATCCTTTTATTTTATATTTTCAAAAACCTAGTAGCTATATTTTTTCACAAAACCTGACAGGTGCTCATAAACAACCTGGTAGTTGCATTTAAACAACTTGGTAGTTGTTTCGCGGAAAAGCAGATATATGTGCTGACATACCTGTTTCTAAACAATGTTTTTTGGACTTTTATTTTTTTAGTAGATTGTAGTTGTTTTAGCAAGACATGGTAGCTCTATTGAGAAAACTTGGCTGCTATTCCTAATTAACCTCATAGTTTTGTTTTATGTATATGTTTTAACTATGGCAAGTGTGTAACATATGTTTGTTGATCTCAGGAAAAACATAAGTTTATTAAGCACAACATTCACAAGGAAATCTCCGAGAATTGAAAAAAATCATAGCCATAGTCAACATTCAAGCCCATCAAGTGTTTCAGATACGAAATCTATGAATAATTCTGAAGATGGGAAAAGTTCGAGAACTGTATTTGTGGTGTCACCCACGGTTTTCCAAGGCACCCATTGTTTATGAAAAAGGAAAGAAGAAGAGTTCTTTAACTAATGATGGGAAATCAATGACAACTGCTATTGTTGTTTCACCGACAGTACCAGTACCAGTTACCAATACAGGCAGTTTTAATGGTGGAAGTAAGAGCTCAGTTGATACTGATGGAAAAACCAAGAGTATTGCAATTCCAATTTCTCCCATGGCAACTACAACTTTAAATAATGCGGCCAGCATTGCTTCTGGAAATAGCAGCATAAAGTGAGATGATGAAAAAACTAAGAGCACCGCAATTGCAATTTCTCCCATGGTTTCCAAGGAACATCCAACAAACAATGTACCGGGGGGAACATGTGCAGATCATTGGTTGTGTCACCAACAGTGCTAGGGAATTCTGCCAAAGCAAGTACCAACAGAAGAAGGCCATGGACATTATTGCCCCTAGTGGGTGCGCAACTAGGAATTCTGGGGATAGGGAGCAGAAGCCCAGTGAACGTACCTCCCATGGCCCAGCATCAAAATTAGTAATCAAGCAAGATATACTGCCCAAGTTAGACCAACCAGAACAAAATGTTGTTGTAGTGAGAGGACAGAAAAGGAAGCTTGAAGAGTCCTTTATATCTTTATGCAGCAAAAAAAGATAACCATCTTGGAATGTTTATGCCTCCATCTTTTGACCTGGGCATCAGTTCATAGGAAACATCAGACCTTGATGGCGTTACCTCACAAGAAGATGCGAGGCCAGTTTTTGTAATAGATGTTGCGCCTGTTGCTTGGGCTAAACCAAAAGGTAATTTTTCTATCTGATTTTTTTTGCAATAAATATGGTAGTTTGTTATTTCAAAAACCTACTAGTTGTTCTATCTAAAACTGTTAGTTATTCATATCTAAAACCGGTAGACATATGTAAACTACGAGGTAGCCATTTATGAACAATCTAGTAGGTTTTGTACATAACATGGTAGGCGTTTTTAAACAACCTGGTGGTCGCTTGTAAACTGGTAGTCATATGTAAATAAACTGGTACTTGTTTATAAATAATCTGGTAGCTATTTTGTTTATAAATTATCTGGTACATAATCTGGTATCTGTTATTTGAAAAAACTGGTAGCTGTTTATTTGAAAAAAAACTTGCCGCTGTTCTAATTAACCTGGCAGTTGTTATTGGAAAACCTGGTAGCTGTTTTTTGAAAAAACTGGTAGCTGTTCAAATTAACCTGGTAGCTGTTATTTTGAAAAATCTGGTAGCTGTTATTTTGAAAATTCTGGTAGTTGTTCTAATAAAAATCTGGTAGCTGTTATTTTGAAAAATCTGATAGCTATTCTAATAAACCTGGTAGCTGTTATTTAATATACCTACCTGGTAGTTGTTATTTTGAAAAATATGGTAGCTATTCTAAAAAATCTGGTAGATGTTCTAATAAACATGGTAGTTGTTCTAATTTTTTTGTTCATATGTTTTGTTGTCAACAAAAGGACCAAGCAAAAAAGTTGAAGAGAAAGATAGTGACAATGATATAGAATAATTTGATTTGTACGAAGAGGTTCAAATGGTTATTTTAGATAAATCCGATTTCCTTAGTGAGAGAGGCAAAGCAGAGCTCATAAAATATGAGGAGTATCGTGCAGAATTTTCAAAAAGAAGAAGAGCTTCGCTAGAGGCTGCAGCTCCTGGAACATCACAAGGTAGAAATGTATTCATAGCATTACTCCAAAGGTTCACACATAGAAAGTAAGGGTCAAGAACCCGTCTTGCTTTGTGCAATCACCTTTTCATGAATCATTAAAAGTCACTATTGAACAAGAAGAGGTATATCAGAAGATCATGCTTAGCAATAAACATCAGAGGCCGAGTAAATCCAAAATAAATAAGTAAGTCCTTTTTTATGCAAGATGTGTTTGCGTACATGTGCACTTTTTTTTGTACATTGTGTATCTGTGTCCTGGTATAGTTGTTACTTTTTTTTATTATGGTAACTAGTAAGACCGAATCTGTTAACTAGTCAGACAGAATTTGGTAATGAAGGAAATATTCCCTAGAGGCAATCATAGAGATGATTATATTTCATATGTATCCATGAGTTATTGTAATGTTCCTTGAATATCCATATCAGGTAACTTGTATTGATTGGCAATTATGTGAATTATTTTTGAAACTCTTTACTTGTATGATTATTTAATAGTTGTCTCTAGTCGGAGTTCATGTGAGGACACACATGAATATTAGACTAGCACATCGATTGGTTGATGACTATGTTTCACAAGACATTGACATGGAGATGTCAAACCAATAAGGTGGACACATGTTATGAACATGGGGTTGAACTGACCCAACTTGAGACTGGAAATTAGACTTGCAGCTCTCTCTTCACATCGTGTACGTTTTGTCCTTAGATCTGAGATTGTCGCATGTACTTCAGGTGTGGATCAACCTACTTTGGGGATATCAACCACTACTCCGTAACTCGGTAGTCATAAAGGTAGCTTTCGGGTTTGTCCTGAAGCATGTTGCAAGGCATGGTCAATCAAGATGGGATTTGCCCCTCTCTACTTGAGATAGATATCTCTGGGGCCCTCGAGTGATCGGATCCATAAATGCATGGCCGTTCTACATAAGGTTAAGTGTTAACCTTGTAAAGGGATTCTGAATCACGGTTTCGAGAAAGAGAGGTCAGCTTGGAGCTAGACCAAATATCATGAGGCAAAGGGAAAGACATATACTAAACCTTGTGATGGTTCGTCCGATATGATCTTTGTATGCGTTTTGGAGTTGGCACGTCTTGCTAGAGGCCGCTACCAACTATTGACAGAATTAGTGTATTCGTGTCATGTCTATACGTATATGAACCTATAGGATCACACACTTAAGGGGCTGGAAGCCTAATGAGGATTAGATACAAATTAGACCAGGCTTAGGCTACTAATGGGATGCTAATGTAGAAGCCCAATAGGGACATCTATATAAGAGAGGGTGGGACGAGCTGACCATTCCACCCAGCCGCCACTCCTCACGCTTGTGTTGCACGCGCGGACCTAGCAGTCCGGCATCTGACGCTTACACCCCGCACGTGTGGATACCTCGAAGGTGCTGCATCTGTGGCACTTGGGCGAGCCGCGCAAGGGGAGATGCTCGTGGGATGAGGACAAGGAAGAGACGTAGAATGTCTACACTACCTCGACGCGCTTCATCAAGTTCCACAACCGCGCGTCTAGTGGTAATCCTGTGATCTATGACAAAAGTATTCCTAGTTTACGCAGTAGAAAATTTAGATTTGTGCTAGTGTAGCCTAGCCATATCCCTTCAGTGGTATTAGAGCCGATGTTGTTCAGTTATAGGTTTGGGATGTTTGCATATGGTGATATGCAGATTGATATGAATGATGTGATCGTTTGTATAGCGGTGGTTTAGGATTGATCTATGATCTTGCTTTCCATGATCGTGATTCTGAGGTTGTCGAACGACTTACCCCTACCGGTCAGTTTACGCCAACGGGATAGATAGTGACACATAAATAATGTTGAATCACACGAAGATCAATATAATTGATCGAATCGGAACCTAGATCTAAAATCGATGTACCGTGATCAAAAGAGTTTGATCAGATACCGCGAGGGGCGCTTCCCCTTCGAACCCCGCAGGGGATACCCCCTAGTCGTAGCCCATTTTGTATCTCGTTAAGGTAACTAGGTGATGCGATGTCACATGATCTGGTGGAATGCGATTCTATGCATAACTTGTTTTTGCAGGATGTATGTGATCTTTATGACCCATATATGTATGTGATGCATGTATGAAATTTCTCATGACCTGCGTGTCGTGAGTAGGGCAACACGGCTGGAGCCATAAGTGTTGTCAATTATCGTAATGGCATGCATGCCAACTTGTGATGATCCTAATACTATGTAATTTTGATTACTAGCTATTAGGAGTAATAGCTTTTATTAGTTCTTGGAGGACTCATCACTTGGAGGATGGCTCACATGGAACATGAAGATGGATATCATCATGGTGGACAAGTTCTATGGCGATGGAGATCACCATGAGAAAATGGGCCATACCGTGTTACATATTTGTGAATTCTATTATTATGCGTTTTACTACTATGCATGTTTAGATGATAGAAGTAGAACGATCCCTCACAAAGTTTAAGTTAAACTATGCCCTCCGAACCAAACCTTGCACCATCCTATGCCCTGTACAATCGTTGGTGGGCCTATGAAATTAGGGTGCCACGGTTTTCCTTGGCTGGATGGGTTTGTATCGGATACCTACATGCATAAGGGTTGGTGAGCTTGACAAGGTCATCTTAACAGTTAAGGACCTTGGGGCATAAAGGTTGGGTGCCTAGTTTTGACATAGAGATGTCACCCAACAACAAGAGTCATATGTGATATGATTAGCAAGTGTTGCTTACCGATTTACCTTGTCTTCTAGCAGTGATGCTAAAGCTCACTAGTCGACTTGTTATTGTGGATCTTGAATCACTTAGTATCAATAGAGGGATATTTATTTAAGTGGGAGTATATGCTATTAAATTGTTTAATATGTTTTACTCTTTCATGGTTACATGGCCTAGTATTTTGCATGTTTTCTGTTGTATATCAATGGCACCGAACACTGCATCACCTTTTTATTTTCGTTCGATTATTGACAAAGACAAAATAAATGGAACAAACTATTCGGACTAGGTCCGTAACCTAAGAATCGTTCTCAGGTCTGATAAAAAGGAAACGGTTCTGGATACCCCAATCCCCGATGAACCTGCTGATAATGCATCTGCTGCCCTCAAGAATGCCTACAAGAGAGCATGTGATGATTCTCTTGAGGTTAGCTGTCTTATGCTTGCATGCATGGAACCTGAACTCCAAAAGAAGTTTGAGGATCAGGAAGCGTACGATATGATCGTCGCGCTTAAGGACATGTTCCAGACTCAGGCCAGGACTGAGAGGTACAATGTCGCCAAGTCCTTTGTGGAATGCAAGATGGCAGAGGGAGCAGGTGTAGGCCCCCATGTGATCAAAATGGTTGGTTACAGTCAGACTTTGGAAAGCTTGGTTTTCCACTAGGCGAAGAGTTGGCTACTGATTTCATTTTGGCGTCTCTTCCATCTAGCTATGGGCAGTTCATTTCGAACTACCATATGCATGGGGTGGAGAAGGGCCTTAATGACTTATGCGGTATGCTAAAAACAGCAGAAAGTGACATGAAGAAGTGTGCAGGGCATAGCCATGTGATGGCTGTGCAGAACAAGCCTAGCTTTAAGAAAAAGGGTACTTCTTGGAAGAAGAAGGGCAAGGCTAAGGATACGATCCCTAAGCCTGCACCCAAGCAAAAGGCTAGACCTGTAGAAGACACTGAGTGCTTCTTTTGTCATGAACATGGCCACTGGAAAAGAAATTGCAGCAAGTACCAAGATTCTTTAAAGAAGAGTGGAAGTAAGAGTACTTCCCACTCTGGTACGCTTGTTGTAAATGTTGTGGACATTCTTCTCGTTGATTCCTATGTTAACTCTTGGGTATTTGATACCGGATCGGTTGCTCATATTTTGTAACATCCCAAAAAATCATAAAACTCTAATCTTCAAATTTAGGGTTAACAAAAACTTTTCCAATTAAAAATATGAAAGCATTCATATGTGTATGTATTAAAATTTGGATTCTTTTGAATTTCCATTGTTCTGTGTTTCTTTTCTTGTAAAATGATTCTTAGGTGAAATAAACATCATCTAAACAATCCCCAAACTTTTCCCAAAGACAAACAAATCAAAACAAACAAATTAAGTGAATGGACACTTTGGCCAAATTAGCTCCCATGCCTACTTTGGCTATCTCTAACTTTCAGAACTTAATAGAAACATGTATGGATATTTGCACGCCTTGATAGTACTCATAACAAGGAACCAAGGCCCACTTTGTGATCATCCAAAAACATTAGAATGCATATTTTAAATGACAGTTTAAAATTGAATCTATTTCATATGGGAAGATCCCACTATTTCAAAAACCACTCAAACAATCTCCACTTTCAAAACCCAAGAATCCACAGTATCCTCAACACATGCCTAGCACACCCACCAAAAATCTTTTCAAAATTCAAAACTCAAGTTCTTGCGGCCATTTCATCAAACACTTGGAGACAACAAATCAAACTGGCCAAACTTCACTGTTTTGAGCAGTAATTTGACTAAGCATTGTTCACCATTGATCACACTTGTCTCCCCCTAGTGCCAACCAGTGCCTTGACCACCCCTAGCCCCTACCCTTTGCACCATGCCATGCCAACCCGAAGGAACCCTTGCTAGCCGATCATAGCTAGCTAGCCAGATCAAGCACCAAGCCTAAACACCATGTCTAGGACACAGGACACCGTCCACCGCCACCCCTGTCCAGCGCTCGAACCCTGCCAGCCACTGGACCACACGCCCAAGCCATGCCAAGCTTCTCTACGAGCATGCCGAGAGCGCGCCAGAGTGCCACCCTTGACACACGCCCACAGACCGTGCATCGCCCTTGCCGCGTGCACGCGTGATCACCACCTCCCCAGCAACCCCGCAAACACCCCCGTTCGCTGCCCCATGCCTCACAGCCACCGCTCACCATCGAAGACGCCGCCTCTACCGCTCAGAGCACTGCACGTTCCCAACCAATTGCCACCGCCCCTACACGCGCATTTAAGCTCTAGAGCATCGCCAGGAGACAACCCGTCGAACGCCAACCTCGACCATGACTCTAGCTGCCCGTAGTCGTGTCGCCACTGTCGCCTGCCCATCACTCTCGGTCTCGCCGTCGAGCCTATAAAAGGAGACGACCCCCGCTCGATTTCTTCACACCATCTCACTTCCCTCACCTCACTGATCATTCCACCCCTTAGCCGGAGCAAGGCGAGCAGCGCATCGCCTGAATTTGGCCGGAGCTCGACGCTGCAGAGGAGAAGAGGAGTCATTGATTTCGTCCACCCCCGGAGCTGCCGCGACCATCCCTGAGTTCGCCGTCATCGACTTTGTCGTTTGCCCGCCTCGCCGTCGTCACTGGAGCCCCGGTATGCCCCCTATGCACCCCCACTGAGCCGCTAGGGTTCGAGCTCACCGGTGACCTGTTCATCGTCGACGATGACCCTCAGCCGTCGATCTTCATTCTAATCCAACGCACCACATCGCCCCGTACCGCTTCGCATTTAAAGAGCCACTGACCAGTAGACCCCCCTGTCAGTTGCGCCCCGCGCTGCGGAGTTACAATGGGCCGGACCATTACCTCTTCCCGCGCAGTCCACTCGTTTGAATTTAGATTTTTCTATTTATATTCAAACTCAGTTCTGTACCTAGTTTCAAAAATCAACCCAGCTCGATTCAGTGAACCAAATTGAATGAAACCAATTTTTTTAGAAATATATTGAAATGCTTAATCCAAGCCCGTTGGATTCAAATCATTTGGACCTATAGATCAACCTTGGTAAAAATAACAAGGCAGAAGCTTTTTCTTCATTCAAACATTTTTCAAATTTAAACCATAATAGCTTTTGAGTTGATTCGAAATCTCAAAAATCATATTTGATCATACCTTTCAGAATATATAAAGATATATGGGTTTACTTACAGAAATAATGTTCAAGTAATAAAAGAATGCCACATAGGCATTTCTAACCACTTTAATGATTTATAATAAAAAGGTTAAACCTTATTAAATTGTGACACCACTTTAAATCACATTCCCATGTACTGAAATATGTGGTGATGACATGTGTCAACGTGATCCCATGTTTGGTTTGGAGAATATTAAATCTTAAGTAGTTTTTCAATGAGTAGAAATTACTTTTCTAAAAATAAAAGAAATAAGACAAGGCTTTAATCTTGTAATATTACTGGTGATGCTAGATCATCTATAATACCCCTTTGTGGGATGATTGAAAGTAGTTAAGTATTGTTTGGTGATTGTGTACCTCGTATTTATTTATAGACGCTAGTACCGACCAAGGATAGGAGGAGGAAGGAGGATACTACGAAGAAGAAGCCGAGGAGAACTTCAACCACTGCTCTGCACAAGGCAAGCTTATACAGATACTGATGCAAGCTGTAACTACCTCGGTGAATTACGCTCCTAGTTACAAGCCTGGATGAGCGGAAATGGTTAAAATAGTACGGTGGGGCCCAAATGCCACTCACAGGTAGACCTTTCGGCCGTCCCAACCATTTCCAAACATCGGGACAAGAACGGGCGGCGTAATCGGCAGGCGAAGGGATCAACTACATACACAAATGAGTATGTATGCAAGCCACCATACAACAGTACATCAGAGCCATTCCATCTAAAAAGAAAAGAAATATAGCAACGCCATACGGCAAGATTCAAATGTCCTAGATAGATATAATAGTTTAGGATATCTCCTAATACATCAAACATCAGAGTATCAGGCGGAAGCGGCAAACAAGATCCGAGTACGGATAAGAAGCAAATCGGCATAAGATGCCCCATAAATAAACACATCCTGCCCACAGATCTCACGGATCCCCGTTCCCGGAATCTCTACATCGAACGATCGTTGCCCACATCGTCTGCCTCCTCCACCCAGTATCCATCTTGTGAGTGTACCTGTCCATCTGAATCAAACAATTTATCGTGTGAGACCCTAGGGGTACTCAGCAAGTCTTTATGCCTCTAAAGGGGACACAACCTGGGGTGACGCAATTGCAGCAAAAGATAAACCCTAACAGTTCTATAGATACTCGCTAACCATCCGCCTAACCAAAGTTAGACGGGTGTCCGTGAATTAATGACAACAGTTATAACGGTAATATCACCAGATCCATCCTCCTCCTCGCTTACCAACGAGGAAGCGGACGAACAACCCCCATCCGTTGGCAGTTTTATTATCCATTCCATGAGTGTTGTACTATTTACTAGTCAGTTACTTAGTCAAATTTAAAGCGGTACTTTAGTTGTGCTTGTCTATGATCGAGAAACTGTGCTCCAAGTCGTCCATAACCGCGGACACGGCTTTCAGAAAGTTTTACCCTGCAGGGGTGCACAAATAGCAACACACACTCGATCAACCTCGGAAAAACCAAATCAAAACCCAACGAGGCCTTCACGACAAAGCAATCACAAGACTCAGAAATATTTCAGGGGGCCACCCCATTGAGTACACCCGCAACGAAGTTAGCTGACTCCGAGACGGACTCAAGGTTTGGGTGGACGGCTGTAAACGACTGGGAACCCGAAAGTGTGACTGGGCTTGTCGATACCGCGAAATCGTGTCCCGATCCTAAACAGTACAGGTGCTCCTCCTACAATCGTAAATAAAGCAGTAAAGCATGGCATAAGTACAGGATAGTAAATAAAACCTCAAACTAGTTTGTGGACCCAAGAAATAAGAATGAATCAAGCTCTGGCTCAGGGGGGTTCCCATAAGCCTCCCGGATGTGGATAGCGCGAATAATCAAGGAACAGGAATCAAGTACTCGGGGTCCTACGAGACACAAGTGAGCAGGAAAAACCAAATAGCAGATATTGCCCACCGGTGCCACTTTCATTAGTTATCCCATTACTACTCAGGTTAAGTTGGTTTAGGTACCCCGTTATCCATCAGACTCTCACATACCCTACACATGCTGTTCTACGACTCGCATGGCTCAAACAACTCCTGTAGTAATGGCTCATGGGATGGAGGAACAAGCTTGGTGGGGTTTAAAAGTAAAGGCTATGCAATACTTGGGATTCAGTTTAATGCAATCACGACTCAATGATGCAAGAATAAGATAGAGGCAATAGGTACTATATGTATGCAAGCATGTGGTAGTGCTTGCCTGGCAGCTCAGTTGAAGCGAGAGAAGGATCTGGGTAGTGCTCCTGGTTCTCTTGATATATCCCCTGCTCAGCGTCTATTTGAAGAAGAACCAAACAAACAAGGGCCAACATAAATGAAGTGCACAAGCATAAGAATAAAATGCGACAAGCAAACAATCATGCCATGATGAATGATGCACAATTTGCATGGCAATAAAGTAGCATGGCATGGGTGAGGTGTGGAATACAAGAATAAGCATTTTATTGAGTTTTGGCCACATTTTATCCTCATATTAGTTGCTGGTTACATTATATTTATATGATGCATGCTGCAAAACAGAACATAGAATGCATAAACAGAAAGGTCTCGTCGAGCTGATCATTTTAGACATATCATTTGTTAAATTTGGTGTTATAAATTAAAAGTTATTAATTTATTAAGAAAAGGGCATTTTATTGTAATTTTAATCAACTTGAAAATTAAAGTATCCAAAATATGTTTTGGATGGCATATTTGAAATCCTCACATTTTTCTGATCTAAAAACATATATCATTTGTATTATTTGGATTTGTATATTAAAAGTTATTATAAACAGATTTGAATTTTGAATTTCAAAACAATTTGAAAAGATTTAGTTTAAAACAGATAACAGAAAAGCCCCTTTTTACTCAGGCAGACCTAGCCACTGCCGCTGACGGGTGGGGCCAGGTTGACTGGGCCCAACACGCGCACAGGAAAAAGGGGGGACTGCGGGTTGATTGAAACAATTGCCGGGATCCTTTTTGCAAAAAGGCAATAGCCGCAGACAGGTGGGTCCGGAGGGATCACGGGTTGCGCAGGCAAAAAGGTGGGGGGGGGGGTTATGGAAAAGTACCACGCGGTACTGTTTCTCTTCTTTTCTCTGCCTCGAGCGATAAAGCGGTGCGCGGCACGGGTGGGGATCGAACCCAGGTCACTAGCGCGCGCGCTGAGGGGGCTGACCGGCGCGGCTGGCTGCGGGATGGTGATAGGAGGGCGGACGGGGCCTAGGTGAGGTGCTACGCGGAGCACGAGCATGCAGACGGCAGTGAGCGGCGGTGCACCGAGGGCGTTCGACCAAACGAACCACGGATCTAGACGACGATGGTGAGGCGGAGCATGTCAGAGAGGTCGAGGCGCTCACTGGGAGTGGGTCGGTGCGGTTGGATCGGGCGGGGAGGTACTGGAGCGGCGAGGACGCAGGCGCTCCCCGGAGCTAGGGTTTTCGTCGGAGCGCGTCGGTGTTCAGCGGCCTGGGGCTCCTCCTCCTCGTTGTTGTGTACCGAGGCGACGCCGGGGATCTCCTGTCCTTCCTCGACGTCCACAACACCACGCCCGCCTCCTCGTACTACAGGTGGACGCCGAAGCCGACGGTGGCCGGCGATGGTTAGCTGGCGACGATGGAGAAGAGAGGGGAGCGGGCAGGGCGCCTCGGCCAGATCTGGAGATGCAGGAGGACCGTGAGGTGGTGGTAAAGTAGAGGGGGAGAGGGGGTATCGTGGGGAGATGGGGTAGCTGGGAAAAGGTGGCCTCGGTGCCACCTTTCTCTCCTCCCCTCCTCATGTGCTTGGGTCGGCCAGGACAGGTGCATGGGGGCTTCCAGGTGGACCAGAGGGCGAGGCCAAGGAGGCAGGGGCAGGCTCGGGCTAGGGGGCCACAAGGCAGGGAGAGAAGAGAGGGAGAGAGGGTAGGCTTGGGTTTAGGGTTTGGGGAAGCCTCAGTTTAGGTTGGTACCAGGGTTGGGGTAGCTAGGTGGGGTGGATCTAGGGTTTGGTTGGGGTGGCCAAATGGTGAGAGAGGAGAGAGGCCGAGAGTGGGGAAGGTGTGGTATGCTAGAGTGGTTAGGTTAGATGAGGAGAGGGGGTATGGTGATAGGGTAGGTGATTAGGGGGTAGGGTTTAGGGTTAGATGGGGGAGAGAGAGAGATGGTTTCCTTTTGGCAAGCTCAAGCAAGAACAAGATCAAACCAAAGCTAGACCCAAAAAGAGGGAGAGGTGGTGATATGGTTTTAAGCAAGATCAACTAAGACCAAGCCAAAAAGGAGTGGTAGAGAGAGAGAGATGATCCACGCAAAAATCAAATAAAATCCAAATGACAAGCAAAAGGTGGTACTTGCATGGGCCATGCATAAATAATTAATACCATGCTTATTTTGTGAAAACAAGATTATTTACATGGCATTGTTCTTATGCATTCCAAAATGTGGAGTAAGGCCCAAGCAAAAGAATTTGTAGAATTGGACCCACCCTATCTCTCATGAGCTAGATTAAACAACAAAAGAAAAATAATTACAAGCTTAGGGATAATGGGATGGTGGAATTGTAAGGTGGTGAAAGAAAGGTGGTGGAGTTGAATAAAAGATATGCCCCCAACTCAACTTGGGCATTTAAACAATATATCAAGAACCCAATACAATATCAAGAGGCAAATACAATTGACAATGCATAAGAGAGAAGAACCAACACAAAAAGGGTTTTATATGATGCTCAATGCAAGGTGGCATGATGACATGAGCATGATATAATGATGATGCAACAATTATATATATGAAGTAGCCATTATATTACTAGACCAAGTAGCATTACAATTTTTTAGACAAATGGGATGCTACAACTCTCCCCCACTAAACAGGAATCTCGCCCTGAGATTCTAGGAAGAAGATGAAGACTCAAAGAGGGTAGGATAGTTGGCACGGAGTTCATCTTCACGCTCCCAAATGGCTTCATCAACAGAATGGTGCGACCACTGCACCTTGCAGAACTTGATGGACTTGTTGCGAGTCCTTCTTTCTGCGATCTCAAGGATTTTTGTGGGGTGTTCTTGATAAGACAGGTCTTCTTGGAGATTGATTAGCTCATGATCCACGGTCCTGCCGGGATCCTTGAAGCACTTCTTGAGTTGAGAGATGTGGAAAACATCATGAACCTTGAGTTTTTCCGGGAGCTCAAGAGCATAAGCAACTTCTCCTCTTCTTCCATGAATTTTGAAAGGACCGATGTATCTAGGAGCCAGCTTTCCTTTGATACCAAAACGGTGCGTGCCTTTCATGGGAGTGACATGAAGGTAAACGAGGTCACCAGGGACATACACCATGTCCGTGTGTTTCCTGTCATAATTGCTCTTCTGGCGACTTTGAGCAATCTTCAGATTTTCAAGAATGATGTGCACCTTCTCCTCCGCTTGAGTTGCAATGTCAGGGCCAAACCAAATTCTTTCTCCTGCACCCGACCAACCAATCGGAGTTCTGCACTTGCGGCCATAGAGAGCCTCAAATGGTGCCATCTTCAGACTTTTCTGGAAGCTGTTGTTGTAAGAGAATTCTGCATAAGGAAGACATTCCTCCCACTTCATGCCAAAAGAGATGACGCAAGCACGAAGCATATCCTCCAGAATCTGATTGATCCTTTCAACTTGTCCTTGCGACTGAGGGTGGTAAGCTGTGCTGAAGTTCAACTTTGTTCCCAAAGCATTTTGGAAACTTTCCCAGAACTTGGAAGTGAAGATGCTCCCACGGTCTGAACTGATTTCAAGCGGAACCCCATACAGAGAGACAATTATGTTGATATAGAGCTCAGCCAACTGAATTCCAGAAATTGTTTCCTTGACGGGGAAGAAGTGAGCCACTTTAGAAAGCCTGTCGATGACAACAAAGATTGCATTGTTGCCCTTCTGCGAACTTGGAAAACCAGTGATGAAGTCCATCTCTACTTTCTCCCATTTCCATTCCGGGGGTTTCAATGGCTGTAGAAGACCGAAAGGTTTCTGATGGACAGCTTTTACTCTGCGGCAGACATCACACTCCGAGACATACTTGGCACAATATCGTTTCAATCCCGGCCACCAATATTGTGTTTTCAAGTCCATGTACATCTTTGTGCTGCCAGGGTGGATAGAAAGAACAGAATCATGCGCCTCCTTGATAACTTGCTCTCTCAAACCCGGGTAGTTCGGAACAAACATCCGGTGTTCAAAGAAAAGCGTGCCTTGATCATCGACGTGGAAGGACTCATACTTCGGAAGCTGAAGTTTGGAGATGATCTTTCTGGTGTGCGGATCACCAAGCCGACGAGAGCGAACCTTTTCTTCCAAGAGAGGGGTTGCAGAAGGTTCAGGAGATGCCCTTGTTCCACAATTTCAAGGTTGAGCTGACGGAATTCCTCGCTCAACAGAGGCTGTTGTTCTTCCATCATGAGGTTGTTGACATAAGCTTTGCGGCTGAGAGCATCGGCCATGACATTAGCTTTTCCCGGAGTGTAGTTGATGGTCAAATCAAAATCATTGATTGCTTCAATCCATCTCCTCTGCCGAAGGTTGAGATCAGGCTGTGTGAAGATATACTTCAAACTTCTGTGATCAGAAAAGATTTCACAACGGTTGCCAAGCAAGTAGTGCCTCCATAGCTTCAAAGCAAAGACAACTGCTGCGAGCTCGAGGTCATGTGTAGGATAGTTGATCTCATGCGTCTTCAACTGTCGAGAGGCATAAGCAACAACTTGTTTTTCTTGCATAAGGACCGCACCCAATCCTTGCAAAGAGGCGTCACAGAATATCTTGAAAGGCTTAGAGGTATCCGGAGGAACCAAGACTGGTGTGGAAGTGAGCTTCTCTTTGAGTGTCTCAAAGCTTGCTTGACATGCAGGAGTCCAAAGGTATTTCTTGCCTTTCTTGAGGAGATCGGTAAGAGGCTTCGCTATCTTCGAAAAGTTCTGAACGAAGCGACGGCAATAACTAGCCAAACCAAGGAAACTCCGCACTTCTTTGACATTAACAGGAGGAAGACATTCAACAATTGTCTTCACAGTTTCCGGGTTGACTGCAATGCCCTTGGCAGAGATGACATGACCAAGAAAGGTTTCTTGAGGCAGCCAAAACTCACACTTGGAGAACTTTGCATACAAGCGGTTCTCACGAAGCTTGTTTAGGACACACCGAAGGTGTTCTTCATGTTCTTCCTTTGACTTAGAATAGACTAGGATGTCATCCAGATAGACCACAACGAACTTATCAAGATACTCCATGAAAACCGAGTTCATAAGCCTCGAGAAGGTAGCAGGTGCATTGGTGAGACCGAAAGACATGACCGTGTACTCATACAGGCCATAGCGGGTGGTGAAAGCTGTTTTAGGAACATCTTCCTTGCGAATCTTGATTTGGTGATAACCACTTCTCAAGTCAAGCTTAGAGAACACCACAGCTCCAGCTAGCTGATCGAAGAGATCATTAATCCGCGGAAGGGGATATTTATTCTTGATGGTTTTAGCATTGAGAGCCCGATAGTCAACACAAAGTCTATCAGTCCTGTCTCGCTTCTTCACAAAGATTGTTGGGCTACCCCAAGAAGAAGTACTTTGTTGAATGAAACCCAACTTCTCTTGTTCATCAAGCTGACGTTTGAGTTCAGCCAACTCAGCAGGACCCATTTTATAAGGCCGCTTGGAGATAGGAGCCGTTCCAGGTTCAAGCTCAATTACAAACTCAACCTCACGATCCGGAGGCATACCTGGCAACTCTTCAGGAAAGACATCTGGGAACTCACAGACCACCGGAACACTCTGAATAGCTTCCATAGCGTCATCATTCAGAGCCGCCAAAGAGAAAAGCTGGATAGCAGGAGTCAGACTTGGAGAAAAGACTATATGGCCTTCAGGAATCTTCAGAGAAACCGAGCGTTCAGCACAATCAATCACAGCTGTATTTGCTGTCAACCAATCCATGCCCAAGATGACATCAATGTCAGAATTGCCCAGAACAATTAAGGACGCCGAGAACGAAGAGCCACCGATCTCAATTTGATTGCCATGGCTGATATGAACAGCCCTCATGTTTGCTCCAGGAGAAAGGACCATTAACCGCTTGAGGAGAGGAACCATAACTAACTCATTTTCATTTGCAAACTTGTGAGAAACAAATGAATGCGATGCACCAGAATCAAACAAAACTCGTGCAGGGACTGAGTTAACAGGAAGCATACCCATCACAACTCCAGGTGCATGCTCAGCTTGAGCGGCGTTGACACAGTTGGCACGAGCAACAGTAGACCCGGGCTTGGTGTTGATGTTGAGAGCCCGAGGTGGTGGTGCACGAACCATAGGAGAGATTGCCGCAGATCTTGGAGGTGGTGGAGGAAGAGCTTTGTTTTTCATCGGACAGTTCCAGCTTTGATGCCTAGAGTCTCCACACGTGAAACAAGCACTAGGTGGACGTGGAGCAACGTAGCCAGGTACTCCGCCAGGCGCTCCAGGGTAGTGGTGGTTGTAGCCCCTGGGAGCCGCAGTGAGGAAGTTTGGTGGCCTTGCCGCGTAGCTTGCAGGTCTTGGTGGAGCCGGGAGCGACGGTGGGGTGTTAGGAACCCAGACACGACGCTTAGAAGGAGTTGACATAGCTGAAGAGCTTGTTGCATCACAGTTGTGTTTCTTTGACTCCTCAAACACTTGCCTACTTGCTTCTTCCTGGAGAGCTGTATGCTGAAGTTCCAGAAAAGACGCCGGCCTTGCATGTGTGATTGCATATTTAATCGATGCATTGAGCCCTTGCCGGAACCTCTTTTGTTTCTTCTTGTCATCAGAGATCTCATCGCCACCATAACGAGAAAGATTCATGAAGTTCCTGATGTAGGTATTGACATTGTCATTTCCCTGCTTGAGGTTGAGAAACACTTCCTTCATCCTTTCCATGACAATTTCTGACAGATACTGCTCTTTGAACGCTCCAGTGAACTGTTCCCAAGTAGGCTGAAAACCAATGCAGTTTGCCTTCAGGTAATTCTCCCACCAGAGAGCTGCATCTCCCTTCAGAAGGTGAGTAGCACATTTTACCCATTCTTGCTCAGGAACATCAGCAGTCTCCAGTAGCCTTGACATCTCACGCAGCCAATCATCAGCATCAAGTGGTTGATCAGAAACATCAAATTGGCGTGGGTTGAACTTCAGGAAGCTTTTGATGTCTCCTCGCTTGGGAGGTGGAGGTAGTGGAGCAAACTCATTCCTCCTGACACTTTCCTCAAAACGCTGCTGGTTCTGCTGCATTGCTGCCAAGGCATTGGCGATGTTTGACAACGCGGATCCCAGTTCAGGTGGTATGTCTTCATCAGAACGGCGTGGTGGAGCCATCCTGTGATTGATATAAAACACAAGTCAGTACTATAATGGAGAATAATAATAATCCAAAATAGTACCAAGATGGAATTAACCAAGATTAAAGGATACAATTTACTAAGATGATATTAAAATATCAACAAAGTTCAAAGCACCTAGAAGATATTAAGCATATCACACACGACTGAAAAGGAGTGTGGTACACAGATATATCAAAGAAATTTTTTTCACAAATTTTGGCATTAAAATACCAATATGTGCGCAAAATCACTTAACGAATCAAGATTAGTGACTCTACCAATTCAATATACAAAAGCGAATGATAAGAGTAGTGGTATGGTCGCGACTCCATCCCGCACTCAAAGCATTACTCCGCACATGAATAAGTAGAACACATATCCTAACCCCTTCTTCTCACGATGAACCTAAAGATTAGTAACTACGGAAATGAACACCCCAAACAAGATAACGTCGGATAACAAAGAGTAAGACAGATCGCGGCGGTATACAACGAATCAGATAGATCGCGTCGGTTTGCAAAAGCCTGTCGGTATGGAATGTACCAACAGTTGATAACCAAAGGCTGATTAGATAACAACTTGGATGCAACAGATAGACAAGGAATAACACACACATACACACACACAAACACACAACCTATGGTACTACGGAAACCCAGAACACGTGAATCCTAGTTTGATTTTTTAAGAAGAGGATTGAAAACGTTACACTTCCTTACCAGAAAAGGGTGGGTGGGTGGGTAAGAAGAAAAGTGGAAGCAGTCCTACTCTCACGTTTAGTTTTTCCCTAGTATACATAACTACCAAAATATTTGCTAGACTGACAACGACCATTTGACTAAGACCCTGAAGGGCGGGATGGCTCTGATACCAATTGTAACTACCTCGGTGAATTACGCTCCTAGTTACAAGCCTGGATGAGCGGAAATGGTTGAAATAGTACGGTGGGGCCCAAATGCCACTCATAGGTAGACCTTTCGGCCGTCCCAACCATTTCCAAACATCGGGACAAGAACGGGCGGCGTAATCGGCAGGCGAAGGGATCAACTACATACACAAATGAGTATGTATGCAAGCCACCATACAACAGTACATCAGAGCCATTCCATCTAAAAAGAAAGGAAATATAGCAACACCATACGGCAAGATTCAAATGTCCTAGATAGATATAATAGTTTAGGATATCTCCTCATACATCAAACATCAGAGTATCAGGCGGAAGCGGCAAACAAGATCCGAGTACGGATAAGAAGCAAATCGGCATAAGATGCCCCATAAATAAACACATCCCGCCCACAGATCTCACGGATCCCCGTTCCCGGAATCTCTACACCGAATGATCGTTGCCCACATCGTCTGCCTCCTCCACCCAGTATCCATCTTGTGAGTGTACCTGTCCATCTGAATCAAACAATTTATCGTGTGAGACCCTAGGGGTACTCAGCAAGTCTTTATGCCTCTAAAGGGGACACAACCTGGGGTGACGCAATTGCAGCAAAAGATAAACCCTAACAGTTCTATAGATACTCGCTAACCATCCGCCTAACCAAAGTTAGACGGGTGTCCGTGAATTAATGACAACAGTTATAACGGTAATATCACCAGATCCATCCTCCTCCTCGCTTACCAACGAGGAAGCGAACGAACAACCCCCATCCGTTGGCAGTTTTATTATCCATTCCATGAGTGTTGTACTATTTACTAGTCAGTTACTTAGTCAAATTTAAAGCGGTACTTTAGTTGTGCTTGTCTATGATCGAGAAACTGTGCTCCAAGTCGTCCATAACCGCGGACACGGCTTTCAGAAAGTTTTACCCTGCAGGGGTGCACAAATAGCAACACACACTCGATCAACCTCGGAAAAACCAAATCAAAACACAACGAGGCCTTCACGACAAAGCAATCACAAGACTCAGAAATATTTTAGGGGGCCACCCCATTTAGTACACCCGCAACGAAGTTAGCTGACTCCGAGACGGACTCAAGGTTTGGGTGGACGGCTGTAAACGACTGGGAACCCGAAAGTGTGACTGGGCTTGTCGATACCGCGAAATCGTGTCCCGATCCTAAATAGTACAGGTGCTCCTCGCACAATCGTAAATAAAGCAGTAAAGCATGGCATAAGTACATGATAGTAAATAAAACCTCAAACTAGTTTGTGGACCCAAGAAATAAGAATGAATCAAGATCTGGCTCAGGGGGGTCCCATAAGCCTCCCGGATGTGGATAGCGCGAATAATCAAGGAACAGGAATCAAGTACTCGGGGTCCTACGGGACACAAGTGAGCAGGAAAAACCAAATAGCAGATATTGCCCACCGGTGCCACTTTCATTAGTTATCCCATTACTACTCAGGTTAAGTTGGTTTAGGTACCCCGTTATCCATCAGACTCTCACATACCCTACACATGCTGTTCTACGACTCGCATGGCTCAAACAACTCCTGTAGTAATGGCTCATGGGATGGAGGAACAAGCTTGGTGGGGTTTAAAAGTAAAGGCTATGCAATACTTGGGATTCAGTTTAATGCAATCGCGACTCAATGATGCAAGAATAAGATAGAGGCAATAGGTACTATATGTATGCAAGCATGTGGTAGTGCTTGCCTGGCAGCTCAGTTGAAGCGAGAGAAGGATCTGGGTAGTGCTCCTGGTTCTCTTGATATATCCCCTGCTCAGCGTCTATTCGAAGAAGAACCAAACAAACAAGGGCCAACATAAATGAAGTGCACAAGCATAATAATAAAATGCGACAAGCAAACAATCATGCCATGATGAATGATGCACAATTTGCATGGCAATAAAGTAGCATGGCATGGGTGAGGTGTGGAATACAAGAATAAGCATTTTATTGAGTTTTGGCCACATTTTATCCTCATATTAGTTGCTGGTTACATTATATTTATATGATTCATGCTGCAAAACAGAACATAGAATGCATAAACAGAAAGGTCTCGTCGAGCTGATCATTTTAGACCTACCATTTGTTAAATTTGGAGTTATTAATTAAAAGTTATTAATTTATTAAGAAAAGGGCATTTTATTGTAATTTTAATCAACTTGAAAATTAAAGTATCCAAAATATGTTTTGGATGTCATATTTGAAATCCTCACATTTTTCTGATCTAAAAACATATATCATTTGTATTATTTGGATTTGTATATTAAAAGTTATTATAAACAGATTTGAATTTTGAATTTCAAAACAATTTGAAAAGATTTAGTTTAAAACAGATAACAGAAAAGCCCCTTTTTACTCAGGCAGACCTAGCCACTGCCGCTGACGGGTGGGGCCAGGTTGACTGGGCCCAACACGTGCACAGGAAAAAGGGGGGACTGCGGGTTGATTGAAACAATTGCCGAGATCCTTTTTGCAAAAAGGCAATAGCCGCAGACATGTGGGTCCGGAGGGATCACGGGTTGCGCAGGCAAAAAGGTGGGGGGGGGGGTTTATGGAAAAGTACCACGCGGTACTGTTTCTCTTCTTTTCTCTGCCTCGAGCGACAGAGCGGTGCGCGGCGCGGGTGGGGATCGAACCCAGGTCGCTGGCGCGCGCGCTGAGGGGGCTGACCGGCGCGGCTGGCTGCGGGATGGTGATAGGAGGGCGGACGGGGCCTAGGTGAGGTGCTACGCGGAGCGCGAGCGTGCAGACGGCAGCGAGTGGCGGTGCACCGAGGGCGTTCGACCAAACGAACCACGGATCTAGACGACGGTGGTGAGGCGGAGCATGTCAGAGAGGTCGAGGCGCTCACCGGGAGTGGTTCGGTGCGGTTGGATCGGGCGGGGAGGTACTGGAGCGGCGAGGACGCAGGCGCTCCCCGGAGCTAGGGTTTTCGTCGGAGCGCGTCGGTGTTCAGCGGCCTAGGGCTCCTCCTCCTCGCTGCTATGTACCGAGGCGACGCCGGGGATCTCCTGTCCTTCCTCGACGTCCACAACACCACGCCCGCCTCCTCGTACTGCAGGTGGACGCCGAAGCCGACGGTGGCCGGCGGTGGTTAGCCGGCGGCGATGGAGAAGAGAGGGGAGCGGGCAGGGCGCCTCGGCCAGATCTGGAGATGCAGGAGGACCGTGAGGTGGTGGTAAAGTAGATGGGGAGAGGGGGTGCCGTGGGGAGATGGGGTAGCTGGGAAAAGGTGGCATCGGTGCCACCTTTCTCTCCTCCCCTCCTCATGTGCTTGGGTCGGCCAGGACAGGTGCATGGGGGCTTCCAGGTGGACCAGAGGGCGAGGCCAAGGAGGCAGGGGCAGGCTCGGGCTAGGGGGCCACAAGGCAGGGAGAGAAGAGAGGGAGAGAGGGTAGGCTCGGGTTTAGGGTTTGGGGGAGCCTCGGTTTAGGTTGGTACCAGGGTTGGGGTAGCTAGGTGGGGTGGAGCTAGGGTTTGGTTGGGGTGGCCAGATGGTGAGAGAGGAGAGAGGCCGAGAGTGGGGAAGGTGTGGTATGCTAGAGTGGTTAGGTTAGATGAGGAGAGGGGGTATGGTGATAGGGTAGGTGATTAGGGGGTAGGGTTTAGGGTTAGATGGGGGAGAGAGAGATGGTTTCCTTTTGGCAAGCTCAAGCAAGAACAAGATCAAACCAAAGCTAGACCCAAAAAGAGGGAGAGGTGGTGATATGGTTTTAAGCAAGATCAACTAAGACCAAGCCAAAAAGGAGCGGTAGAGAGAGAGAGATGATCCACGCAAAAATCAAATAAAATCCAAATGACAAGCAAAAGGTGGTACTTGCATGGGCCATGCATAAATAATTAATACCATGCTTATTTTGTGAAAACAAGATTATTTACATGGCATTGTTCTTATGCATTCCAAAATGTGGAGTAAGTCCCAAGCAAAAGAATTTGTAGAATTGGACCCACCCTATCTCTCATGAGCTAGATTAAACAACAAAAGAAAAATAATTACAAGCTCAGGGATAATGGGATGGTGGAATTGTAAGGTGGTGAAAGAAAGGTGGTGGAGTTGAATAAAAGATATGCCCCCAACTCAACTTGGGCATTTAAACAATATATCAAGAACCCAATACAATATCAAGAGGCAAATACAATTGACAATGCATAAGAGAGAAGAACCAACACAAAAAGGGTTTTATATGATGCTCAATGCAAGGTGGCATGATGACATGAGCATGAGATAATGATGATGCAACAATTATATATATGAAGTAGCCATTATATTACTAGACCAAGTAGCATTACAATTTGTTAGACAAATGGGATGCTACACAAGCCTTACTAATCAAGTTGACCTATGTAATCTAATACTTGCTTGTTACCATGCCAACTATATGCCTTAGCCTATGTGATCATACCCACTTGATACCCCCTCCTAGTTTTACTTGCAAGCTTTCTACTTTATTTATTTATCAAAGCTTTCTCTTAGAGTTTACTTAAGTGGCTTGTAGATTCTAGGAAGATAATTGAAGGTTGCATAAAGAGCATTAAATTTGGCCTAAGCTAGATAATCTTGATGTCATCCTAAGGCATGAGATTGAACCTAGTTAAACTACACTTGTTTACCACCCATCATTAGTACTCACTCCCATTTGTAGATGCTAGTGCTAAGCATAAAACTTGATCAACTTTAGATGGGAATACTTGGTGGAAAATGGTTATGAAAACCTTAGAATGATGAGTCATTCTACTGAGATGTTTTGACATGTGTTTCCGAACACCAGATGATTTTGATGATGAAAATGTTGAGGCATGAGCCTTAGCCCTTTATAAAACTGATGGCTGTCTGGATGCGATACCATTCCAATTTTACCGTACAACCACAATACCGAAAAATTGGGTAGGTCTTGACTGGAAACTTATATACCTTAGTATGGGTTCCCTCACGGCCAAGGTCTGAGCTGAGGCTACCTTGTGAAGATTGTCCACCTGTGAAGTACCCAAGATGACAGTTGGTCATTGTTGGGAGGCCAAACTCACAGGAGAGGTTCCTATACTAGGGCGTGTAATCGAAAGGTTAGGATTGATTATCCGCATACTGAGTATGGTGAATTCAGGATTTGTTCCTGAC
The DNA here is from genome assembly GCA_910589765.1 of Avena atlantica. NCBI lineage: Eukaryota > Viridiplantae > Streptophyta > Magnoliopsida > Poales > Poaceae > Avena > Avena atlantica. Next base: position 242,303,661 of record OU342738.1, read on the forward strand.
GGATGTATCGAATGTTGTGGTGAAAGTGTACAATCTCTGCAGAGTGTCAAACTATTCGAATAGCCGCGTTCGCAGTTATGGACAGTTGGAGTGGCCATACTGTTCCCCCGTCAGCTGTTTTCGAAATGATTTGATAATTTGACTTGACCACAACAGAGTTGTGATATGAAATTCAAGTCCCATCTTAGGGTTATAAAATTTCAACTAGCTTTTCTTGCTTCTGAACTTAGTAGAGGTAAATCTGGCTTTTTGCAAAACAACTCTAGAGCTTAGTGTCCTACTACAAAAAACCCCTTCACTTGTTAGTATTAGTTTGTGAGTACTTAAAGAGTACTCATGGCTTTGTCCCTGGATATTCCCATGGCCAGACTATGAACAAGAGTACCAGGATGATGGACCCCAGGAAGTTTACGACAACTAGGATCATCTCCCATCGTCAGCATTGCCCGTGACCCCGAAGATGGAGCTTCGCCTACGCTACCTTTATTATTACGTATTTCCGCTGCCTGAGTTGTATTTTGAACTGGATCATGAGATCCTTATTTGCGTAAGACCTTATGTATAGTTTGTAATGGATGATGTACTGTGGTATCCAATTCTGTTATGTCTCGCAAAAATGGTAATCCTGGGATTGCAATGTATGGCATAACATGCATCTGGGATTAAAAATCCAGGTGTTGACAAGTTGGTATCAGAGCCATCCTGACCATAGGAGACCCTAGTTAGACTGGACGTTTGAATCAAAAACTTAGTTTCAAAACCAAAGGAAGAAAATATTTACAAAAACTTATTCCCATTCTTATCACCTTGTTTCTTTCATAAAAAATCATGATCCTAAAAAACTCTTGCAAAATACCTAAAATTCGACACACTTGATCACTCTACTAACTTACTGTTGGGGATATGCTATATGGGTATCCTTATAGCATGTCTCTTATCCGACTAACCCGGGTGGCCCATAGTCGGTAGCATGGCCTATCTGCTGGGCGGCTCAGTTAGGTGGATCCAGAAGGGAGGCCCATGCCGGATAAAGGAAGGCTACGGTGGAGTCACCAGCGTACCCGGAGCCTTGGAGTGCAAGATACACAAGACTAGTAATAGACGGTGTAGGATTCTATAACCTGTCCGGCTAGGACTTTTCCCTGTAACCCTAGGACCTGGCGACTATATAAGTCGGTCCTATGGGAGCCTTTGGGGCACGTTCATAGACAACCTAGTATCGATTCAGACAACCTCGCACAGCGAACCTATCTCTGTAACTCGGAGTATTGCCCTTATAGTGATTTATAGCAGGAGTAGGATTCCACCGCCGTTGTGGGATCTGAACCTGGGTAAGCTGTGTTACCTCGTACCCATCAACCGTCCGCCTTACCCCACTTCTATAAACACGCACTGTGAGGACCCCTCCATGGCATACTCGTCGGCAATACCACGACAGTTGGCGCCCACCGTGGGGCAAGAGGCGCTTTAGGCTCTTCAGCGGGCGAGGACCAAGATCTTCGCGGGAATCGGTGAAACCGTAGCCATTGGCTGTGTTCTCTTCTCCGGCAACGTTCCGATCGTCCCTCCCGACGAGTTATGGATCCCGGCAAAGACGAACCCTACGCGGTGTTCGATCGTTCCTATCGGAGACATCCACCTCTTCATCGGCGAAACCGACTCGGGCACTAGTTCCCTGGGAGTCGGAGGAGCATCAAGACCCGCACGGACCGCCTACGGGCAGGATACGTTCGTGGAAGGATCGATGTCGGATCTCTCTTCGGAGCTTGCCGACAGATATCGGAAAAATTGAAGACCCGCACGGACCGCCTACAGGCAGGATACGTTCGCGGAAGGATAGATGTCGGATCTCTCTTCGGAGCTTGCCGACAAAGATCGGAAAAATTCAAGGCCCACCCAAACCGCCCCTATGCAGGATATAAAGGTGGAAGATCACTGCAAATCCGTCGGCTTAGTCCGTGCGTCTAGACAGCAGAGATCCAAGTTCGTCGGCGTGGTTACCATCTTTGATCTGGCGCGTTGCATTAAAATAGAGGGCAAAAACCCCCGCGATTACCTTGCCAGGTGGCTCCGCATACGAGCTGACCTAGCCCACTACCCCGATGATAACACTCTGTATCACTTCATGGAAGGACTGGACCGTGGCACGCTTCTCCTACATTCTTTAAGACGGCAGCAGGCAACAAGACGTCTCACCCTCGAAGAGATGGTGAGCACCGTCAACAACTACGCGGAGGCCGAAGCGGCAGCTCAGACAGCGCTCGTGCTCATTGACGGAGCCCCTCCGATTCAGCCACTGCCACCACCACCTCCGGCCGCCATTGTCATAGCAGCACCACCGCCTCCAGTCATCGTCGAGCCCATTGCACCTCCACTGCCCGTCATCGAGGAAGTCCTGGCACCCTCCGACTCTGTCATTGACGCGCTTTATGCTGACTTCAGTGCAGATTCAGAGGAAATAGACTTCAGCCCAGAAGAGCTAGACTCCGCTATGCAGGAGATGGAGGAGGAGTACTCGTGCGACGAACAGGCCAACAACATTGTCGCGTCTCGTGGGGTGTTCGTCACCATTGGGACGGCGATGGATGAAGATCAACCCGGACGAGCTCCGCCTACGGCACTAGAAAAGGGGAAGGGGCCACTTATTGCTGCTGACGATGATCGCGCAAAATACATGCCTCCTCCGCCCAACCCAGTGCAGCAGCCGCAGGAACTCGGCACCGGCCCGAGTAACAACAACACCGCAAACTTGCCGCCTCCAGCATCTACGTCTGCAGCAGCCCAGGTTACTCCAACCGATAGAGTGATGTACGGCAATCTTCTCATCGAGCCACTGACCGTTTCTCATATCCGGAACGTGACCCAGCTTGATGAGAAACGCCAGCAGCTGCTGGAGGAAGCCAAGCCATCGCGGAGCAAGGCGCTAAGATAGATCGAGATCTGGTCAACGCGCAGAAGTCCATCGAGAAAGCTAGAGCAATGGAGGCTGAGTACAAGACTCTGCTACAGCAGCAGAAGGCTAAGAAAGCTCCGACTCGTGTCATCAACGATCCTGGTGTACGGTGCAACCTAGGATGGGCTCCCTCGAAGCTGGCACAAGCCAATCCATACATTGACAGTGAAGGCAAGTAGGTGATGCCCACCCCACTCCTTAACCTCGTCGTCGCCAAGACCCTTCTGGAGCAGGATAGATCGCCTGAGGCAGTGGAACAGGTCTACGACCTAGTGGACAAGGCGGTGAAGCAGCAGGAAAAGGCCACCTCCCAGAGGCTTGAGTCTAACCCAGCACTCTGCCAGTCTAGCCAGTACAAACCGCTAAGGGATAGATCTCCTCTTGATGTTGGGTCCCAGACGGGTTCCTCAGAACGAAGACGGAGGGATGCACGCAACAGGAAGGATGCCATCCCAATATCCTCCGACCACGAAGAAAAGGCCCGATCTTGTCGCCCATCTCCACCGCCCCGGTCTCCCCGACATCGCGAAGATTACAACGCTCACCATCGAACGGATATGCCCCCACCAAAGCAGTGTGGAATCATCATCCGGGACAACGCGGAGCAGACCCGACATGACGGAAAGCGCAACGAAGGACATAAGAGCAGGTCACGCCATGACCCTCCGTGTCCGACAAGCAACCGTGACAAACGCGAGGCGTCGCAGGAGGGTAATAGCAATAAGGCCAACCCACCGCCACCTCCGCCTCCGTCACCACCAAGAAGTCACCATGGCGGAGGAGGCCCGCATCGTTCACGCAGCCCATCCCCTGTTGACAAGAAGAAGAACCCGGAGCCATACGATGCACGTTTGCGGATCGACAAGATCCACGAGGCCCGGGAAGGACCATACCTGGGACCATGTTGCTTTGGACCTGCAATACGGTCCGCAACTTACCCCAAAGGTTTCTGGATTGACAAGACCATCAAGCCCTATGACGGTACCTCCAAGACAGCCACGTGGTTGCAGGACTACGGCAACGCAGTGGAGATTGCCGGAGGCAACCCCAACGTCGCCGTCAAGTACCTCCCATTAATGTTGGCGGGTACGACCCGTTAGTGGATTGACGACTTGCCGGAGAAATCTATCTACAACTGGTTGGACATGCAAGAAGCGCTCACCAAGAACTTTGAGGGTACATACAAGGGTCCCTGCACTGTGGGCGATCTACAGCGGTGCGTGCAAGAGAAAGACGAGACATCTCGCGCCTACCTCTCCTGATGGCTGGATATGAAAAATTCCTGCGCAGGAGTGCATGCTCAGACCGCCATGGCCGCTTCCATTGATGGGTTGGAAAGGGGCACGTTGCTCCGACATAAGCTGAAGAGCTTGTGGGACAATCACCAACTTGACTTGAACCAGATGATTCAGTTGGCTAGTGAGTTCGCAGCTGCCGACGATGATGCTCGTGGCTCATTGCCGGCAATAGCCGTTCCAACCGAAGCTCGGAGGAACAGTAGTACAAAGCGGAAAACCGCTCCAGAAGAAAAGCAATCTACCGACATGGTCGCTATGACTTTTGCAGGACGGGGAGAGGGCGGATAGCGTGGCCGAGGAAGGGGAGCCGGTCGTGGGCAGCATCGAGGAAGTGAAACCACCTCGGCGCCGCTCCGCGTTCCCCAAACCTACGAGGAGTACCGTGATATGCCATGCCTTGTACACCTCGACGTCAACGGCAAAGCCACCCATACCAATCGACACTGCAAGTTCGTCAACGACCTCAAGGAAGACCCGGAGTCCGGCTACAAGCAAAGTCGGAAGAATAGCCCGCGCGGCAAGGGCAAGGGGAAGAAGAAGGAGGAGGAGTCCAAGGATTCAAGTGACATGGACGAAGACGTTGACCCCAAGAACGCCGCCAAAAGTGACGACAAGGGAAAGAACCCCTTCGCAAAGAAGGCCCCAGTCTACCACACTTTCCTTGGCACCCCCACTATCAGACAACAGAAGACCTCTCTAAGGATCCTGATGGCCACTCTCCCCTAGTTCCCCAGTACCTGCGCTGTTCGGAGGTTCCAATAACTTGGGATAGGACGGACCACCCAGACCTCGTGCCCATGGAGAACCAGTACGCCATGGTCATCAACCCATTGATTGACGGCGTGGAGTTCACCAAGTGCATGGTGGACAGTGGAAGCAGCATCAACATCATGTACCTGGATACACTGTAGAAGATGAACTTGACGGAGGCAAACCTAAGGCGGACCAACACCGTTTTCCACGGCGTAGTTCCTGGTCGGGAGGCTCGGTCCCTTGGGTGTATTACACTTCAGGTAGCCTTTGGCGATGTTAATAATTACCGCCAAGAGCGCATGGCCTTTGAGGTGGTCCCCTTCAAGAGCGTGTATCACGTCATATTAGGCCGCGACATATTCCACACGTTCATGGCCAAACCATGCTTCGTGTACAACAAGCTCAAGATACCCAGACCAAATGGTGTCATCATCGTATCCGGAAGCTTTACCAAGGCAAGGGAATGCGAGATCAATGAAGCAGCCGTTGCAGAAGCTGTCCTCTACAGCAAAGAATTCAAAGAGATCCAGAGCAAGGTCGATGACTCAGAGATGCCCGCGTCGAAGAAACAAATCTCCGACTCCGCTCCTGCGTTCAAGGCCGCCATCGAGACCAAGCCGGTGGAACTTGTGGTAGGTGATGCCTCCAAGGTCACCGCCATTGGGACGAACCTGGATCCCAAATAGGAAAGCGTGCTCATCGAGTTCCTCCGTGAGAACAGGGACATCTTTGCCTGGCAACCTGCCGACATGAAAGGTGTACCTAGGGAACTTGCCGAGCATAGCTTAAACATTGATCCAAAATCCAAACCAGTGAAACAACCTCTACGACGCTTTGGAGATGAGAAGAGACGCGCCATTGGCAAAGAGATAGCTAGGTTACTTAAGGCTAGATTATCCGAGAAGTCCTTCACACCTAATGGGTGGACAATCCTGTACTTGTCCCCAAAAAGGGAACCAATGAATTAAGAATGTGCATTGATTACACCGGCTTGAACAAAGCATGTCCCAAAGATCCGTTTGCTTTGCCTCGCATTGACCAAGTCATTGACTCGACGGCTGGCTCGGAACTTTTGTGTTTTCTCGATGCATACTCAGGATACCACCAGATCAAGATGAGGAAGTCGGACCAATTGGCGACTTCATTCACTACCCCATACGGCATGTTTTGCTATGTCACGATGCCCTTTGGGCTGAAAAACGCAGGTGCTACCTACCAGCGGACAATGCAACGTTGCCTTCATGACCAAATTGGTCGGAACGTTCACGCCTACGTGGACGATATCGCGGTGATGTCCAAAAAGTCAAACGACTTAATCTCCAACTTAAAAGAAACCTTTGATAATCTCCGGAAATACAACATGATGCTTAGCCCTAAGAAGTGCGTCTTCGGGGTTCCAGCTGGCAAATTGTTGGGCTTCATCGTTTCCCAGCGTGGAATCGAGGTCAACCCGTAGAAAATCAAGGCCATCTTAAACATAAACCGTCCGACATGCCTAAAGGACATTCAACGACTAACATGTTGTGTTTCAGTAGTTAGTCGGTTCGTCAGCTGACTTGGAGAGAAGGCCCTGCCGCTGTACAAGTTGCTGAAGAAGGCGGACAAATTCACGTGGACGGACGAAGCAGATGCAGCATTGAAGCAGCTCAAGGAGACTCTTTCCTCAGCGCCCATCCTTGCAGCACCCGAGCCTGGTGAGCCCCTGTTAATTTACATGGCGGCAACTAACCGGGTTATCAGCATCATCGTCGTCGTAGAGCGGAAGGAACCAGGCTATGAGCACGGAGTTCAATGACCAGTTTACTACGTAAGAGAGGTCTTGACGGAGTCCAAGCAGCGTTACCCGCACTACCAAAAGATAGCTTATGGAGTATTCCTCGCTTCTCGGAAGCTGAGACATTACTTCCAGGAGCACCCAATCACAGTGGTGAGCAAGACTCCACTGTCCGACATTATCAATAATAGCGACGCTACAGGAAGGGTCGCGAAGTGGGGCATTGAACTTGCCGCCTTCGAGATCACCTACAAGAGACGCGACGCTATCAATTCACAAGCCTTGGCGGATTTTATTGCAGATTGGACGGAGATGCCAGATGCTACTCCATTGCCAGAACCAGAGTACTGGGTGATGCACTTTGACGGATCAAAGTTGCTCAACGGCTCGGGGGCTGGTGTATTGCTACAGTCACCAATAGGAGACAAGCTACACTATGTTCTGCAGATCCACTTCGAGGCTACAAACAACATGGCGGAGTATGAAGCACTCATTCACGGACTACGTGTAGCCAAGGATATTGGCATCAAGCGCATAGTTTGCTATGGAGATTCCGACTTGGTTGCCCAGAAGGTGGCTGGCACCTGGAATGCGCGGTACCCTATGATGGTGGCATATCGAGATGAAGTGGACGATATAGCCAAGAGCTTCTTGGGCTACGAAGTTAAGTATGTGCCTAGGGAACAAAATGAGGCGGCTGATCTGCTGTCTAAGCTAGGATCAGGGCGCAAGCGAATTCCGCCAGGAGTTTTCCTCAAGCACCTGCGCACAACATCCGTGAAGGGAGCCGGCATCGACAATCCGGATAGAGCTGACTCTTTCGTCAACATGGTGACTAAGGTCCCTCTGGCTTGGACAAAACCGTTCATGGAATACCTCGAACACGGAACTTTGCCCGACGACAAAGTCGAAAGATGGCAAATAGTACGACGAGCAAAGGGTTATACCATAATCAATGGGAAACTCTACAAAAGGAGCACTACTGGTGTATACCTAAAGTGTGTTTCCCAGCTAGAAGGTATGGAAATCCTACGCGAAATCCATCTCGGAGATTGCGGGCATCACGCCGCTCCTCGATCGTTGGTCGCGAAAGCCTTCCGGCAAGGATTCTACTGGCTGACCGTGAAGGCGGACGCCGACAAGCTGGTTGAAACATGCATGGGATGCCAGTATTATGCCCGACAACCACATGTTCCTGCTGAAGAACTGCGAACAATACCAATAACTTGGACGTTTGTGGTCTGGGGGCTCGACATGGTGGGAATGTTACAGACGACACCTTGTGGGTTTACACATCTGCTTGTAGCAGTTGATAAATTCACCAAATGGATAGAAGCTAAACCCATTAGAAAGCTTGACGGGGCAACTGCCCTCAGGTTTGTCCGGGATCTAGTGGTGAGATTTGGTCTCCCACATAGCATTATCACCAACAATGGCAGCAATTTATCACTCGGAGAAGTGGAGGCATATTGTTGGGAGAAAGGCATCCGACTTGACCTTGCATCCGTGGCACACCCACAATCCAACGGCCAGGTTGAGCGAGCCAATGGATTAATTCTGCAGGGAATCAAGCCACGTCTTGAGGCACCGCTACATAGAGAAGCTGGAGCCTGGGCGAAAGAATTGCCATCTGTGCTATGGAGTTTACAAACTACACCCAACAGATCTACAGGCTACACCCCTTACTTCATGGTATATGGAGCAAAAGCCATCCTGCCCTCCGACATCCTCCACGATGCACCAAGAGTTGCCACCTACGACGAAGATGACGCTGAAGAATCCAGACGCCTAGATGTGGACCTTCTCGAGGAGGAGCGCGTTTTGGCATGCCAAAGATCCGCCATCTACCAGCAGAAGCTACGCAGTTACCATATTCGCCGCGTTCGGCATCGCTCGTTTAAAGAGGGGGATTTGGTGCTCCGACTTAAGCAGAAAAAGTCACACAAATTATCCCCGCCATGGGAAGGACCGTTCATCATAAGCAAGGCGCTGCTCAATGGGTCTTACTACCTTGCTGACAATTGTGAACTAAAGGATAGACCCAACGAGGATCATAAGCGTAAGCGACGTGACCCGGATGATGACTACCCGGAGCTTGATCGGCCATGGAACATAGCACAGCTACGTCCTTTCTACACTTAGCATTTTTATCTAATTGTGTATCTCTTATATGATCAATGAAATAAAGCTCTTTGGTTCACTCATATTTCTGAGTCTTTTACCTCCTTTAGTGTTCATTTTTGGATCATATAAAACCTTTATGCACAAGCTTTGCGTTTGCACTTGTGAAAATTCCGCCTACGGGCGTTAGCTTAAGTTTTCTGGTCTACACGTTCTTTGTCGTTTTTATGTGGATTCTGGAGTAGTGACTTTCGGCACTTGTAGTCAGCGATTTTGTGTCCAGGTTATTGATGGTGCCATTGGTCATCATCACCTGAGTGCATAGTTTCGACAACGAGTCTTCCGACTCATGAAAAGTCAAGCATAAAAACCAAAGTAATGGATAAGCCAACACTTGCTTAAAAATATATACATGCCGAGAATTAATTCTTAAGTAGCAGGACATAACAATCATTGTTTTCCACCTTAAGTTACATCACCAAGTTTTTCCCCATGCACACACCAAAGGTAAAACAAAAATTACAAAGTGTTTTTCATTCTTTGGGCGCAAGAGACTTGGAGGCTGCATCGTCCCCAACCAGAGAATCACCCTCAACGTCGGCGCTGTGATGAGACTCGGAGGAATCTTGGTTGGCGCTGTCGATAGTGTTCTTGGGCACGAAGACGTCAACGTCCACCAACTCGGAAACTCTGGTGTCATAACCCGCGAGTGATGACAGGATGGCTTCGTGATCAATCTCCTTGCCATCATCATCCACGTCAGGGATGCCAGAGGTCACCGTGTCGATGTTGGCATCGTCGTAGTGTGCCTTCACCATTGACAGCGCCATCCTTGCGCCAGCCCGTGCACATGAAGCTTTCCAGCTCGTGACACGCTCGGGGGCTCGGCGCAGAATCTTCGAGTACTTCGTCACGGAGTCCGAAGCCTTGATATATATCTGGAGGGGCTTGGCAATCTCCTTGGCTTGGGCGATGGCGGTGTTGATGAAGTTGCCGGCAAGAACCATGCATTCCTTGTCCGAAGGAGGCAAGCGGGTTAAACCCATAGGAGCTGAAAATTCCGACAAGGATCGCATGAGTTCAATAAACTCTAAGTATCCAGACTACAAAAATACAAGGCGGAGGACACTTACTGAAGATGCTGGCCTTATCCTGCTAGATGGTGTCCGCCAAGGATTCCTTCTCTTGTTGGAGGAGCTTAAACGCCTCGCTGTGGCGATGGTTTTGCTCATCAGCAGCTTGCTTCTGATATTTTAAGATCGCAAGCTCCTCCTTCAAGCGATTGATCTCCGCGGAGGCGGAATCTTGCAGGGCTTTCATGGAATCCTCGTGCATCTTCAGCATCTCTTTCCTCTCCTTCTTAAGGATTTTGTTCTCACTGTCCAGCTGTTGAATGTGCTTGGACTGCTCGACAATATCCTTGGCCTTGGCGACATGCTCTGCAAGTCGGCGAAAACAAAATACATAGTGAGTACTCAAAGAAGGAAGGCATAAAACCAAGACGGAATGCGCAAAAAAGAAAACAGACTCTTGTTTTTTATGATATGTTCCTTCAAGATGGCAGTTTTACCCTTTTCAGCTTCAAGATCTGCGCGCATCTTCTGGTACTTGTCGTTGGCCATGCCCCGCCGAGCATTCTCGTTCTGTGAAACAAAGGAAAAAGATAAAAATGTTGTTTAGTATGCTTGGACCACCTAGTCGGAAACTTTCCATCTAGGCGCTCGGAGGCTACAGCGAAAGTTTTTCAACTTAGCAATATGCTTAGCTTTTGTTTAAAGCATCTAGTCGGAGCTACTTCAGTTCTCGATTAGAAGCTTGGGGGCTACAGTATAAAGTTTTAACTTGGAAAATGCTTAGCTTTCCTTTAAGCATCTAGTCGGAACTAATTCAGTTACAACTAGAAGCTTGGGGGCTACAGTATTAAAAATATAAGCACTGCGTATGCTACTCTTACAACATCTTGTCGGAATAATTTCTTCAATCTAAATGCTTGGGGGCTACAGTGAGAGCTCTTTCTAACTTAGTCACACTTAGAGCATATAGATGCAAAACCTATGGTTTTTCGTCTACATCCTCGGGGGCTACAGTGGTATACTCATAATGAAATGCAAAAGGCAAAGTAAAACTTACAAGTGCAATAATCTTGAGGTTTGTAGCACTCTCGACCAGCAGCTTGCCAAAGGAAATGCTATTTCCCCGCAAGATATCTGCTTGCGGAGCAGCTCCTCAATACCGCACGTTGGAGATGACGACACTCCTCCAGGAACCATAGTTGTGTTACTCGGCAGGAGCGCCGGATAAACTATCTTCGGGAACTCGAAGGGTTTCTGGGGAGCAGAGGCGCCGCCTTCGGCAGAGGTACCAGCTCCCACTACCGCCTTGCCGCTATCGATGGCATCCTTAGCTAGAGCTTCAGCCATTTGAAGAGCAGCGCTCTCCTGCGTCGCCTGCTCGCCGACAACAGCGAGTTCGGTAGAGGCGCCAGAGTCCACTTCCATAGCGGAAGGGCCTGGTGCCTCCTGAGCTTGAGAGCTTGTCGGGGAAGAGGAAGGCTTGACGACAGGAGTAGCAGGGGTGATGACGGGGGAGGAGTCGCGATGCAGCACATCTTTGATATTTCTAGAAGCCCCCAAAGTCTTGGAGGTCTTCTTGAGGCTGGTTGTGGCTTTCTTCCTGAAACGTGCAAAGTGCATAAGTACAGGAACAAGATAGATAAATAAGACAATGTCGGAGAATGAGAAGCTCACACTAATGGGGGTGCTTTGGCAAAAATCCCGGTGGATCTTTTCTTTTCCGCCTCTAGGGCGGCGGTAGTCTTCTTGGAGGCTCCACCCTCCGGCTTCTTCTTCTTACCTCCGTCGACAGCGTCAGAGGTGGAGCTCTTCCGCTTTCGCGCCAACGGGACATCATCGTCATACATGACCGTGACTTCCTTCATCTTTGGATCGTAGATTTGGGCAGCCGAGTTGTCCTCATCTAGATCGCTAAGCTGTTAAGTTAGAAATCACCGTGTTAGATGGGGTGGTAATGGCAAGACGGATAAATTGGTGTATATGTCGTACACGGAAAATACATATCTACCTTTGGGCACTTGCCGTCTACGTACATGTCGCAGGTGATGGTGAAGCCACGCTTCTTATCCTTCACCTTGACGATGTCCTTCAGGCGGAGATTGACATAGTCGCTCGAGAAGTTATCCACGGAGATCCGGAGGATATCCCTTCGATCACTGGTATACTCGTGCATGAACTTCGCGCGGTGCTGCTGAGGCTGGATTCGCCTGATGAACCAGCACATGGCCAGGTCCAAGCCGTTCAAACCCGTCTCTACGAACCATTTGATCCGCCTTATTGCTCGAGAAGCGTCGAGGTCGGAGGGAAGGGAGGCATGGGATTTCCATGTGGAAACTTCAGCGGCGGCTCCATCCGCGAAGTCCGGGTACGTTACTTCTCGGCCCGCCAAAGGAATGTCGGGGCCGTAGAAGTACGTCCGCTGCCAGTTCTTGTAGGACTCGTGGCTGACGATGTCGGGGAACCGCCGACCAGGATGAATTTTGAAGCTTATGGTGCCACAGTTCCTAAGCTCCTCCCTACTATGTACGGCTTCACGTTTGACGGTGAAGAAGTACACGAACAAGTCTAACCTAGGCCTAATCCCTAGGTAACCCTCACAAAGTGCCGCGAAGTTGCTAAGCACTAAGATGCTATTGGGGGAGAGGTTTTGGGGTTGGACCTTGTAGTGGTTCAAGACGGAGAGAAAGAAGTGGGAGATGGGCAAAGAAACGCCGCATACCAGCTGAGCCTTGAGGTACACCTTTTCTCCGACTTGGGGAGAAGGTGTCACCTCGCCGGTCGGCGCCGCCCGCCAGACGAGCCCCTCCGTCGCGGGAAGGTATCCTTCGGCGACCATCTCTTGGATGTCGCGGTCGGTGATGTCCGAGCCGCGCCAGTCGCCCTTGTGTGAGTCCGGCTCTTCTTCCAGAGGCTCTAGCGCCGCCAGATTATGGTCGCCGCCGGTGGTTTCAATCATCGCCGATGCGGGGATGACCAGGCCCTCTGGGGGCACGATGAAGGAGCTCGCCGGCTTTGCCATAGCTTCGCCCGACACTGTCATCGATGGGGAGGAGCTGCTGCTGGCCATGGTGTGCTGGAAGGATGCGACTGACGCAGAGGGAGGCTAGGGTTTTCGAGGTTTCTCACGGAGAGCTCGAGAAGGCGTGCGGCTGGAGGAAGAAGACGATGACGCGAGAGAATGAGGTAAAAAGTGGCAAGTGTCCCACATTACTATTTATCATGCTCTGCGTCAAGATTCGTACAGCTAATTGGACGGTTGCCGCATGGACGGCGTGTTCGTGAACGTGCGCGGTAATTTCGCCACGTCTCCAACCGCCGCCGCCAACGGTTCGTATCGCTCGCGCGGGAAAATCGTATATGATTGCGTTCTCTGCATGTGTGAGTTACGAGGCTTCCCTGACCTAAGCCTACGTCGTCCTAGCTGACACGGGTAGATGAGCCGTCGCATCGAAGATTCCGGCATGAACGAATTTAATCCGACTACGGAAGAGTACGATGGAAGATTCAACATTTCTCCGACTTACCATTTAGAGACGGAGAAAACCTTGCAGGGTTCTTTGGGAGGACTACAAGATATTGCTTGACGATTTGCCGACATCCATCTAGACAGAGCATTCAATGTGAAGAGGCAAGACGGCGCAAGATCTCGGAGTTCTCCGGGGGCTACTGTTGGGGATATGCTATATGGGTATCCTTATAGCATGTGTCTTATCCGACTAACCCGGGTGTCCCATAGTCGGTAGCATGGCCTATGGTCTGCTGGGCGGCCCAGTTAGGTGGATCCAGAATGGAGGCCCATGCCGGATAAAGGAAGGCTACGGTGGATTCACTAGCATACCCGGAGCCTTGGAGTGCAAGCTACACAAGACTAGTAATAGACGGTTTAGGACTCTGTAACCTGTCCGGCTAGGACTTTTCCCTGTAACCCTAGGACCTAGCGACTATATAAGTCGGGCCTATGGGAGCCTTTGGGGCACGTTCATAGAAAACCTAGTATCGATTCAGACAACCTCGCACAGCGAACCTATCTCTATAACTCGGCGTATTTCCCTTATAGTGATTTATAGCAGGAGTACGATTCCACCACCGTTGTGGGATCTGAACCTGGGTAAGCTGTGTTACCTCGTACCCGTCAACCGTCCGCCTTACCCCACGTCTCTAAACACGCATTGTGAGGACCCCTCCATGGTGTACTCGTCGGCAATACCACGACACTTACTCATCCTATATTCTTATAGATGGACATGAAGTACATCAAGTTTTATCAGTTGGGGAATGGAGGAGACCTTATCTTTGAGCGGGATTTGGACCAGCTTTCGGAACTTCTGGAGCGTCCGCACCCCGAGTTCTTCGGAGCTCGGCTCAATGATCAAGGAGGAGAAGATCTGTAGTGGCTAATTGTTGCAAGTCTCCGAGGAAAGATTGAACCTCCCACTGCCGAGGGAATTCAGTTCACCTTGCGAGAAAACAACTGGCTCGATGGACTTTCCAGGGCCATGCAGGAAGCTCTTGCCCGTCTGTGTGGGTAGAGTATCAACCAGATCAAGGGTACCCGCTTTGAGTTTTGTCCAAGGCGTGATGCTATGGGACAGCCCTGGAAGCCCCATACCACCACGAGTTGAAGACTCAGTTGGACCACCTTAGCTTTATGATGTACGATCGTCAGCAGGAATTGGACAATTGTCGTGAATACTCCAACCACAAGTCCGCCATCATCAAGACGAAGGATCAGACCATCGCCATGCTAGCGAAGGATCGCAAGTCTCGCTGCCGTCAGATCGACAAGAAGGAGCGCATCATTGCCCGTCTTCGCCACCGTATCTCGGATTTGGAGGAGACCATCCACGAGAGATACATGTAGTTGGAGGAAAGGGAGAATGCCAGAGAGGATCTTCGTGGATACCCTATTCCAATCTCAGCGATGATGATGATTTTCTGGAGGATCAGGCTATGGACTTCTTCACCGATGACGATGAGGATGACGACTACACCGACTCCAAGGAGTAGTAGCACTTGAGCACTAGCATAGTGAGTTGTATTCGGTCCCACTGTATCGTAGTTTCCAGAATGGTTCTTAAAACCATCTATTTTTCTTGTTTTGTGGTGTGTGTTTGTATCATGTGCTATGAATGAATGAACGAAAAGCAAGTTGCTAGAAAATCTGAGTCAAACTTTAAAAACTTTTCAAAGTCCCTAAACCTTAGAAATTTCCCTCTTTTCTCATGATCTATCTCAAATCTTCAGATGCCACACGGAGGAAGTGGTTCATCCCCAGACCCGATGTTGCAGATCCTGCAAATGTTGGTTTCTGACCGCAAAGCCGAAAGATCTGAACGTCAAGCCAACCTAGCCACCCTTCAGCAGATAGCTCAGCTAGCCCACAACAATCAAGGCCAAGGAAACCAGGACAACCATGGATCTAAGCTCAAGAATTTCCAAAAAACCAACCCACCTGTTTTCACTAAGTCAGAAGAGCCTTTAGACGCTGATGATTGGCTGCAAACCATGGAAAACAACATGGAAGTCGCCGGAGTGGAAGCTAACGAGAAAATTCTGTTCGCCACCCACTATCTAGCCGGAGATGCAAGAGCATGGTGGAACAACGTTCGTGCAATGATCGGAGGACAGATGATGACCTGGGAGGAATTCAAGGTCAAGTTCAGCAGAACCCATGTGCCACCGGGTTTGATCAAGAGAATGAGAGATGAGTTCAGAGAACTGAAGAAAGGATGGATGACCGTAGTGGAATACCGTGACAAATTCTTGTCATTAGCTAGTTATGCCCCGGATGAGATCGACACTGAAGCCACGAAGAAAGAGAGATTCTTGAATGGTCTGGACGATGAGATGCAGACTGTGTTGGTCAATATCCCCTTTGCTGATATTGAAGCCCTTGTCGACTCTGCCATCCAGATGGAAGGAAAGATCAACCAATCCAATGAGAACCGCAAGCGTCGCATGATGTATCAGCCGGGAACCCATCCGACCCCAAAGTATCGCCCTAACCCATCTCCAGGATTTGCCCCGAGAACCAACAGACCCCCGATGAACCGTTCGACCTATCCCAACCGTGGAAACCCGAGGCCTGGAGGAAATCACAACAACCCCGGCAACTCTGGCAATTTTAATCGTGCACCACCCAAGTTGAACAACAACAATACTGCCACCAACACCAACACTTCCCCGAGGACTGGAAGCAATGCTGTGCCTGTTGCAGCAAAGGACAAGTCGCAAGTGACTTTTTATGACTGTTGAAATAAGGGTCACTACTCCAATGAGTGCCCCAAGAAGAATGCCGCAGCCCCCAATGCAAATGACCCAGCTTAGCAACAACGTCGTGTTCAGCCCGGAAGAAGGTTTGCCCCAGGGAATTCGCTCAATCGCAACGGCCGTTTTTTTCTCATGCATGCTGAAGAAGCCCAGGAAAGCGCCCGATGTTGTGCTGTGTATGTTTTCTGTTAATTCAGTACTCGCTAGAGTGTTGTTTGATTCTGGTGCATTCCACTCATTTGTCACCGAAGAATTTGCATGCACTAGTAAGATTCAACCAACCAAACTGAAGCATGTTATGATTGTTCAAATCCCCGGTTCAACCACCAAAGCTAGGAAAATTTGCAAGGCCGTCCCTATCTGAATCCATGGCATAGATTTTTATGCTAATCTGATAGTACTCGGAACTAAAGGTTTGGAAGTAGTACTAGGAATGGATTGGATGTCCAAACATAAATGATTGATTGACTGTGCCAAGAAAGCCATAACCATGACCAGTACAGCCGGAATATCAGTCGAGCATATATCTGAAACCTTACCTCGTCAATTCAAGTGCAACAAGAGTATAGCCCAACCTACCATTGACCAAGTCCAGATAGTCTGTGAATACCCCAATGTATTTCCAGATGTTTTGCCCAGTATGCCCCTAGATAGGGATATCGAGTTTATCATTGAACTAATCCCCGAAACAGGACCCATAGCCCAGAGACCATATAGTATGAACCCGTCTGAACTAGAAGAACTGAAAAAGCAACTGGATGCCATGCTGGAAATTGGATTGATTCAACCAAGTGCGTCACCATGGAGATCACCTATCTTATTCGTAGACAAGAAGGATGGAGGTAACCGTTTGTGTACGGATTACCGAAAGTTGAATGATTTCACTATCAAGAACAAGTACCCATTGCCCAAGATAGAAGATTCATTTGATCAGTTGACCGGTGCCAAAGTGTTTTCTAGGATTGATCTTAGAACAGGCTATCATCAACTCAAGATTCGCGCAGAGGATATTCCCAAGACTGCCTTTACCACCAGATATGGATTATACGAGTATACTGTCATGTCTTTTGGATTAACCAATGCCCCCGCTTATTTCATGAATCTCATGAATAAGATTTTTATGGACTTCCTAGATAAGTTTGTCGTTGTTTTCATTGATGACATTCTGATTTATTCCAAATTGGAAGAAGAACATGAGCTACACCTAAGGACCATTCTTGGAACCCTTAGAGAGCATCAGTTGTATGCCAAGTTTAGTAAATGTGAATTCTGGTTACAGTAGGTAGGATTCCTCGGCCACATTGTATCAGCCGGAGGAATTCCCGTTGACCCTGCAAAGGTGAAAGATGTCGAAGATTGGCAAGCCCCAACCACTCAAACCCAAGTTCGTTCATTTCTCGGATTGGCGGGATACTACCGCAAGTTCGTAGAAGGATTCTCGAGTATCGCCAGACCCATGACCCAATTACTGAAGAAGGACAAGAAGTTTGAATGGACCGACAAATGTGAAGCGAGTTTTCAAGAACTCAAGAGGAGATTGATTTCAGCCCCAATCTTAATCATGCCGGATATCACGAAGCCCTTTGACGTGTATTGTGACGCATCCAAGATTAGTCTCGGATGTGTGCTAATGCAACAAGGCAAAGTCATATCTTATCTATCTCAAAAACTGAAACAACATGAGCAAAATTACCCAACCCATGACCTCGAACTCGCAGCTGTAGTTCTAGCCCTGAAGACATGGTGGCACTACCTGATGGGAAACCGTTGTGAGATCTATTCGGATCACAAGAGTCTGAAGTATATATTCACTCAGAAGGAGCTGAATATGAGACAGAGAAGATGGATTGAGTTAATAAAGGATTACGATCTAGACATTCACTATCACCCTGGTAAAGCCAATGTGGTAGCAGATGCCCTTAACAGATTGCTGTGTCGCTTGAACTCTATGATTTTGAAGGAGCAACCAAGCTTGCACAAGGAGATGGAAGATTTCCGAATGGAATTAGTGAATGAAGGATTTTTGGCTAGCATAGAACTTAAACCCACTTTGATCAGCCAGATCAAAGAGGCGCAGAAAGGAAATGCTAGTATCGGCGGAATCAAGCGTCGCATCGGTATAGGCAAAGTACCCGGATTCACCGAAGACGAAGAAGGAGTTTTGTGGTACAAAGGACACCTTTGTGTACCAGCAGATTCTGAGTTGAAAGAAGTTATTCTCAAGGAAGCTCATGATACTATTTATTCTATCCACCCCAGAGGAATTAAGATGTATCAAGATTTGAAAGTGCAATTTTGGTGGCATAAGATGAAGAGAGAAATCGGAAGCTATATCGCCAAGTGTGATATATGTCAGCGAGTCAAGGCGGGACATCAAAGACCCGCTGGATTGTTGCAAATATTGCAGATTCCTAAATGGAAATGGGATTCTGTTGGAATGGACTTTATCACCGGATTGCCTACTTCTAGTAGGGGAAATGACTCTATCTGGCTCATAGTGGACAGATTTCCAAATTCGCCCATTTCTTACCCGTCAAGACCACATATCAGAGTTCGAAGCTAGCGGAGTTATACATCGCTAGAATCGTCAGTTTGCATGGAGTACCCAAGAACATCGTATCGGATCGAGGAACTCAGTTTACCTCGAGATTCTGGAAGAAAGTCCAAGAAGGTTTAGGAACCCGCCTAGATTTCAGCACCGCGTATCACCCTCAGACCGATGGATAAACGGAGCGAGTAAATCAAATACTCGAAGATATGTTGAGAGCATGTGTGTTAGAATATGGATCTAAGTGGGAAGACTATCTGCCATTCGCAGAATTTTCATACAACAACAGTTATCAAGCCAGTTTGCAAATGGCCCCATTTGAATTCATGTATGGAAGGAAGTGTCGCACCCCTTTGAACTAGTTGGAAGTAGGAGAGAGTCAGATTTTCGGACCCTACATCCTACAAGAAGCAGAAGAGAAGGTTCACAAGATTCGTGAGCACCTCAAGACAGCCCAATCCAGACAGAAGAGTTACGCCGACAAGAGACGCCGAGACCTCGCCTTCAACATAGGAGATTTTGTGTATCTGAAGGTGTCACCATTGAAAGGAATGCAGCGTTTCCAACTGAAAGGAAAGTTAGCCCCCAGATATATCGGACCCTTCAAGATTCTGAACCATCGAGGAGAAGTGTCGTATCAATTGGAACTACCCGAAGAGATGTCAGCCGTGCACAATGTGTTCCATATCTCATTACTTCGCAAGTGCCTCGAAGTTCCAAAGAAGACCGAAGTGTTCAAGAATATTGATCACCGGACCATAGAAATCAACGATGACCTGACCTATCCTGAAGTACCCATCCGTATTTTGGAAGAAGCTTTCAGACCTACCAGAACCCGAAGCATCAAGTTTCTCAAGATTCAGTGGAGCAACCACACAGAAGAGGAAGCTACCTGGGAGCACGAAGATCACATCAGGACGGAGTTTCCCGATCTCTTCAAATCCTAGGTAATCTTTTTCGTCCTTTTTCAAATCTCGGGACGAGATTTTGTTTAAGGGGGGAAGGTTTGTAACATCCCAAAAATATTAAACTTAAATCATAAAACTCTAATCTTAAAATTTAGGGTTAACAAAAACTTTTCCAATTAAAAAATATGAAAGCATTCATATGTGTATGTATTAAAATTTGGATTCTTTTGAATTGCCATGGTTCTGTGTTTCTTTGCTTGTAAAATGATTCTTAGGTGAAATAAACATCCTCTAAACAATCCCCAAACTTTTCCCAAAGACAAACAAATCAAAACAAACAAATTAAGTGAATGGTCACTTTGGCCAAATTAACTCCCATGCCTACTTTGGCTATCTCTAACTTTCAGAACTTAACAGAAACATGTATGGATCTTTGCACCCCTAGATATTACTCATAAAAAGAAACCAAGGACCACTTTGTGATCATCCAAAAACATTAGAATGCATGGTTTAAATGACAGTTTAAAATTGAATCTATTTCATATGGGAAGATCCCACTATTTCAAAAACCACTCAAACAAGCTCAATTTTCAAAACCCAAGCATCCACAGAATCCTCAACACATGCCTAGCACACCCACCAAAAATCTTTTCAAAATTCAAAACTCAAGTTCTTGCGGCCATTTCATCAAACACTTGGAGGCAACAAATCAAACTGGCCAAACTTCACTGTTTTGAGCAGTAATTTGGCTAAGTATTGTTCACCATTGATCACACTTGTCTCCCCCAGTGCCAACCAGTGCCTTGACCATCCCTAGCCCCTACCCTTTGCACCATGCCATGCCAGCTCGAAGGAACCCTTGCCAGCCAACCATGGCTAGCTAGCCAGAGCAAGCACCAAGCCTAATCACCATGTCTAGGACACAGGACACCGTCCACTGCCACCCCCTGTCCAGCGCTCGAACCCTTCCAGCCACTGTACCACACGCCCAAGCCATGCCAAGCTTATCTACTAGCATGCCGAGAGAGCGCCAGAGCACCACCCTCGACACACTCCCACAGACTGCGCCCCGCCCTCGCCACGTGCACGCGTGATTACCACCTCCCTAGCAACCCCGCAGACACCCCCGTTCGTCGCCCCATGGCTCACAGCCACCGCTCGTCGTCGAAGACGCCGCCTCTGCCGCGCAGAGCACCGCATGTTCCCGACCAATTGCCACCACCCCTACACGCGCATTTAAGCTCTAGAGAATCGCCAGGAGACCACCTGTCGAATGCCAACCTCGACCATGCCTCTAGCTGCCCGTAGCCGTGTCGCCACCGTCGCCTGCCCATCCCTCTCGGTCTCACCGTCGAGCCTATAAAAGGAGACGATCCCCGCTCGATTTCTTCACACCATCTCACTCCCCTCACCTCACTGATCATTCCACCCCTTAGCCGGAGCAAGGTGAGCAGCGCATCACCGGATCTGGCCGGAGCTCGCAGCTGCAGAGGATAAGAGGAGTCGTTGATTTCGTCCACCCCCGGAGCTGCCGCGACCACCCCTGAGTTCGTCGTCGTCGACTTCGTCGTTTGCCCGCCTTGCCGTTGTCATTGGAGCCCCGGTATGCCCCCTATGCACCACCAGTGAGCCGCTAGGGTTCGAGCTCGCCGGTGACCTATTCATCGTCGACAACGACCCTCAGCCGTCGATCTTCATTCTAATCCAACGCACCACATCGCCCCGTACCGCTTCACATTTAAAGAGCCACTGACCAGTAGACCCCCCTGTCAGTTGCGCCCCGCGCTGCGGAGTGACACTGGGCCGGGCCATTACCTCTTCCTGCGCAGCCCACTCGTTTAAATTTAGCCTTTTCTATTTATATTCAAACTCAGTTCTGTACCTAGTTTCAAAAATCAACCCAGCTCGATTCAGTGAACAAAATTGAATGAAACCAATTTTGTTAGAAAGATATTGAAATTATTAATCCAAGCCCGTTGGATTCAAATCATTTGGACCTATAGATCAACCTTGGTAAAAATAACAAGGCAGAAGCTTTTTCTTCATTCAAACATTTTTCAAATTTAAACCATAATAGCTTTTGAGTTGATTCCAACTCTCAAAAATCATAATTGATCATACCTTTCAGAATATATAAAAATATATGGGTTTAATTACAGAAATAATGTTCAAGTAATAAAAGAATGCCACATAGGCATTTCTAGCCACTTTAATGATTTATAATAAAAAGGTTAAACCTTATTAAATTGTGACACCACTTTAAATCACATTCCCATGTACTGAAATACGTGGTGATGACATGTGTCAACATGATCCCATGTTTGGTTTGGAGAATATTAAATCTTAAGTAGTTTTTCAATGACTAGAAATTACTTTTCTAAAAATAAAAGAAATAAGACAAGGCTTTAATCTTGTAATATTAGTGGTGATGCTAGATCATCTATAGTACCCCTTTGTGGTATGATTGAAAGTAGTTAAGTATTGTTTGGTGATTGTGTACCTCGTATTTATTTATGGATGCTAGTACCGACCAATGATACGAGGAGGAAGGAGGATACTACGAAGAAGAAGCCGAGGAGAACTTCAACCACTGCTCTGCACAAGGCAAGCTTATACTGATACTGATGCAAGCCTTACTAATCAAGTTGACCTATGCAAGCTAATACTTGCTTGTTACCATGCTAACTATATCCCTTAAGCCTATGTGATCATACCAACTTGATACCCCCTCCTAGTTTTACTTGCAAGATTTCTACTTTATTTCTTTATCAAAGCTTTCTCTTAGAGTTTACTTAAGTGGCTTGTAGATTCTAGGAAGATAATTGAAGGTTGCATAAAGAGCATTAAATTTGGCCTAAGCTAGATAATCTTGATGTCATCCTAAGGCATGAGATTGAACCTAGTTAAACTACACTTGTTTACCACCCCTCATTAGTACTCACTCCCATTTGTAGATGCTAGTGCTAAGCATAAAACTTGATCAACTTTAGATGGGAATACTTGGTGAAAATGGTTATGAAAACCTTAGAATGATGAGTCATTCTACTAATATGTTTTGACATGTTTTT
Organism: Avena atlantica; assembly: GCA_910589765.1. Lineage (NCBI taxonomy): Eukaryota > Viridiplantae > Streptophyta > Magnoliopsida > Poales > Poaceae > Avena > Avena atlantica. Next base: position 242,326,427 of record OU342738.1, read on the forward strand.
CCGAACACCAGATGATTTTGATGATGAAAATATTGAGGCATGTGCCTTAGCCCTTTATAAAACTGATGGCTGTCTAGATGCGATACCATTCCAATTTTACCGTACAACCACAATACCCGAAACTTGGGTAGGGCTTGACTGGAAACTTATATACCTTAGTATGGGTTCCCTCACAGCCAAGGTCTGAGCTGAGGCTACCTTGTGAAGATTGTCCACCTGTGCAGTACCCAAGATGACAGTTGGTCATGGTTGGGAGGCCAAACTCACTGGAGAGGTGCCTATACTAGGTCGTGTAATCGAAAGGTTAGGATTGATTATCCTCATACTGAGTATGGTGAATTCAGGATTTGTTCCTGACGGATGTATCGAATGTTGTGGTGAAAGTGTACAATCTCTGCAGAGTGTCAAACTATTCGAATAGCCGAGTCCGTGGTTATGGACAGTTGGAGTGGCCATACTGTTCCCCCGTCAGCTGTTTTCAAAATGACTTGTGAAATGATTTGATAATATGACTTGACCACAACAGAGTTGTGATATGAAATTCAAGTCCCATCTTAGGGTTATAAAATTTCAACTAGCTTTTCTTGCTTTTGAACTTAGTAGAGGTAAATCTGACTTTTTGCAAAACAACTCTAGAGCTTAGTGTCCTACTACAAAAACCCCCTTCACTTGTTAGTATTAGTTTGCGAGTACTTAAAGAGTACTCATGGCTTTGTCCCTGGCTATTCCCATGGCTAGACTATGAAGAAGAGTACCAGGATGATGGACCCCAGGAAGGTTACGACAACTAGGATCATCTCCCATCGTCAGCATTGCCTGTGACCCCGAAGATGGAGCTTCGCCTATGCTACCTTTATTATTACGTATTTCCGCTAGCTGAGGTGTATTAAGAACTGGATCATGAGATCCTTATTTGTGTAAGACCTTATGTATGGTATGTAATGGATGATGTACTATGGTATCCAATTCTGTTATGTCTCGCAAAAATGGTAATCCTGGGATTGCGGTGTATGGCATAACAGGCATCTGGGTTTAGAAATCCGGGTGTTGACATATTTGCAATTCGATGCAGGGGCTAATAAGGACTAGAGAAGTGCAGAAAGGCGAAGTGGATTTCCGCGTCGGAAATAAAGCAAGGGTTGCTGCATTGTTCATCGGCGTCATGCAACTTAACCTTCCGCCAGGATTTATTATGGAGTTGAATAATTGTTATTACATTCCAAGTATGGGTCGAAACATTTTATCACCTTCATGTTTGATGAGGGATGGATATTCATTTGCGAGTATGAACAATGGTTGTGTAATATCTAAGAATGATATGTTTATGGCTGATGCTCCCATTGTGAATGGGTTATTTATTTTAAATCTTGATGATGCATATGTTTACAATGTTAGTGCTAAAAGGCTTTGGCCTAATGATTTGAGTCCTACCTATTTATGGCATTGTCGTTTGGGGCATATAAGTGAAAAGCGCATGAAGAATCTCCATGGTGATGGTCTTCTAACTTTGTTTGATTTTGAATCATACAAGACATGTGAGGCTTGTTTACTTGGAAAGATGACCAAGTCTCCTTTTTCGGGTTTACCCGAGAGAGTGGTAGACTTGTTGGAACTCATACATACTGATGTATATGGACCAATGAGCACAACAACCAGAGGAGGATATCACTACTTCATTACTTTCACGGATGATTTCAGTAGATATGGTTATGTCTACTTGATGAAGCATAAGTCTGAAACATTTGAAAAGTTCAAGGACTTTCAGAGTGAGGTAGATAATCAAGGTGGCAAGAAAATAAAGGCCTTGCGATCTGATCGTGGAGGTGAATATTTCAGTCACGAATTTAGCGATCATCTTAAGAGTTGCGGAATTGTTCCACAACTCACGCTGCCCGAAATGCCTCAAAGAAATGGCGTCTCCGAACGGCTCAATCGAACTTTGTTGGACATGGTTCGATCGATGATGAGTGAGTCAGATTTACCATTATCATTTTGGGGTTACGCTCTAGAAACGACAGCTTTCATACTTAATAGGGTACCATCTAAATCCGTAGTTAAGACACCATATGAGATGTGGACTGGAAAGAATCCTAGTTTGTCTTTTCTAAAGATTTGGGGTTGTGGTGCATTTGTCAAGCGACTTCAGTCGGACAAGCTAACACCCAAATTGGATAAGTGCATTTTTGTGGGATATCCAAGGGAAACCTTAGAGTATTACTTCTATAACCGAGAAGAGGGCAAAGTGTTTGTTGCTCGTAGAGGTGTTTTCCTAGAGAAAGAGTTTCTCACAGAAGGAACGAGTGGGAGGTCGGTGCGACTTGAAGAAGTTCAAGATGAGCCAGTCGGGGATTCTTATACGAGTGATGATATTGTAGCAGAACAAGTTGAGGAACCCGTGGCAATAGAAGCACCACAACCACGAAGGTCGGCGAGGCTCCACAAAGCGTGGGAATTATTATTGTTAGACAATGATGAGCCTGCGACCTATGCAAAAGCGATGGTGGACCCAGACTCTGAGAAATGGCTGATCGCCGTGAGATCCGAGATAGAGTCCATGGGAGACAGTCAAGTTTGGAACTTGGTTGACCTGCCTGATGGTTTTAAAGCCATTGAGTGCAAATGGATCTATAAGAAGAAGATTGATATGGATGGAAATGTTCATATCCATAAAGCTCGACTTGTTGCAAAAGGTTTTCGAAAAGTTCAAGGAGTTGACTACGGCGAGACTTTCTCGCTCGTAGTGATGCTTAAATCTATACGGAAAATTCTAGCCATTGCTGCACATTTAGACTATGAAATATGGCAGATGGATGTCAAGATGGTTTTCCTAAATGGAATCCTAACTGAGGATATGTATATGATGCAGCCCGAAGGTTTTGTCGATCCAAATAATGCTGGAAAGGTATGCAAACTTCTAAAGTCCATTTATGGGCTGAAGCAAGCATCTCGGAGTTGGAACATTCCATTTAATGAAGTTGTAAAGGAGTTTGGCTTCATAAAAAAACAAGAACCTTGTGTCTACAACAAGGAAAGTGGGAGAGCGCTGGTATTTCTAATCTTATATGTAGATGACATATTGCTGATTGGAAATGACATTACTATGCTCGAGTCTGTTGACCTCATTGAAAAATAGTTTTTCGTTGAAGGACTTTGTAACATCCCTAAAATCATGTTTCAAACTTATGCATATCATCCATGCATCCATGATCATATGAATTTCATTTCAAGCAAATCATTTAAAAAACAGAAGCATTTATGCTTATTATTTCATGTAAGTTTGCTCTAGCCTTAGTGCTATCTTCCAATGAGAAGAATACTTGTTTTGATTCAGTAAGGTTTAACTTAGGCACCACCAAAAGTTTGAACAAAATTTCAAAAACAAAATGAGTGAATAAACCAATATTATGCCTACTTGAATATATATCATAAAGGCTTGGTTTTATTTTATTTTCATTTGATCAAAGTGTTTTGATTAAATAGTAGTGTTTGACACACATATGAGTGCAAGGTTTACAGTATAAAAACCTAGAGAAGTTTTGAATTCAAACTTATTTGATTTGGATTTGAAAATCATTTCAGAAAATTAAAACAGAAAAAGAAAAGGATAAAAGAAATTGAAAAAGGCCAGCGCCAGCAATTGAGCCCAGCAACAGATCCAACCCAGTTAGCCCACCCGGGTTCCCCCTCTCTCTCTCTCACTCGCGAACGAACCCAACAGGTCCCTGACGCCAAGATCCCACCCCCTCTCTGTTTGATTTGCTGACAAGTGGACCCACTGCCACGTCTAGCTCGTCGTCAATCTCGCGCTGGAGACCTGCTCGCCGTGGCCGTTTCTTCCCCGACGCAAATGCGCTTAATTGGCGTTGATTGCTCGGGAGATTCTCGCCCCTGCTCCGCCTACTTAACCCCCACCTCTCTGCGACCTTTTCCCCTCACTCAGCGCTTCCACATCGCCACTAGGCTGCCCACAATCGCACTTGCGCCGCCGCTGTACCGAGCTACTCCGGCAGGCGATTCTGGTAAGCTCCGACCACCCCTCTGCCTTTGGTTCAAACGAGCGTGACCGCCACGTTCTTGTGCATCTGCTAACACCCCTGGTTTGCCTGCTCGTGACCCAGGTCGCCGTCTTCGTACACGCCCGCAACCACCAGAGCCACCTCTCGACTCCGACAAGCAATAGCGGTAAGAATCGAGCGCCCCTGTAAGGTCCCTCCATTTGAAAACACCAAGTTTTTGCTTGACAAAATCTTTCCCAATGCATCCCCAATAGAAATTGGTGATCCTTTCAACCCTTGTTCAACCACAAGATTTTAACTTAGAAATTTGGATGATGAGATTCTTGATAGCTTCCATGTCTTGATGCTCAAAATTGTCCTTTACCAGGGACATGTCTAAGTACTTAGATTTTACACTCTGCAGAGGTGGTGCACTTTCCCCTCAAGACTTGGTTTCACCAAGACAAGATCTTTCAGAAGCCTTCGCTTAGACCAAAATGGACACGCTCCAACCTATCAAACCCCTACCACCAACTGTCCATTTGGCTAAGTTATTGCAACCTATATGATCCAGGCAGATCCCATAATGCCAAGTGGTTGCACTTGAAGCTTCTCAACATTTGACATCTCAAATCTCTTTGTTCCTGGGTGGCCATCCACAAGTGAGATACACAAGGTTCACCAGTCCCCTGGCCTTGCGTAACCACTCAACACAAACCATTCCTTCCATTCCACCCAGGTGATTCATTCACTTAGTTGTTTTATTAAACAAAACACAAGTCCTCAGACTTAGAAATTTTCCATAGCATGAATATATATTCCACCCTTGTTTTCTACTAGCTAAGCTAAGCATGATAGTAGTAGGAATCTTAACTTAGGAAAATTCTACTAAGGTTTCATCTACTAGGATTTCCCATAGCATGGTTTATACTTAGCAAAATTCCATGCAAGTCTTACTTAGAAATATCACTAATGCATAGTGAAAATAATGGGACAAAAGTATGAAGCATCACTTGCCTTTTTGGTAGAGAGTATAAGTTCACTTCTTGATCTTTGCAATGTTCACACACTTCAAGTCACTAAAATTCAATCAAGCAAACAATATTTCAATCTACCATTCATGCAATTCATCACATAAAATCATAGTAACAAAACAATGCATCCAAGCATGATAAGGGTTGTTTTATTTGTAAAAGTGGTTTCTAATAAGTTATGAACATTTGGTAACACCATTTGGTCATTTTGTAAAGGGGCAAAACCATTTGCAAAATATTCTACCTCTAAACCATTTTTAAACCAAATCATTATTTCATGTGATTGAAATTTGCCTTTAGCAAAGCAATAGTTTTCATAGGGTTTACCAAATACATTTTCAAGTCATAAAAATTGGTGTTTGGGGTCAGAGAGTTTATTCCAAAACATTTCTCAAAGGTTTTCTTCCAAAACTATTTTTAATAATCAAACCATATTTTTATTTGACTAGAAATGGTTTAAATCCAAAGTTTATTCTTTTGATTCACCAAATACATTTTTTAAACGACAATTTGTTTCCTATGGTTAGTAGGTTCAAAACACACCATTTGCAAAAGATTTTATCCTCAAAATCATTTTAAAACAATTTTTATATCCTAAACATGCATACACAAGTTTCTGCAAAAACAAACATTTTACCAGAAGATTTTTACTAAACAAAGTGCATGGTTGGCTAGGGCTTGTTTTTCTGAATCCATTTATATAAAGTTTGCAAAATTTGGACGTGTATATTAAAAGTTATAGATTTTACAAAATCTTGTTTCTAATAGATCAAATCTGTTTTGTTTCAAATCAACAGAGACACATGGCGTGTTTTAATTCGCCGGTACCGATTCGGTTGCATCAGCAATTTAGACCGCAGGATTTAACTAACATCGCACGGCGGAGATCGATCGATACCCCTTTGGCTAAGATTCTATCGCGACCTTTGGATCAAAATCCAACGGCGCGCAGTACGCTTACCAACTAGTGGCGGCGCTGGCGGCGGCAGGTGGCGGCGGCGTGTCTGGCTACGGCGGAGCTGGCGCTAGGGGAAGGAAGGGAGGAAAGGGAGTGGCTCACCGTGATCTCCGTGGCGTGGGTAAGCTCAAGGTACTCGCGGTTAGTCAAGGGGCGCACTGGGTTGCTGATAATTCCTCGTCGGAGTTGCGTCTGACGACGGCCACGCTCTGTCGTCGTCGCGGGCGGTGCTACGGGTCACGAGGAACCAAACAGAATACACGGTTAGCTTTGTACGCGAGCGACAAACAAGGGAGCATCAAAAAGAGGGCGAGGGGAAGTCTGTGCTCACCAGGGTAGCTTGCCGGAGTCGAGGCCGACGGTGGCGCTGCTCAGACGTGGTCGTAGCCGACGTTGGGGTGCAAGCGCTGGCAAGACAAGGCTACTGGGAGACGCGCAGGGGCCTGGGGAACATGCCTGAGTGGTCAAGGGGGAGAGGGATGGCGAGGTATGGTCGGAATTGGCGCCGGAACTCGTCTGGGCAGTGGAGCTTCGTAGAGGAATTAGGACGGCCTGGGGGCGTGCTACGGTGGGGAACTGAGGGGGAAACGTAGAGGGGGTACAGGCGATTAAGAGAGCATGGTCTAGGGCGGAATCACTGCGTCATTGAAGAGAATTGACGACGCGAATCAATCGGCAGTAACGGGGGAAGAACTGGTCGCGGGTTGACGACGAGGTGAGCTGGCGGTGGGGTCCGCTTGGCAGCGTGAGAGAGAGAGAGAGGAAATAGGGTCCACCAGTCAGTGTCTTTACGGGTTTATAAATGGGCGCGAATCGTTTTTCTTCGGGAGAGAGAGGGAATGGTTGTTGGGCCTTATTGGGCTGGCCGGCTGGGCTGAGTCCTTCAGCATTTTTTTTTGTTCTGTTTGTTTTTCCTTTTCTTTTCCTTTATTCCGTTTTGATTTTAAACAACCAATTCAAACACCTATTTGAATTCAAACCTTTGCCAAAACTTGGGTAGGTTTAAATACTGATTGGTAGCACATTCTGATGTTAATTTTTGGAAATTTATTTTATTCCTTTTGGGGTCTTTTTAATTAATAAAAAGTGCCCTTGTTTTAAATCAAAATAGGATTTTAATAATGTCTTTAATTTCCATTTGACTTCTAAATTCTTCCAAAACCTTTCAGTAAGTTTTGTTTACTTAAAAGGGTGTCAAATAATTCATCTTGAATTATTTGGAAAAGTTTTTAATAAGATTTATTACTCATTTAAAATTTGGGTTTGTCTTTATTCCAACAAGATTTGGTTTATGCCATTTTATTTTATTTTGGAAATTCTTTATCCTTTTATTTTTATTTGAATTTGGATTATAACTTAATCCACTTGTTTATGGGTTAGGCCAAGATTTGATTTGGTCTTTAAATATTCTTTATTTAATAATTCTTTCTTTAACTTATAAAATCCATATCTTTTTATTTAGGGATCCAAACTTGGTGATTCCAATTTATATAGTCTTATAATATTTATATTTGTCTTTCTTGATCATTTGTAAATGTTTGTTGACAAGATTCTATATGGATCAAATCCACAGGCTTGGAGATAACTTGGAAATGATTTTTATTCCATTAGGGTTTAGGGTTTGGATTTATTTTTCCAAGTGTTAATTTTAGATACATTCATTGAGGAATGCATTTCACTTGATTTGGATTTTGTTGAATTCAAACTTTAATTAAAATTTGTTCAAGATGGGATTTTAAGATTCTATTTAGAAACAAAAGTTTCTTTTGACCCTGATTTTCAACAAAAATTTTATTTTGTTTATTTATTTTCACATTACAAGATTTGGAAAATCTTGGGATGTGACAGCCCCTTGCCTCCCCTTTGGTACTGTATTGTTCGCCAGACCCTTGCGCATATCCTAAACCCTCTGGCTTGTGCTAGGACGACGCAGAGCCTCGGCAACGACCTCGACAACAAGCAACAGACGCCGCCCGCAACTCCGACGAGCTCCAGCGACCAACTCCGTGCGCCCCTTGCCAAACCACCGCCACCTTGAGCATCAGCAGCACACTGCGATTCTGGTAAGCCCCTTCCCCCTCTCCCGTGCGACCTAGAACGCTGGCAGCTACTCTGATAGAGGCGCCACCGCCTGTCGCCGCCGCCAGCGCCGCCACTAGATGGTCAGGGTGCTGTGCGCCGTTAGATCTAGATCTTGTGGATAGGGTAGAACGCGAGCGAAGCGTTAAGTTTAGATCTGAGTCGTGCGATTAAGTCAGATCCAGCGGCTCAGAAGCGTGATCCAACGCGAACCGGTACGCGCCAATGAGATTAAGACGCGTGGCATCTGTTTAGATTTAAAAACAGAATTTGAATCTATTAGATGTTTAAATTTGTTTTGGCTATAACTTTTGATCCCCACGTTAGAATTTGACAAATTTTATATCGTTGGAATCAGGAGAGCAAGCCCTTTCTAAATATGCATTGTTTTTAATGTTTTGCTTCTGTTAAAATGGTTTTATTTGCAGAAACTTGTGTAAGTCTAATTTGAGCATATGAATTGTTTAAGAAATGTTTTAGGGTTTAAATAGATGTTATTTGGCAAGTTTTTAACTTGTTTATGAACCAGTACTGTACACTTGCTTTGTTGAGTTTTGAAAATAATCACATATCATATTGCATGCATGCATACATTTTTGTTTGTATATGTTTTGTATGTGATTTGTGGCTATGATTCTTTGTGTAGATTTTGGTGCTAGTGATTGTGATTGTGAGGAGTGTAGCTACTCTCCAAACTACCAAGGCAAGTGGTGATTCATGAATATTTTATCCCTATGTTTTCTACTAAGCATTAGAAATATTTTGCTAGTCTTGCATGATATATTTTTGCTTATATGCCATGTTGGGAAATCCTAGTAGTTGTAGATTTGCTAGAAAATTTCTAAGTTAAGATGCTTATCTATGCCATGCTTAGCCTAGCTAGTAGCAACCAAGGGTGGTGAATTATACATGCTATGATCAAAATATTTCTAAGTCTTTGGACTTGTGTTTTGGCTAATAAAAACAACTAAGTAAATGAAACACCTGGGTGGAAGGGAAGGAATGGTTTATGTTGAGTGGTTATACAAGGCCCATTTCTATGGTTTACCTTGTGTATCTCACTTGTGGAAAGTCACCCAGGAACAAAGATATTTTAGAGGCCAAGTGTTGAGAAGCTTCTAGTGCAGCCACTTGGCAATATGGGCTCTGCCTGGATCATATAGGTTGCTAGAACTTAACCATTTGGACAGTTGGTGGTAGTGGGAATGATAGGTTGGAGCGCGTCCATTTGGTCTAAGGGGAAGGCTTCTGAAAGGTCCTGTCTTGGTGAAAATCAAGTCTGGTGGGGAAAGTGCACAACCTCTGCAGATGGAAGAATCTAAGTACTTAGCCATGTCCCTGGAAAAGGACAACTTGAGCATCAAGACATGGAAGCTATCAAGAATCTCCTCATCCCAATTTCTAAGTAAAACTTGTGGGTGAACAAGGGTGAAGGACCTCAATGTCTATTGGTGGTTCCTTGGGAAAAGTTTTGACAAAGAAAAACTTAGTGATTTCAACTAATAGGCAAAACCTATTTTGAGCAAAGCAAGCCAAGCTACACTTAGCCAAATTGCATATAGTATCTAGTCCACCTAAATTATACTAAGGTATCACTTGCCAATACTATTCCAATGTATTGACCCACTGTGACTGTAACTTGTGATGTTGCAGGTTACTCTGATGAGGATTAGGAGTCATGAGTCTACACTCAACATGTTTGCCTGTGGCACATGAAGATGAAGACTTTTATTTATTTACTTATTCAAACTCTTGTACTAGGCCTGTGGCCTTGGAGTTGTAAAGACTATGTTTGTCTCTGGAATGACTGTAATAATGACCTTTGTTTCTGTGTACTTCATCTTAAACTATGGATGCTAGCAATGATCCAGGGACTAGCATTGCAATCACAGGGATCCTTTTCCTTTATAAAGGAGGGATCTTACAGATGGTATCAGAGCACTGTGTTGCCTGTAGGATTATGACCCTAGGATTGGAAACCACTAAGGAAAAAAAATTCAACAACTTCTACACTTGTCTATTCTTCTTGTAAACTTTTCTAATCTTCTTTCTCATCTCTAATTGTAGATGAACTCCATCAACGAAGCCGTGAGAAAAGGACCACTCATGACAATGACTTTGGAATGTGAGACAGAATTCCCCAAGGCTCTCAAGGACCTCATGGTTGCAATGGAAATACATGGTGCAGCTGTGTACAAAGGTTTTCCTGTGATGGATGAAGGACCTAAATGTTTTTTTGTTAATTTCCAGTGTAAAGAAGATAGGGAAAATTGCATGTTTGACATGATCATTCGAAGACCAAGAAGATAAAGATTCCTGCTGCAAGGTATATTTCTAGTTGTATATAACCATTTATCTGATCTAGCGTGCATTCAAATTCAGGTGGACTATCCATTAGATATCTGGTTGCCGTTAGCTGACCTAGGATTATAGATGATTAGAATAGATATAAAGAATTTTCAGATATAAACATATTCCTCCCTCTATTCCAAAATATAAGATGTTCTAGTTTTTGTAAATTGAATGTATCTAGACGCCTTTTGATGTCTAGGTTCGGAGTGAATCTACACATAAAAAGCATCTAGATACATTTGTTTCATATGAGCTAAAATATCTTATATTTTGAAACACAGCGAGTAGTTTTCATGCATACTACAGAAGCAAGTTGCATGTTATGTGCATTGCTCCATGATTCTTTTTTATTTAAATCTCTTGAATTAATGATGTCTATTTGCAAGTTATTTGACTTCGATGTAGAAAGCAATCATGGTCTTATTGTAAATGGTTTCCTGTGTATGCTCCATTTACTTAATCTCTCCTGTGATGTTTCAATGCAGGAAAAAGTTTAGGGTGGCTTTGCGAATAAAATAGACTGTTTTACATGCAAGCGTTGAGCAGCGCATATCTGCTAATTAGGTAATCCTCAACAAAATATCCTATGTCATATCGCATCATATAGCTGCCATCTCAAATTTGCTTGTTATTACTCTTATTGGCCCGATGTTGGCTATATCACTATTTGTTATTGTAATTTGCGGAAAATTATCATTTTTGGAACATATTCTTATGTGTAATAATGAATTTGAACTAGTATCATATATTTGCTTCTTTTCAAGCCAAACTACTAAGTTTGATCGTTCAAATTTCCGCCTAGATGACGAGAGATAGGAGTTGGATGGATAGGGTCGGGATAGAGGTTATGTAGAATGGCAAACTGGCATGAAGGAGTTCCTAGATTTTTCTTTTGAAGGCACTGATGATGATACTACTGTTACATGTCCATGTAGGAAATACGTTAATATCTGTCAAGTACTCCAGTTTTGTTTATAGGATAGCTACCAGCAGGAGTTGCGAGGATAAATAACAGTAGTCTTTTTTGAAGCATTCATATATATTATTAATTTAATAATATTTTGCAAAGAGTAGCATGCACCCAGGCATGGTTCACACTGATGTTATATCTGAGTTTAGACAAACTCTATTAGCAGAGTTTAGACATCTAAAATATAAAGATCTGCCCTGAAACTTGTCAGGATATAGAGGCTTGTCTCCCTTGGTGTTGTTTAGACTAGCTAGTGCTTCCTTTCGCAGCCTCTACCATGTAGCAAGAGAAGTGAGAAACATAAATTTTGCTTCAGATCCTTGTCTTTCGTCAGATATTTTTTTATAAAGTAGCATCAGGTCTGCATGCTCTTAAGCTTGCTTGTTCAGAGCCCAAACTAAGTTTTACTTGTCCTCCATGGAATTTCTTTTTCAAAAACAATTTCTTATAATGTGAAATGAGAAAACTAAGTTCATGTCACAAGCATAAAAGAACATTATAGTACAATTTAGAAGAGCTAACCAGTTATTCTCCTTTGTTCCTTGCAGGATGGAAATAAAGGCGTGAAGGAAAAGTGACTTTAGTGGCGCCACTTTGGATGGCAGCTTTCAGATTAGAATGCTTGCATGAATCAAATTTGTGTTTTCTTCCAATGGATGTTTTTATAGTACTCCCTCCTTTTAGAAATATAACACATTTTAGCTTTTTGAATCGAATGTATCTAGACGTCTTTTATTGTATAGGTTCATACATTCATATCATAAAGCTAAAATGTCTTATATTTTTGACCAGAGGGAGTATTTGTTATTCAAGATATTCACAGTGAGCTTTGACTTGTATGTTCGAATATTTATAGCCTAAATTATTTAACATATGAGTGGTTTCCTGGATATATTCCTCTTTACCAATGTGATATATTTGGTATATATTGTATGACACGCTTTGCTTGTACGTAATTTAAATGGTTGCAATAAGCTATTGCCACAGAATGGATTGCAGCAACCTATCCCAATAAATCAACTTTTGCTTGCAATACGTGCTAATTACCATGAAGAATTTTTTGTTGTGGTAGGATATCACCACGAAATTTTGTCTTGTTGTGAAAAGGTAATACCACGAGCATTTCTCATTGCAAAAAGTTATCACAACATTATCCTATTTTGTTGTGATAGGTTTTCGCCGTAGTTCGAGCCTCGTCGCGTTAAGGTAATGCAACAAGAAGAACCGTGGCAAAAAATAGAAATTGCCATGGGTAAAGTTGTGGTAACATAGTCGATAGTTGTTGCAATATAGTCACCTATTGCAACAAAGAAACAATTGTGGCAATAGGTTATTACCATGCGTCTTATCGCAACGGCTCGCCACAAAAATGCTTTCGTTGCAACAAATACATATTGCAACGAAACCTGGTGTATTGCAACAAATTCTTTTGTTGCAATACACCGGAATTCTTCTAGTGGGAGTTGAGTACTGGTGGGTGCAACTTCACTTGTACAAAAACAAGGAAGACAACCACAAGGACTCGGGATTCTGCATGTTCACCAATTCAGTGATGCACCCTACATTCTTTGACTCAGCCAGGGATGCAGCTTGGAAGACCATCAAAGAACTTGGTGAAAGAGTCAAGTGCAGAATGTTCAACATCCAAAATAGCATAGAAGAAGAGAATAAACATACCCAAGAGTTGGAGGCTACCAACCAAACTTTAAGAGGAGACATTATAGACTTAGTGATGGAGTCATGTGAACAAGATAGACTGCTTGCGTCTAGAATCATTATGTTAGCCAATAGATCTAGTGAGATAGGATTGTAAACGTACTACGTTAGTTGGACCACCACTTATCACCTTATTTTCCAAATGTGACCTTAAATAAGTTGAACCGTGGTTGATATAATGGATTCTTGTATGCCATGACTTGTGTGTTTTGATTTCCAAGGATATGTATGTGATGTTTTGCCTTGTGTTTCATCTTAAATTGTGTTGTTCTAACTTTTCTATCTTATAAATAGATGCCTACTGTTACCATCAGCACTGTTGAGGAGTTCCAGGGAACTCGCTTTGGTCCTCGTATTGTTGAGCTTACTACTTTTCTCAATCTCCCTCTTCCTACCATCATGGTGCTTCCCCTCACCAAGTTTGAGAGGAAAGACCTTTGGGGTTTCAAGGTCAACCAGCCCGGACGCCAGACTGAGCCTACCACGGAGGCTATCATCTTCAAGCTCATGCACGACGACAAGGAGAGAGGCCTTGAGGTAGTCATGCAGGATCTGATAGGACGTCTGCTGGGAAGACACTCCCGACAGGTTAGAGGTACTCACTTCCACGTCTTCGGTAGACGTGATGAGGATGGAGAGTCCATCGACTTCGAGGACACTGCGAGGGACACAGCCGAGCCGATTCACCTATACCTCTAGGACTTAGAGGCTCTCATTAGGCACGTGGAATCTGATAGTACCAACGTCATGCTCAGCAATGACGAACTCCAAGTGCAGCTTCGCGAGAAGGACAAGCTCTTCGCGGAGCAAGATGAGATAGTCAAGGAGATGGAGGCGAAGTTCGAGAGCCAGGACAGAAAGTTCAAGAGTCAGGAGAAGCGAGTCCAGGATAGGAACAAGAGGATTCGGGACATGACTGAAGAACTACAGGCCAAGGACTTCGAGCTCGAGCATCAGCAGACGGTGATTGAGAGGCTTCGTTCCCAGAAGAGGGCTCTCAAAGCCAAGATAGAGACCTTGACCACCAGCGTCGATGAATACAAGACCGCGATGGAGAATGAAGGTCTTACCTTTGTCGAGGAGGAGGTTGATGCCGAGGAGTAGATTTGACTACTCATTTATCATTTATTATCATACTTGTTGTTGGGAACTTGTTATTTGACCATCGGACATGTGGATGGCTTGTTATTTGTGTGTTTTTTACTTTGCGAACTTGTTATCTGGTTGTTGAACTTTTATCTTTATGTTGCATGTTTTATGATTGTTTATGTGATGTATTGTGCATGAAAGCATCTATGGGTATCTCATTCTTATCTCTATTGAACAAACCACAGATGCCTCCCCGTCATGCAAATCCCAACCCCAACAACAACATCACTCCAGAAATGCAGCAAATGATGACAGCGCAGACTCAGCTGATGCAAATGATGACGACGTTCATCTAGAACCAAAACAACAACAATAATAACAACAACAACAACAACAACAACCCACCGGGTTTTGACATGCTTACCAGGTTCTTGAGATTGAGACCAGCAAAGTTCTCAGGAACAACTGATCCCATGGTGGCCAACGATTGGCTACACTCTGTGAACAAGGACTTGGTAACCGTGGGCTGTACTGATGCAGAAAAGGTCAGATTTGCAGCACATTTGCTGGAAGGACCAGCCGCCACTTGGTGGGATAACTTCCAGATCACCACTCCCATAGAAGATGTGACATGGGCTATCTTTGAGGATGGCTTTCGTACTGCTCATATCTCATCTGGAGTGATGAGTCTGAAAAAGAAAGAGTTTCATAACCTGAAGCAGCGCCACCGCAGTGTGGCTGAATATATTGAGGAGTTCAACAATCTGGCGCGTTACGCACCGGATGAAGTTGACACTGATGCTAAGAGGAAAGAAAAGTTCCTCGAGGGGTTGAATGATGAGATGAACCTGCAGTTGGCCGTGGCATATGTTCCCACATACCAGTCTCTTTGTGATAAGGCTGTTATTTTGGAGAACAAAATGAAGCAAGTTGAGAGCAGGAAGAGAAAGCACTCGGACAAGAACAACTTGGGATCGTCTCACAAGCGTTCCCATTATGATGACAGTGGAAGTTCAGGATCCCACAAGCATGGGAAATTCAACAAGCACCACAACCACAACCGTCATGACAACAAGCATCACCGTAGTCATGACAATGACAACTACAAGAACCACAAGGGTGGATATAAGAGCCACCACAGTGGAAATGGAAGTGGCAGTGGAAGCCAGCCTGTCAAGAAGGACATTAGTCAGGTTGAATGCTTCAAGTGCAAGAAGATGGGGCATTATGCACATGAATGCCCAGAAAAGAAAGTTGAAGGACCCAACAAGCCCAACCCTTTTCAGAAGGGACAAGTGAACCACATCAATGTGGAGGAAATTTATGAGGAGCCTGATGCTGTTGCTGGTAAGTTCAGACTCAATTCTATTCCAGCATTTGTTCTTTTTGATACTGGAGCATCGCATTCATTCATATCAAAAGCATTTGTTGATAGAAATGGGTTTCCAACTGAAAACATTGGGTGTCCAATAAAAGTTAGTTCTCCAGGTGGAGATATGATAGTAAGTCTTGGATGCCGGGATCTAGTAATAGAGTTTGGAAAGCATAAATTTCCAGTGAGTCTGATAATCCTAGATTCCCAGGGACTGGACGTAATATTGAGAATGGATTGGATGGCTAAGTATGAAGGAGTACTAGATTGTGCTAATCGTACTGTCGCACTCACAACCCCAGAAAGAAAACGGATTAAATTCAAGTCTAACTTTGAATCAAAAGGGAGTAAGCTAAATTCTCTTAAGGGGGTTAGCATAGACAGTGTGCCAATTGTGAGTGAATATCCGGATGTGTTTCCGGAAGAATTGTCGGGAATGCCATGAGATAGAGATGTGGAGTTCCTTATTGATTTGCTACCAGGATCTGGACCAATAGCAAAGAGACCGTACAAGATGTCAGTTGATGAACTGAAAGAACTCAAGAAACAACTCGAAGAGCAGTTGCAGAAAGGATTTATTCAACCAAGTTCTTCATCTTGGGGAGCCCCAGTTTTGTCTGTGGAAAAGAAAGATAGAAGTCAAAGGTTATGCATAGATTACCGTTCACTCAATGAGGTGACTATCAAGAACAAATACCCTTTGCCTAGAATCAATGACGTTTGATCAACTAGAAGGAGCTTGTGTGTTCTCAAAGATTGATCTCCGGTCAGGTTATTTCCAACTCAAGATAAGGGAACGAGACATACCTAAGACAGCTTTCACCATAAGGTATGGATTGTATGAGTATACCGTGATGCCATTTGGTTTGACCAATGCTCCAGCATACTTTATGAATATGATGAACAAGGTGTTCATGGAATTCCTTGATAAATTTGTTGTTGTTTTCATCGATGACATTTTAATCTACTCCAAGAGAAAAGAAGAGCATGAAGGACATTTACGTTTGATACTTGAGAAGCTTAGAGAGCATAAAATTTATGCCAAATTCAGCAAGTGTGAGTTCTGGTTAAATGAAGTTGGATTTCTTGGACATGTTATGACAAAAGATGGTGTAGCAGTTGATCCTGCTAAAGTTTCAGCTGTAACTGAATGGGAATCTCCCAAGACAGTGAAAGAAGTTCGTAGTATCCTTGGCTTAGCAGGTTACTACAAAAGGTTCATTGAGAATTTCTCCAAAGTAGCTAAGCCTATGACAAAATTGCTAAAGAAAGACAAGAAATTTGCTTGGTCTGAAGGTTGTGAACTCAGCTTTCAGGAATTGAAGAAGAGACTTGTGACAGCACCAGTCTTGTGTTTGCCAGACTTGGAAAAAGATTTCCAAGTATATTGTGATGCATCTCATCATGGTTTGGGTGTAGTACTTATGCAAGAAGGAAAAGTTGTGGCTTATGCCTCGAGACAACTCAAAACTCATGAGGTGAACTATCCTACTCATGATTTGGAGTTAGCCTCTGTTGTCCATGCACTGAAAACATGGAGACACTATCTTTTGGGAAAGTGTTGTGAAGTGTTCACAGATCACAAGAGTTTGAAGTATATCTTCACCCAGAAGGAAATTAATATGAGACAAAGAAGATGGCTAGAACTCATCAAGGACTATGACTTAAGTTTGCAATACCATCC
This sequence comes from Avena atlantica, assembly GCA_910589765.1. Classification (NCBI taxonomy): domain Eukaryota; kingdom Viridiplantae; phylum Streptophyta; class Magnoliopsida; order Poales; family Poaceae; genus Avena; species Avena atlantica. Next base: position 242,343,676 of record OU342738.1, read on the forward strand.
CGGTAAAGCAAATGTTGTAGCAGATGCTTTAAGCCGTAAGGTTTTTGTGAATGGCCTTACCAAGGGAGAATTGCCCAAAGATTTGTGTGCCCAATTCAGAGATCTCAAATTGGAGATTATGCCTGAAGTACATCTCATGTCTTTGGATGTTCAACCCACTTTGTTGGACAAGATCAAAGAAGCCCAGAAGATTGATAAGGAAATTGAAGAGATTAAAGAAAAGATTGGCAAAGGAAAAGCCAAAGGATTTCACGAAGACGAACATGGTACTTTATGGCATGGGAAACGTATCTGTGTTCCACAAGATCTGGAACTTCGGAAATTGATTTTGCAAGAAGCACACAACTCACCGTATTCCATTCATCCGGGTAACACCAAAATGTACAGGTACATGAAGGAAAGATTTCGGTGGAATAATCTCAAGAAGGACATCGCCGAACATATTGCTTTGTGTGATGTGTGTAGTAGAGTGAAAGTGGAACATCAGAAACCAGCCGGTTTGCTTCAACCACTACCTATTCCAGATTGGAAGTGGGACAAGATTTTTGGTATGGATTTCATTACCGGATTACCAAGGACCCGGTCAGGATACGATTCTATTTGGGTAGTAGTGGATCGCCTAACTAAAGTGGCTCATTTCATACCCGTGAAGACAACTTATACAAGTGCTAAGTTGGCCAAAATCTACATGAGTAGAATTGTATGCCTACATGGAGTGCCCAAGAGTATTGTGTCTGATAGGGGAACTCAATTCACTTGCCATTTTTGGAGACAGCTACATGAGTCATTGGGAACGAGGTTAGGATTCAGCACTGCTTTTCACCCTCAAACTGATGGACAGACAGAAAGGAATAATCAGATTCTTGAAGATATGTTGAGGTCCTGTGCCCTAGACTATGGAGCCAGTTGGGATGAAAGTCTGCCTTACGCAGAATTTTCTTATAACAACAGCTATCAAGCCAGCATTGAGATGGCACCATTTGAGTTTCTCTACGGGAGAAAATGTACCACCCCATTGTTATGGAATGGTGTGGGAGAAAGAAGTTTGTTCGGACCAGAACTTATCAAAGAATTCAAAGAGAAGGTCAAGTTGGTTAAGGACAGATTGAAGATAGCACAGTCTCGACAGAAAAGCTACGCAGATCCTAAGCGTAGAGAAGTCAACTACGAAGTTGGTGATAGAGCTTATCTTAGAGTGTCACCGCTTCATGGAGTGAAGAGGTTCAGAGTCAAAGGTAAGTTGGCCCCAAGATATGTTGGACCATTCAAGATTCTAAGTCGCAAAGGAGAAGTTGCTTATGAAATTGAATTGCCAGAGTCTTTGTCAGCTGTCCATAATGTGTTTCATGTGAGTCAGCTTAAGAAATGTCATCCAGAAATGGAAGAAACTTCTTTGAAGGATACTATACCTTCGGAGGAGGTACAATTGGAAAGTGACCTCACTTATGAGGAGAAGCCTATCAAGATTCTTGAGACTACAGAAAGAGTCACAAGGACTAAGACTATCAAGTTTTGCAAAGTTCAGTGGAACCATCATTCCGAAGAGGAAACAACATGGGAAAGAGAAGATGATCTTCGGAAAGACCACCCTCTCCTATTTGCTAGCCAATCCGAATCTCGAGGGCGAGATTCACCTTAAGGGGGTTAGATTTGTAACATCCCTAAAATCATGTTTCAAACTTATGCATATCATCCATGTATCCATGATCATATGAATTTCATTTCAAACAAATCATTTCAAAAACAGAAGCATTTATGCTTATTATTTCATGTAAGTTTGCTCTAGCCTTAGTGCTATCTTCCAATGAGAAGAATACTTGTTTTGACTCAGTAAGGTTTAACTCAGGCACCACCAAAAGTTTGAACAAAATTTCAAAAACAAAATGAGTGAATAAACCAATATTATGCCTACTTGAATATATATCATAAAGGCTTGGTTTTATTTTAATTTCATTTGATCAAAGTGTTTTGATTAAACAGTAGTGTTTGACATGATCATATGAATTTCATTTCAAACAAATCATTTCAAAAACAGAAGCATTTATGCTTATTATTTCATGTAAGTTTGCTCTAGCCTTAGTGCTATCTTCCAATGAGAAGAATACTTGTTTTGATTCAGTAAGGTTTAACTTAGGCACCACCAAAAGTTTGAACAAAATTTCAAAAACAAAATGAGTGATAAACCAATATTATGCCTACTTGAATATATATCATAAAGGCTTGGTTTTATTTTATTTTCATTTGATCAAAGTGTTTTGATTAAACAGTAGTGTCTGACACACATATGAGTGCAAGGTTTACAGTATAAAAACCTAGAGAAGTTTTGAATTCAAACTCATTTGATTTGGATTTGAAAATCATTTCATAAAATCAAAACAGAAAAAGGAAAGGAGAAAAGAAATAGAAAAAGGCCAGCGCCAGCAATTGAGCCCAGCAACAGATCCATCCCAGTTAGCCCACCCGGGTTCCCCCTCTCTCTCTCACTCGCGAACGAACCCAACAGGTCCCTGACGCCAAGACCCCACCCCCTCTCTGTTTGATTCGCTGACAAATGGACCCACTGCCACGTCTAGCTCGTCGTCAATCTCGCGCTGGAGACCTGCTCGCCGTGGCCGTTTCTTCCCCGACGCAAATGTGCTTAATTGGCGTTGATTGCTCGCGAGATTCTCGCCCCTGCTCTGCCTACTTAACCCCCACCTCTCTGCGACCTTTTCCCCTCACTAAGCGCTTCCACATCTCCACCAGGCTGCCCACAATCGCACTTGCGCCGCCGCTGTACCGAGCTACTCTGGCGGGCGATTCTGGTAAGCTCCGACCACCCCTCTGCCTCTGGTTCAAACGAGCGTGATCGCCACGTTCTTGTGCATCTGCTAACGCCCCTGGTTTGCCTGCTCGTGACCTAGGTCGCCGTCTTCGTACACGCCCGCAACCACCAGAGCCACCGCTCGACTCCGACGAGCAATAGCGGTAAGAATCGAGCGCCCCTTGCCTCCCCTTTGGTACTGTATTGTTCGCCAGACCCTTGCGCATATCCTAAACCCTCTGGCTTGTTCTTGGACGACGCAGAGCCTCGGCAACGACCTCGACAACAAGAAACAGACGCCGCCCGCAACTCCGACGAGCTCCAGCGACCAACTCCGTGCGCCCCTTGCCAAACCACCGCCACCTTGAGCATCAGCAGCACACTGCGATTCTAGTAAGCCCCTTCCCCCTCTCCTGCGCGACCTAGAACGCCGACAGCTACTCTGACAGAGGCGCCGCCGCCAGCGCCGCCACTGGATGGTCAGGGTGCTGTGCGCCGTTAGATCTAGATCTTGCGGATAGGATAGAACGCGAGAGAAGCGTTAAGTTTAGATCTGAGCCGTGCGATTAAGTCAGATCCAGCGGCTCAGAAGCGTGATCCAACGCGAACCGGTACGCGCCAATGAGATTAAGACGCGTGGCATCTGTTTAGGATTAAAAACAGAATTTGAATCTATTAGATGTTTAAATTTGTTTTGGCTATAACTTTTGATCCCCATGTTAGAATTTGACAAATTTTATATCGTTGGAATCAGGAGAGCAAGCCCTTTCTAAATATGCAATGTGTATAATGTTTTTCTTCTGTTAAAATGGTTTTATTTGCAGAAACTTGTGTAAGGCTAATTTGAGCATATGAATTGTTTAAGAAATGTTTTAGGGTTTAAATAGATGTTATTTGGCAAGTTTTTAACTTGTTTATGAACCAGTACTGTACACTTGCTTTGTTGAGTTTTGAAAATCATCACATATCATATTGCATGCATGCATATATTTTTGTTTGTATATGTTTTGTATGTGATTTGTGGCTATGATTCTTTGTGTAGATTTTGGTGCTAGTGATTGTGATTGTGAGGAGTGTAGCTACTCTCCAAACTACCAAGGCAAGTGGTGCTTCATGAATATTTTATCCCTATGTTTTCTACTAAGCATTAGAAATATTTTGCTAGTCTTGCATGCTATATTTTTGCTTATATGCCATGTTAGGAAATCCTAGTAGTTGTAGATTTGCTAGAAAATTTCTAAGTTAAGATGCTTATCTATGCCATGCTTAGCCTAGCTAGTAGCAACCAAGGGTGGTGAATTATACATGCTATGATGAAAATATTTCTAAGTCTTTGGACTTGTGTTTTGGCTAATAAAAACAACTAAGTAAATGAAACACCTGGGTGGAAGGGAAGGACTGGTTTATGTTGAGTGGTAATACAAGGCCCATTTCTATGGTTTACCTTGTGTATCTCACTTGTGGAAAGCCACCCAGGAACAAAGATATTTTAGAGGCCAAGTGTTGAGAAGCTTCTAGTGCAGCCACTTGGCAATATGGGCTCTGCCTGGATCATATAGGTTGCTAGAACTTAACCATTTGGACAGTTGGTGGTAGTGGGAATGATAGGTTGGAGCGCGTCCATTTGGTCTAAGGGAAGGCTTCTGAAAGGTCCTGTCTTGGTGAAAATCAAGTCTGGTGGGGAAAGTGCACAACCTCTCCAGATGGAAGAATCTAAGTACTTAGCCATGTACCTGGAAAAGGACAACTTGAGCATCAAGACATGGAAGCTATCAAGAATCTCCTCATCCCAATTTCTAAGTAAAACTTGTGGGTGAACAAGGGTGAAGGACCTCAATGTCTATTGGTGGTTCCTTGGGAAAAGTTTTGACAAAGAAAAACTTAGTGATTTCAACTAATAGGCAAAACCTATTTTGAGCAAAGAAAGCCAAGCTACACTTAGCCAAATTGCATATAGTATCTAGTCCACCTAAATTGTACTAAGGTATCACTTGCCAATACTATTCCAATGTATTGACCCACTGTGGCTGTAACTTGTGATGTTGCAGGTTACTCTGATGAGGATTAGGAGTCATGAGTCTACACTCAACATGTTTGCCTGTGGCACATGAAGATGAAGACTTTAATTTATTTACTTATTCAAACTCTTGTACTAGGCCTGCGGCCTTGGAGTTGTAAAGACTATGTTTGTCTCTGAAATGACTGTAATAATGACCTTTGTTTCTGTGTACTTCATCTTAAACTGTGGATGCTAGCAATGATCTAGGGACTAGCATTGCAATCACAGGGATCCTTTTCCTTTATAAAGGAGGGATCTTACAGACTTTGGAGAAGCGGCATATATTCTGGGCATCAAGATCTATAGAGATATATCAAGGAGGATAATTGGATTAAGCCAGAGTACATTCATTGACAAAGTGTTGAAACGGTTCAGCATGGAAGAGGGTAAGAAGGGGTTCTTGCCCGTGTCTCACGGCTTAAAACTCAGCAAGACTCAGTGTCCTTCGACTACTGATGATCGTGAGCGCATGAGTAGGGTTCCATATTATTCGGCTATTGGATCCATCATGTATGCGATCATATGTACTCGCCTAGATGTTTCCTATGCTCTAAGTGTTACGAATAGATACCAGGCTGATCCAGGTGAAGGTCACTGCATAGCGGTAAAGAACATCCTTAAGTACTTGAAAAGGACTAAGGATGTGTTCCTAGTTTATGGAGGTGAGGATGAACTCAGTGTAAAGGGTTACACAGATGCGAGTTACCTTAACGACTCAGATGATTTGAAATTGCAACCAGGTTATGTGTTTGTCATGAATGGTGGTGATGTGAGCTGGAAAAGTTCCAAGCAAGATACGGTGACCTCCTCTTCAACAGAAGCTGAATATATTGCTGCCTCGGAGGCTGTAAAGGAAGCTGTTTGGATTAGGAATTTCCTGATTGCTCTCGGTGTGGTTCAGGGCGCGTCTAATCCCTTGGACTTTTATTGTGACAACAATGGTGCTATTGCACAAGCCTAGGAACCTAGACAACACCAGAAGAACAAACATATTCACATGCGTTAACATCAGATTCGTGAGTTCGTTGAGGATGGTAGTGTCATGATATGCAAAATACATACAGACTCAAATGTTGCTGATCCTTTATAAAGCCACTCCCGCAGCCTGCGCATGAGGCGCACGCAAGAGCAATAGGTATTAGATACATTTTAGATTGACTCTAGTGCAAGTGGGAGACTGAAGGAAATATGCCCTAGAGGCAATCATAGAGATGATTATATTTCATATGTATCCATGAGTTATTGTAATGTTCCTTGAATATCCATATCAGGCAACTTGTATTGATTGGAAATTATGTGAATTGTTTGTGAAACTCTTTACTTTATGGTTATTTAATAGTTGTCCCTAGTCGGAGTTCATGTGAGGACGCCCATGAATATTAGACTAGCACATCGATTGGTTGATGACTATGTTTCGCAAGTCATAGGCATGGAGATGTCAAACCAATGATGTGGACACATGTTATGAACATAGGGTTGGACTGACCCAACTTGAGACTGGAAATTATACTTGCAGCTCTCTCTACACATCGTGTACGTCTTGTCCTTAGACCTGAGATTGTCGCATGTACTTGAGATGTGGATCAACCTACTTTGGGGCTATCAACCACTACTCCACAACTAGGTAGTCATAAAGGTAGCTTTAGGGTTTTTCCTGAAGCATGTTGCAAGGCATGGTCAATCAAGATGGGATTTGCCCCTATCTACTTGAGAGAGATATCTCTGGGCCCCTCGAGTGATCGTACCTAGAAATGCATGGCAGTGCTACATAAGGTTAAGAGTTAACCTAGTAAAGGGATTCTGAATCACGGTATCAAAAAAGAGAGGTCATCTTGGAGCTATACCAAATATCGTGAGGCAAAGTGAAAGACATGTACTAAACCTTGTGATGGTCCGTCCGATATGATCTTTGTATGCGATTAGGAGTTGGCACGTCTTGCTAGAGGTCGCTACCAACTATTGACAGAATAAGTGTATCCGTGTCATGTCTATACGTATATGAACCTATAGGGTCACACACTTAAGGGGATGGAAGCCTAATGAGGATTAGATCCAAATTAGACCAGGCTTAGGCTACAAATGGGCTGGTAATGTAGAAGCCCACTAGGGACGCCTATATAAGAGAGGGTGGGGCGAGCTGACCAGGGTAAGACCATTCCACCCAGCCGCCACTCCTCACGCTTGTGTAGCACGCGCGGACCTAGCAGTCCGGCGTCTAACGCTTCCACCCCGCACATGTGGATACCTCAGAGGTGCTGCATCTGTGGCACTTGGGCGAGCCGCGCAAGGGGAGCTGCTCATGGGACGGGGACAAGGAGGATACGTAGAACGTCTACACTGCCTCGACGCGCTTCATTAAGTTCCGCAACCGCGCGTCTAGTGGTAATCCCGTGATCTATGACAACAGTATTCCTGTTTTACACGGTAGAAAAATTAGATTTGCGCTAGTGTAGCCAACCCGTATCCCTTCAGGTAACTAGCTACATTCGAAAGATTCTGGTAGCTAGACGCATTCAAGAGATTCTGGTGTTTTAAATTATCCTGATAGTTACATCTAGAAATCTGGTAGTTGATCTTTCAAAATCTGGTAGTTGCGTTAACTTAACATGATAGATCTATTCAATATTCTGTTTTATTTTTAAAAAATAGCTACCAGATTATCAAATACCCAAACATCTAGGTGTACACCGGTGATCTTACTAATTCTATTCATGCTAGAGGAGAATTATCAAATCATTGCATGGAAGTTGGTATTGAATACCTGCAATCAATAAATGAAGTGGATGGGAAAATGATTGTGCCTTATCAGGTATCTACATACTTACTGGCTGGGGAGTTCCATAAGAAGCTTGTTGTACCAACTTTCAAAAGGCGATCAGATTACTCAATGAGTGTTACGAAACTTGTAAGCATATTATTCCTCTTTTTGTTTATTCAATTATTGTTTTATCTTCAGCATTTTTCCTACATTTCCAATTTATCGCATTCTGCATTTTCACATTTTTAACCAGACTTATAATATCTGGTAATAACCAAACTTTTATGTTTATTTTTTCAGGTCTCGTTCCCAGTTTTTTATGAATCTGGTATTCGATGAAAAGAGGGAAATCATTGGTACATGTTGAGCATAAATTTTGTGGCTGGAAGATTTGAAGCTCTAGACTCAATGCGAGGTGAAGACAGTGAAAGCCTCAAGGCTCATGCAAATGCATTTACCACCAATATCAAGGAAGTTTGGGGAGTTCACTATGCTGAGTCAAAAGTTCAAATTCAAGACTACAATCTTAAGATAATTAATGTCCCAAAGCAACGCACAAAGTGAGTGAAATGTTATTTTGGTGTATTTAATTTTCTCGGTTTCTTTTATTTTGTCTTTTTATGTGCTTACTTGTAAGATCCCAAAAATACTAAACTTGGATCATCCATTTTCTAATCATCAAAATTAGGGTTAACAAAAACTTTGCTAATTAAAATTATGAAGGCATGCATATGTGTATGCATTTAATTTGAAATTCTTTTGAACCACCTTGTTTGATTGTTTCATTGCTTGTAAAATGTTTCTTAGATGAAATAAACATCATCTAAAACATTTCCCACACTTTTCCTAAAGACAAGTAAATCAAAACACATATATGAAATGAATGGTCACTTTGACCAATTTAACTCCCATGCCTACTTTGGCTGTCTCAAACTTTCAGAACCTAACAGAAACTTTTCTGGATCTTTGCACCCCTTGAATATACTCATAACAAAGTATCAAGGCCCACTTTGTGATCATCCAGAAACTTTCAAATGCATAGTTTAAATGACAATTCAAAACTGAATATTTGTCATATGGGAAGATCCCACTTATTCAAAAACCACTCAAACAAGCTCAACTTGCAAAACCCAAGCATCTGCAGACTCACCAGCACCAATCTAGCAAACCCACCAAAAATATTATCAAAATTTAAAACTTTATTTCATGCAGCCATTTCATCAAACAGGTTGCAGACACAAATCAAACAAACATCAAACACTATTGTGAGCAGTGATTCTTGCCTAACTGGTTCCCCATTTAGCTCACAACCAGCTCAGTAGATCATCTAGGAAGATTAACTAACCACTAGAACCACTGTGAGCTTGCCATTGCCATCAATGGTGAACAGCCGAGCACACCCTTACCACCCCATAGTCGACGGCAAGCTAGGAGCAGCAGCAAGCCTATCCAGCATGTCTGGGAGGCAGCCCACCGTCCACCGCCACCCACTGTCCCAGCCGCGAGCGTTGCCAAGCCCTGGACCACACGCACGGACCATGCCAACCTCGCCAGCGACCATGCCGAGCGTGCGCCAGAGCGCCACCCTCGACCAGCGCCCACAGACCACGCGCCGCCCTCACCGCGTGCACACACGATCACCACCGACCCAGGAGACCGCCAGACATCCCCGTTCACAGCCCCGTGCCGCACAGCCACCGCTCACCGTCGAAGACGCCGCCTCTGCCGTGCAGAGCGTCGCATGTTCCAGACCAAGCCGCACCGCCCCATTCCTCGAAACCATGTCGTTGAGCATCGCCAGGAGACACCACACCATCCCCTACCGTCGCCCATGCCAGTAGCCGCCTGTAACACCGCCCCCGACGAGCTCACCGTGCGCCCCGTCGGTCCTCTCGCTCGACTATAAATAGAGGCCACCCCCGCTCGATTTCTTCACACCATCTCACTCCCCTCTCATCACTGATTGTGCCACGCCGTTCTCAGAGCAAGGCGAGCACCACCCCGCCGGAATTTCACCGGAGCCCGCCACCTCTAGAGAAGAAGGGAGCCATCGATTTCGTCCACCCCAGGAGCTGCCGCGACCACCCCTGAGTTCGCCATCGTCGACTTCGTCGTTCGCCCGCCTCACCGACCCTCGCCAGCACCCCGGTGAGTCCCCAGCAACCCCCACTGGCCGCGCTATGTTTCGTTCTCGCCGGCGTTGTCTCGCGTCGACGATGACTCCCAGCCGTTGGATTAGAATCAGATCGAACGACCCACATTGCCCCATACCGCTTCGCCCAGCCCCGTGTCACTGACGAGTGGGGACACCCACTTAAGCAGCCCGCGGGAGCACTGCGCGTAGCAGGCCGGCCTAGTAACTTTTCCCGCGCAGCCTAGTTATTCAAATTAAACCTTTTCTATTTTAATTCAAACACACTTCTGTACCCATTTTCAAAAATCAATCCAGGTTGATTCAGTGCACCAATTCAAAGGTCTGTGAATGCTGAATCCAAGCCCGTTGGATTCAAGTAATTTGGATCTATAGATCACCCACGGTAAAAATAACAAGGCAGAAGCTTTTCTGCATTCAAACATTTTTCAAATTTAAACCATAATAGCTTTTGAGTTGATTCCAACTCTCAAAAATCACATTTAACCATACCTTTCAGAATATATAAAAATATATAGGTTTACTTGCAGGAATAATGTTCAAGTAATAAAAGAATGCTACATAAGCATTTCTAGCCACTTTAATTAAATAAAATAAAGGGGTAAAACCTTATTAAATTGTGACACCACTTTAAATCACATTCCCTTGGACTACAATATGTGGTGATGACATGTGTCAACATGATCCCATGTTTGGTTTGGAGCATATTAAATCTTAAGTAGTTTTTTTTCATTGAGTAGAAATTACTTTTCTAAAAATAAAAGGAATTAAATCAAGCCTTAACCTTGTAATGTTAGAGATGATGCTAGATCATCTATAGGACCCTTGTGTGTGATGATTGCAAGTAGTTAAGTATTGTTTGGTGATTGTGTACCTCGTATTTATTCATAGACGCTAGTACCGACCAAGGATACGAGGAGGAAGGAGGATACTACAAAGAAGAAGCCGAGGAGAACTTCAACCACTGCTCTGCACAAGGCAAGCTAAAACTTGCAAGATACTCTACTTTAGCAAGCCTTACTAATCAAGTTGACCTATGCAAGCCTAATACTACTAGTTAATGTGCAAGCTAACACTTGCAATTTAGCAAGCTTATATTGATATTGTGCAAGCAAATACTTGCTTGTACTATGCCTACTATATGCCTTAAGCATATGTGATCATACCCACTTGATAAACCAATCCTACTTTTATTTGCAAGCTTCTTACTTTATTTCTTTATCAAAGCTTTAACTTAGAGTTGACTTAAGTGACTTGTAGATACTAGAAAGTTTCTGAAGGTTGCATAAAGAGCATAAAATTTGGCCTAAGTTAGAAACCTTGATATCATCCTAAGATATAATGTTGTACTTAGTAGAAACTCCACCAGTTTACCACCCCTCACTATTGATTACCCCCACCTGTAGATGCTAGTGCTAAGCATAAAACTTGATCAATTTTAGATGGGAATACTTGGTGGAAAAATGTTCTAGAAAACCTTGGAATGATGGATCATTCTATTGAAATGTTTTGGACATGTGTTTTCGAACACTTGATGATTTTGGTGATGAAAATGTTGAGGCATGAGCCTTAGCCCTTTATAAAACTGATGGTTGTCTGGATGCGATACCATTCCAATTTTATCGTACAACCACAATACCCGAAGATTTGGGTAGGGCTTGACTAGAAACTTATATACCTTAGTATTAGTTCCCTCACGGCCAAGGTCTGAGCTGAGGCTACCTTGTGAAGATTGTCCACCTGTGCAGTACCCAAGATGACAGTTGGTCATGTTTGGGAGGCCAAACTCACAGGAGAGGTGCTTATACTAGGGCGTGTAATTGAAAGGTTAGGATTGATTATCCACATACTGAGTATGTTGAATTCAGGATTTGTTCCTGACGGATGTATCGAATGTTGTGGTGAAAGTGTACAATCTCTGCAGAGTGTCAAACTATTCGAATAGCCGCATCCGCGGTTATGGACAGTTGGAGTGGCCATATTGTTCCCCCGTCAGACTTTTCAAAATGACTTGTGAAATGAATTGAGACTCTGACTTGACCACAACAAGGTTGTGACATGAGTTACAAGATCCCACTTAGGAGTTATAAAATTGTGACTAGCTTTAGAACTTAGTAGAGATAAATCTGGCTTTTGCAAAACAACCCTAGAGCCTAGTGTCCTATTATCCAAAAACCCCTTTACCTGTTAGTATTAGCTTGCGAGTACTTAAAGAGTACTCATGGATTTGTCCCTGGCTATTCCCATGGCCAGACTATGAACAGGAGTACCAAGAGGATGGACCCCAGGAAGGTTACGACAACTAGGATCATCTCCCATCGTCAGCATTGCCTGTGACCCCGAAGATGGAGCTTCGCCTACGCTACCGTTATTATTACGTATTCCGGTGCTTGATGTTGTATTAAGAACTGGATCATGAGATCCCTATTTGTGTAAGAACTTATGTATCGTTTGTAATGGATGATGTACTATGGTATCCAATTCTGTTATGTCTCACAAAAATGGTAATCCTGGGATTGCAATGTATGGCATAACAGGCATCTAGGATTGAAAAATCCGGGTGTTGACATTACTTGCCATCTCTCATGTCCCAGCATTGATTGTGGATTCCATACGCTTTACAACATAGAAAAGTGGGATGGATAAAATATCCCTCCAATTAACACAAGGCACTTGACAAGCATGAGGAAAGTGTTCCCATACAAGTGGATTACTGCAGAAATGAATGAGTCAAAGAATTGGAGGTGTGATACATCGTAAAAGTATCTATAATTTTTTATGCTCCATGATTGTTTTGTATCAATTTTGTTATGTTTTGTCTACACTTTGAGGTATTTTTATACGTTTTTCGAAACTAACCTATTAACAATATGTCGCAGTGCCAGTTGCCTGTTTTCTGCTGTTTTTAGTTTCAGAAAAGCTAGTAAGGAAATATTCTCAGAAGTGGATGGGACAAAAGCGAAAGTCAATATTTTACCAGAAGAAACACAGAGTCCGGAGGGCAAACAAAGTGGGGCCACGAGGCGACCACACCTGATGGCAGCGCAGCCAGGGGGTACGTCAACCCTAGGTGTGGCCCCCTCGGGCGCCCACCGACCTTGCCCCTTCTCCTATAAAAGTACCCCGATGCAGAAACCCTAAACACCCGATCAAATCTCCAGGAAATAGTCTGTAGCCTCCGCCACCATCGTCCCTAGATCGGGGGGATCTGAAGCTCTTCCCGGCACCCTGCCGGAGGGGAGAGATCATCCTAGAGGCCTTCTTCATCACCATGCCAGCCTCCGGAGTGATGCATGAGTAGTTCACCCTTGGACTATGGGTCCATACAGTATCTAGATGGTTGTTTCTCCTCCTTTGTGCTATCATGTTTAGATTTGTGCGCTTCGTTCATGATCAAGATCATCTATTTGTAATCATACATGTTGTGTTTGCGGGTATCCAATGGATATTGAGATACTATGTCAGATTGATTATTGATTCTATCATGTCTATGTTATTTGTGATCTTGCATGCTCTCCGTTGTTAGTAGATATCTTGGCCAAGTAGACGCTTGCAACTCCAAGAGGGAGTATTTATGCTCGATAGTAGGTTCATGCCTCTGGTAATCTAGGGAAGTGACAGAAATCTCTAAGGTTGTAGAGATGTGTTGTTGCTACTAGGGAGAAAACAACAATCCTTTGTTCATGGAACAATTGTATTTTTTACTTTACACACATTGCTTAATGCAATTATCTGTTACTTGCAACTTAATACTGGAAGGGGTTCGGATGATAACCTGAAGGTGGATTATTAGTCATAGATGTAGTTGGATTATGATCTATGTATTATGTTGTAATGCCCAATCAAATCTTGTAGGAGTCAAGATGTCTAGTATATGCATTGTTATTCTTTCTCAATATCGTAGGAGCTCTCGCTCTACCACCAGCACCGCATCAGGTCGCGCATGAACCCCACCGTTCAGGTCCGCGCACTGAACTTCAACGACGAGATAGACCCAGCCCGCATGGCCGATCGCGTGATATGCAAGAACGTGCCACCGGGAGGAAGTGCCCGGTCATCGCCAGGCACAACAGCGAATGGCGCTCCCCCACCACCGCCCGGTCACACGCCCCCTCCAGACCAGACGAGGATCATCATCTCCCTGCAAGAGCGGGACGCAAACAGCCTCCCGCTGTTCTCCACCCCGATGGACAATGTCAACGTGGGTCGATGCCCGGTCGCCAACCTCAACGTGACGGGGGAAGGCGCGCTGCGGATCCAATACGCCAAGGCCCTACTCGCCAAGGCCGTTGAGCAGCAAGTCGCAGGAGCCGACTCACGGGGGCGCATGTACTCCCGCTCCTCAGGAAGCAGGGTGGCCTCAAGCGGCCGCCCAACAATGGCGAACACCCTCAATTGCCCACCACCTGAGCCCCTGCAGCTCCAACCACGTGTCGCGCACGCGGCACTCTCCACCAATGACCCGCAATCGACGAACAACATGGTCGCTGCCAATGGGCATCCAGTCGACGCGCAGACCCACATCATCAACAACCAAAGCTAGCACGCACGATAGCCCGACGACCTGAGGCACACCCTCACCAACCGCCGCGACGGTGAGCCAAGGGGCTCGCTCATCCGAGTCAGTCCCTAGTGCTTCGGACCAATGATCTGAGGCGAAAAATATCCGGTGAACTTCAAAGCGCCAATGGAGATCAAAAAGTACGATCTCTCAAACGATCCTCCGTGTGGCTGGACACACACCTCATGGCTATGGGAATCGCCGGCCACACCGACCTACTTGCCGCCCGCTACCTCCCCTGATGGTGGAGGGAGCGACTCGGCAATGGATCAACACCCTCCCCACAGAAAGCATCGATTCCTGGGAGGATATGCGTGACACCTTCGTCAAGCACTTCGAGGGTTCCTAAACCCGTGCCACCAACATCGAGGACCTGGAGCGATGCGTCGAGGGACCCCATGAGTCGACCCGCAACTGGCTCCAAAGGTGGTAGGACCTGTGGTTCAACGCGGCTGGCATCCACCTAGAAACGGTGATCCACTGCTTCAAGACCTCATCCCGCTACGAACCACTGCTCGCCAAACTCAAGCGGGTGTACAAAACACTCGACAACATCCCAGACCTCCTCGAGATTGCCAGACGGTACATGGAGGAGGACCCGGACGAAGAAACCGATGACGAGTCAGGTGGAAGTTGCCGCCCAAGCGGCCACGACAACGGGAGGCGACCCGAGCTACGCTATAGCAACACTCGCCTCACCGGCAAGCGCCACGGTGACGGGTGAGTCGATTTTGTCGCCAATGTTGGATACGCGGCACGCGACCCTCAGATCTTTCGCCACGACAGAGTCCAACACCACAATGACAGGAACTACAAGACGAGGCCGAGATTCGACCCCGCAACCCTCCTCAACCAACCATGTGTGTTCCACAACAAGGAGGGGAAGCCCGCCACGCACATGACCGCCGACTGCCACTCCCTGAAGGAGATCGAGAAGGCACAGCGTGCAAGGGAGCACCCCAACAATAACCCGCCAAACGGCGGGGCATTCGGCAACGACATCGGGTCACTCCAAACCTTCACCGGGTTCAGCACCAAACGCGAGAAGAAGGTCATCGTGCACGCGGTCATCGTCAATGCGGTGTCCCAGGTCGACGTGCCCCGCTTCCTCAACTGGTCCGAACAACACATCACGTGGAGCCGCGAGGACCACTCGCCACGGATCGAATATCCGGGGCGGGTTACCCTGGTGGTCAAGCCCAAGTGGTCGACTACTGGCTCCCCAAGACATTGATGGATGGCGGGATCTCCATCAACATACTCTACCTGCACACGTTCAGGCGGCTGCGGCTCCCGTAGTTGATGATTGAGCTGACGTTCACCACCTTCCATGGTATCGTCCCCGGTCGGAAGGCGTACCCGATCAGTTAGGTGACGCTGTCAGTCACCTTCAGCACACCAGCAAACTTCCGCACCGAGCGGATCGTCTTCGAGCTAGTGCCCTTCAATAGCCCCTACCACTGCGTCTTGGGGCGACAAGCGTTCACCAAGTTCATGGCAGCGCCGCACTACGTGTACAACGCAATGAAGATCCCAGGACCGTGGGGCATCATCACCGTCCATGGTGACCCCGACATGGCCACGGAGTGCGAAGCAAAGGGTGCCGAGCTCGCGGACACCGTCATCGCCGCGGAGGCCAACCACACGAAGGAGCTCGCCAGATACGCGAGTGGGGTCGACAATGACGACCCCACAATACGAAAGAAGCCCAACTCGTAGAATGTCGGCTCGACCGTGTTCGAGGCCACCACGCACACAAGTTCCGTCGAGCTAGTCCCAGGCGACTCTAGCCAGACGGTGACGATCGGGACAGGCATGAGCCCCGCATAGGAAAGCGCGCTCATCGAGTTCCTACGTGAGAATCGCGACATCTTCGCATGGAAGCCGTCTGACATGCCAGGTGTCCCGAGGGAACTCGCCGAGCACAAACTCAACGCCGACCCCAAAGTGCGACCTGTCAAGAAGTCGTTGTGGCCCTTCAAAGAAGAGCATCGCCGATCAATCGCTGAGGAGGTACAGTGTCTACTCGCTGCAGGCTTCATACGGCCCATCAAATACTCCAAGTGGCTGGCAAACCCAGTCCTAGTCGAAAATAAGAATAGGACCTGGAGAATGTGTATCGACTACACAAATCTCAATAGCGCCTGTCCAAAGGAGCAGTTTGTCCTCCCGTGAATCGATAAAATCATCGACTCGACCGCGGGCTCGGAGTCGCTGTGTTTCCTTGATGCCTACTCTGGTTACAACCATATCAAAATGGCGGCCGAGGACGAGGAGAAGACGGCGTTCATCACGCCATTCGGTGCCTTCTGCTACACCGCCATGACGTTCGGCCTCAAGAATGCCGGAGCGACCTACCAGCGATGCATGCATGAGTGCCTTGCGAGCTAAATTGGCCGCAACATCCACGTATACATCGACGACGTGGTGGTAAAGTCCAATCGCCAGAGCGATCTACTCGCCGACCTGGACGAAACCTTCGCAAATCTGCAGAGGTACAAGATCAAACTCAACCTAGGAAAGTGCACCTTCGGTGTACCCACTGGACAGCTACTGGGGTATGTAGTCTCCAAGCGAGGCATCGAGGCAAACCCAACCAAGATCAACACGATCATTCGGCTCGGCAAACTCGAGTGCCTCCGCAATGTACAGAATTTGGTCGGGCGAGTCTCGGCTCTCAGTCGCTTATTTCCCTGGCTAGGTGAGAAGGAAATGCCTCTCTACCGCCTAATGTTCAAACACCCCACTTTCCAATGGGACAAGGAGGCAGAAGACATGCTCCACGCGCTAAAAAAGGTGCTACTCGCAGCCCTGCTACTCGGCGCTCCCATCAAAAAAGAGTTGATGCTCGTCTACGTCACGGCATCCGAACGAGTCGTCAGCGCCATCATGGTCGTCGAATGGCTAGAAGAGGGCAAGGAGCGCCCCGTGCAGCGACCTGTCTACTACATCAGTGAAGTCCTCACCGAGTCGCGACAGTGCTACCTGGCAGTACGAGAAACTGGTATATGCGGTCTTCCGAGCCCAGGAGCGACTGCCGCACTACTTCCAGTACCACCCAATTATGGTCGTCTCCTTAGCGTCGTTGCAGGACATCATCTGCAACTGCGAAGCGACTGGGCGAGTCGCCAAGTGGTCCGTCGAGATCAGCGTCCACAACATCAAGTACAAGTCGTGCAAGGAAATCAAGTCGCATGCCCTGGCAGACTTCCTCGCCGACTGGGAGGAGGCGCAGCAGCCGGAGAAGCTTCCATACCTCCATTACTGGTCACTCCACTTCAACGGGTCCAAGAACGCAGACGGCGCAGGGGCAGGGATCGTGCTTACCTCCCCCAAGGGCGACAAACTGCGCTACGTACTGTAACTCGACTTCACCCCCTGCACCAACAACATGGCCGAGTATGAGGCCCTCCTTCACGGCATGCGAGCCGCCAAGGAGATGAACATCAACCGCCTAGGGTGCTATGGAGACTCCGACCTCGTCGCCGCGCAAGTCGCCGGCATCTGCGATGCCGTCTCCCCCACCATGGCAGCATACCGCCAAGCAGTGGACCAGCTGGGAGGCCACTTCGCCGGGTACTCTGTCGAGTGGATCGACTGGCGCAAGAATGAAGAGGATGAAACCCTCTCTCGCATCGGATCGGCTCGCCATGCGCCACCCGCAGGTGTCTTCCTCGACACCATCACCAAGCCCACTGTCTCTCCCCCAAGGGAGATTGACCTCGGGATACCGCTGCAACCAGAACCAGCTCTGGTCGCCATGATCGCGGATCCAAGCGACTGGACCATGCCATACGTCACCTACCTCGAGGGAGGGACCCTACCAGCAGACGAGACGGAGGATCGCATGATCGTGCGCCGCTGCAAGTCCTTCGTCATCATCAATGGCGAGCTCCACAAGTGCAACGTGAACGGCGTGTTCCAACATTCCGTGCAGCCTGCGGAAGGTTGAAGATCATCCAAGGCATCCACGCCGGCGACTATGGCCATCACGCTGGCGCCCGGTCCCTGGTCGCCAAGGCCATGCGAGATGGCTTCTACTAGCTCACCCCACACGTCTATGCGGTCGACATCATCCAACGCTGAGTCGGGTGTCAAAAGTACGCCAATCAAATGCACTTACCAAGCTCGGTGCTCAAGACCATCCCCATCACCTGGCCATTCGCCGTGTGGGGCATGGACATGGTGGGCCCCTTCAAGAAGGCCCCCTCTGACTACACCCACCTCCTGGTCGCAGTAGACAAATTCACCAAGTGGATGGAGGCAAAGCCAGTCCGCAAGTGCGACGGGAAGACCGCCGCCAAATTCCTACGCGAGCTCATCTACCGCTATGGATTCCCGCACAGCATCATAACGGACAATGGCACCAACTTCGCCAAGGGAGCCATGGCCGAGTACTGCGAGGAGCACAACATACGGCTTGACCTTGCCTCAGTCGTCCACCCGGAGTCTAACGGCCAGGCGGAACACGCCAACCAGTGCATCCTCCACGGCCTAAAAATGTGACTGCAAGTTCCCCTCAAGCAGACTAGTGCTGGGTCGAGGAGATCCCCTCCGTCATCTGGGGCATCCGCACCTCCATCAACAGAGGCCAACAACGAGCTCACACGCCAGGACGGGGTCGACCAGCTCGACGAAGCACGTGACCTAGCTCGCTCCCGCACCGCCATCTACCAGCAAGGACTCCGCCTTTACCACAGCCGCCGAGTCTGGAATCGCACCTTCCAGGAAGGGGATCTGGTCCTGTGAGTGATCTAGGACAAGAAGGTCATGCACAAGCTCTCTCCCCTATGGGAGGGAACATTCGCCATACCTGGGCAACGACGCCTACTACCTCATCGACGTCCGAGGCGATGGACAACTCGACGTCAAGCGGCCGTGGAATGTAAACCTCCTAAGGAAGTTCTACACACAGAACTCCGACATGTACTTCCCTCACCATGCAATAAAGATTTTCGACTCGCACAAATTGTGTCTACTCTCCAATTCTTATGCCACTTGCACTCGTAAAAATAGCATTACGCTAATCATGGAAGTCAACCCTTGGTCGCGCGACCGTCACGGCTAAGTAGTGCGATACAAGGGCATCGATAAAATTTGGGCCTTGTGTCGTCCACGAAAACGCCAACCCGGAGCCCCATCGGAGTCGCCTCGCTCGACTGGCCCGTCGGGCCAAGACAACTGTATTCACTTCTTACAGCGACCCAATCCTCCACATCCTCGGTGTAGCAACTCGAATGGTCAAGTACCACGCTCAGGGACTGATGCCAGTCCAAACCCACGCAGCTAGGGAAAACACCAAGAATGAGAGCGCGCCCTGGACTAGCCTCGTGACTGGCTCTCCGAGTCAGGTGGAGTGACGCGCCAAGCACAACACGCTCCGTCCTCACCTACTTTGGCATGCGACTAGAACGGCTAAGTACCACGTTCGGGGACTCGTCCAACCGACCCCGTCCGCGTTCGGGAAAACGGCCAAGTACAGCGCCCCTTGGGGTCGCCAAGCGACTGACTTCCCAAGCCACGGCGACTCGACCTAAACTAACTAACAGTATAAAAGCAAACATACATACAAAAACACGAGGTAAACCCCATAAAAGGACGGACGCACTTGGGGACTCACACAACAAAATAATGCAAACTCAAATTCAAGTTGACAAAAGCACACATGCATTCCTTATGACAAAAAATTTTGTTTGCTTACAAGGGCAGGCACACGCTTCCTTTCAACTAACGCCAATTGGCAAAGTCATTTACTCTGCAGGCTTTGAAGACGACGCTTCATCGTTATCGCGAATGTGGATAAAGGGGACCCACGGGTTCGACGAATATGTCGTCAAGGCGCCCGCCATCACCGATCGGAATGGCTGCTACACCTTGAAGTCACGATGCGCCAGCTCAGGGTCGTTCGGAGCAACGATCGTCTCCTGATATGGTAGAAGATCGCCCATCGCCAGCACCCGCTCGGAGTAGACTGTGGCCCGGTCGGTCAACTTCAGCATGTCGGACATCTCGACCGAGCCAGTCGCCGAGGGATACCCGCCGGTGACTTCGTCGAGGTCGATGTCGTCAGGGAAGTGGGCGAACCAAAGGCTCAGCACAGTTGCAGCCCCACGGCGGAAGGCCGACCGCGACATGTACTCCACAACCGCTGGAGCCCTCTCCAGGTAGCGTCATACCTCTGTGAGTTCGCTGGGGATCACCTCCATTGGCGAGATCTCCTAGAGGTACACGCGAATACAGGTCTCCGAAAGAGCGGCAGAATCTACCAGCATGGTGACACACTGTCGTGCATCGTACGACTGCGCCTCGGGATCATCATCAAGAACTTTCCCTACAGAAGAACAAGCAATGTGGCCTCAGAAGGACGCACGAGTTGAGTCAACCACATCAAGGACAAAATGCAAACGGTGACCGGCATGCTCGAGCACTCTCTCATACAAACAAACACAAGACAAAGGAACTCACCAATCAGGGGATGGCGGCACCCCATGATGAAATATTGAAGACCCGACAAATCGGTTTGCAGCCCCGCGATGAGAGCATCAGACACCTTCTGCTCCTTAGTTGCGGCAGCGACAGCTGCCTTAGCCCTCTCCTTAGCCGATCTCGCCTCCGCCTTTGCGGCCTTGAGCTCTCGTTCCAGCTCGGCCACCCGCTTCTCCGCGACGGTCAACGACGACTGGGCAGCCGTCAACTCGCTAACGGGGACCAAACCTTCACAAGCCTTCACCACCACGGTCGAATGCCCCTCTGCAGCAACACAAGGGTGAGATCACAATCAGAAACAAGAAAGCGATGGAGAGGGTATTTCGAAAACCTACCCGTGGTTGCTTGTAGCTATTTGTTCACCTCATGAACAGAGCGGAGGTCGCGCTCTAGATGCTCCTTGGCAGACAGTCGCTCCGCCGACTCACGCTGGAGGCCCTGCACAGATACAATTGATATAAGCAAACATCAAAGAAGTTCTTAAGTGCCTAGTCTTTTAAATTCAGCGACTAGCCACTCGGGGACTGGACATTGAAGAAATTCCTAAGTGCCTAGTCATTGAAATTTAGCGATTAGCCACTAGGGGACTAGATAGCAAAAAATAATAAGAATATTCCCGCTGATATTCATCGACCAGATCCTCGAGCACTGGACATACCTGAATATCCACACCCAGCATGTTGTGTAGCTCGACCGCGTCAACCGATGGCAGCACAAGAGGCGTGCGCCCGCGACGCTTCTCAACTTCTGAGCCCAAAGCTTTGGGTGCTTGGGCCGACTGCGCTGAGACACTCGCGGTGGATCCCCTCGCCATAAAGCGAGGGAAGGTCGCCACTGCTGCTCCCGGAGCACTTGTCGTGGGGTCCGACGCCCCGACCAGCACCGGAGGCTCTACCTGTTGCGACCCTGTCGTGGTGGTGGCACGGCAGATGCCATGGGTAGGCTAAAGTTTGGGGCCAATGGATGCTAGAGGGATCTGGGGAGGGAAGATGTAGTTAATTCTACACACAAATTACTAACATACAGATCTTTATTTCTCCTTTCTTGGACTACAAGTGCTCCTCGAGCTGTATGCAGGAAGAGAGGATGAATTTCTACCAGCCTAACGGTATGGAATGAGCCGATCCCTTCTCAGTATCCAAGCTTCTCCTTATAAAGGGGTGCTTTCGCTCCTCTAGGGCTGACGTGGCAAGCATATTCGAAGAATATGCTTGTCCCAATATAGTAACTCGGTGGCCTCCTTTCCGTGTCCCCCTTCTAACGACGGCAAGGTTTCAGAGAACCCCACCTGCATGCCTTGGGTTCCAGGACTGTCACCTCAGTGACCTCCTTCTGCTCTTCTGCTGCTCTGCGCCTTGTCCTTTGCGCTTGGCTCTATTCAGATTCTTCCTAGCCCGAGGCTAGGGTTTGACTTCAGGCTCCTCCTTCTCCTGCAAGCTTCATGTTATTCGGCCCTGCCTCGCTTAACTCGGCTCGGCCTTCACCTGCATTATGGCTTATTCGGACCTGCCCGACCGACTTAACTCGTACGTCGGCCGAATAACGTACAGCCCCTCTGGTAAATGTCATGGTCATGCTCATCTCGGCCGACCTTTACATGATTCAGCCGATATAAACGGTAACTCGACATAAGACCGGGGAAACTCGTTTTGGCTTCCCCCGTCTTGACCCTATTCGGGGTCGCCTCCCCAACATTAGTCCCCGAAGCGGGTGTGATCCCGTCCGTACCTCGGCCGGGCCACATCAGTTTCCCAATACTCATTTCTCCTCATTTCCGAGTTACTCTCTCCTGCTCGAGGTATCCGTGTAGCTTCTTGTGTACGCCTCATCCTACGTGTAACATTCAACCATTATTCCTCTAGTTTTTTGTTCCTCTACAGTTCCCGCTGACAACGCTACAGTGATTACTATGCATGTCGCGTCGGCACTGCGACGCCTCGCGCACCGCAACGGTCCGGAGGCCTGATCCTCTCATGCGTCGCGTGGTCGTCGGTGTGGCTCCACTCAGCCGCGAGCGGTTACGCCGCATACACGATCTACACGGTTATCACCCGCACGCACGATCCCACTACCACCAAGGCCACGCGGTTATAAAGAGGGGCATAGGGCTCGAGGATTTACTTTCCTCCTTCGCTCACCGTTTCCCTTCTTCCTCCTTTCGCCCTTGCGCCTGTTCGTGCTTCTGCGGCCGCGCGCTTGTCGGAATCTTCGACGGCGAGGCCCTAATCCCTTTGCTCCGTCGACCTCGTCCCCGTACACTTGCTCCGGTGCCATCGCCGGTGAGTTTCTCTGTGGTTTCATTCCCTAGATTTTTCTCTAGACGCGTCTGCCGCTCTCTAGGCTCCCCGCAGCGGTTCATTTTCCGCTCCGCCGCCGTTTTCGCCTAGGACCACGACGGGGCTCTGCACCTCTAGGCTTTGCTCCGCCGCTAGTTCCTCTTCCGTAGACTCCTCCGGCGACCCTATGTCAAGCTCCGTTAGCACTGCGCTCATCGAGGATGATGATGCAGCGTCTGGCCTAGAGCGGGGCTCCTGGCAAGGTTCCACCGTTACCCGCCGAGAGGTTGAGTGGTTAGTTAGAACTCGCCGGATTCCTGCCGAGGTAGCCTGTCGCTTACCCGGCAGCGAGTCTTCTCCCGTTCTTAATGAGGGTGAGTACGTTGTTTTTATGTCCCATTTCTCTCGCGGGTTTGGTCTTCCCCTTAGAGATTTTTCTAGGGAATTCCTCGATTACTTCGGCCTGCAGCCGCATCATCTTCCGGCTAACGCCATTGCTTCTCTATCCGCTTTTATCTCGGCTTCGGAAGGATACTTTGGCCTCTAGCCGTCTGTGCATGTATGGTCCAAGTTCTTCCAGATCCGATCCAATGTCGTTCCATACAAATCCCTTCATCCTTCCGAGAAATTGCTTACCCAGTGTGGAGCAGCGTCCATCACACCTCGGAGGAAATCCGAGTTTCCTCGTGTTTCTGGTCTTGAGTCATGCAAGAAATGGCATAGATCGTTTTTCTATGTCAAGAATTCTAGGAAGGAAGATAAGATTCGGCTCCCTGCTTTCTCCATCGGCCCCCCTTCCAAGAAGAACTGGACTTATAATCCCAGGAAGATCCATGCTCTGGCCGAGGCCTTTGAGATTCGGCTGAAGGAGCTGATCCGCGCCGGGTTACGCGGCGAGGATCTGATGACCACCTTCGTCAGCAGCCGGATCTGCCCTTTTCAGCAACGCACGCACAATCTCTGCTATATGAGTGGTCCCCTTGATCCCAACCGAGTCTCAATGGTTGAGCTCGAAAATTATCTTATTTTCAAGCGTGTCCGAGCTATCTTTAAGACAGAGATGCCGGAGGATTGGACCTGGGGACTGAAGCCGTTCACCCACGGGAATCCCCCTCCCGAGGTAAGTTCACGCATTTATGTTTTGCCCCCCCAATTGCGTTTGTGATTCCTTTTGCTAATTCCTTTGTCTCTTTTCTTGTAGAGATTTGCGGAGTAGAAGATTGAAGATGCCGAGGTTTTGGCCCTCCCATGGACCGCAGATCGGAACACCCCGGATAGCGGGGAACCTGACTCGGAGGAGTTCGTTCCCAAGTCGGACCTCGCTCCGGCTCATGCCCGTGGCAAGACCTCGGCTCATGAGGAGGAAGGTGATTCGGACGACGTCCAAATTCTTGAGGTACTTGTCGCAATGCTTATCTCTTATGCATTTCCGGCTTCTACTTCCCCAGCTAATTAGGCCGGTCAGGTGCACGATGCCGAGCCTCTCGCCTCCCAACCTCCTGCTACCTCGCGGAAGCGTGCCGCTCCAACGGGTGCCTCCGAAGCCGCTCCCAAGAAGCAAACTAAAAAGTCATCCCAGCACCTTCCGAAGCGTAAAACTATGCCCGGAGTTACTAGGTACGCTCATTTTCATTTGTATTTCTTGTTTCTCTTTTTTCGTCCTCTGATTTGACTTTCTGTGCTTTTTGCAGCGCTCCTCTTTCTGTTAAGCCCAGTGGTCCAAGCATGACGAGTCATACTACTCGACTGCCTTCTCCTCCGCCTCCCGAAGATACCAGAGTTCCTAGTCCAGCTCACGTGGACTCTCCTCCTGCTCCGAGTCAAACATTACCTCGAAAGAAGCACTCGTGGTTACCGTTGTTGATGCCAACGTAACCCGGACAGTTGATCCTCCTTCCGAACCCACTGCCCCCATCGTGAACCCCGGAGTTTCCCCCGAGACTCCTTTGGCCTGCGCAGTTTCAACCACAACTCCAACTCTAGCCGAGGATATCACCATCTCGGCGCCCTCAGAAACTATAGTTCCTCCTGCTTCCAAAGACACCGCCCCTAGTGCCGAGGTAACGGCTCCTGCCGACGCCTCTTCTAAGGCCAAGAAGGTCATCGTCACCAAACCTCCCTCATCTCAGAAAGGGATTTCTAGCTCTTCTCATCCTACAATTGCTGATGCGCTCCGCAAGGGGGTTTTTCTGCCAAGACCGTTGTCACCCCGGCCGCTGATACTCAACTCGCTCTTCACAAGAGTCCCGCGGCGGCGGTGGTTACACAACACGTCCGAGGTAAAGTCCTTACTCGTATTGAGAGTGGGAACATCCTCGACTCGTTGGTTGAGTATGCCAATAACTAGAACGCTGCTGATCAGCTCGAGGGTAATCCAAGCAGTCAGCCATTTCAACTTTCTGACATCAGCAGTCGCTTGCATCTGGCTGCCAAGATCGTGCTTGACAGCGATAAGATGAACGAGGTAATTGTTTTTATGACGTTCGATTAGTCATTCGAATGATATTATATATACTCTAGTCCTCGAATCTTGCAAACGAATAACTTGTTATTCGTTTGGAAGTTTTATTAGGTTTTGCCTATTTCAGTTTTGTCTTAGTGTTCAAATATCCAGTCATCCAGATCTAAGTTATGCTTTGCTTAATTCGGATATGTCCTAGTGTTCAAATATCCAGCCACCTAGATCTGAGTTATGCTCTCCTTAATTCGGATCTGTTCTAGTGTTCAAATATCTAGCCACCTAGGTCCGAGTTAAGCTTTGCTTGATTCGGATCTGGCTTAGCTTCGAATATCCAGCTACCTAGGTCTGAGTTAAGCTTTGCTTGATTCGGATCTGGCTTAGCTTCGAATATCCAGCCACCTAGGTCCGAGTTAAGCTTTGCTTGATTCAGATCTGTCTTAGCTTCGAATATCCAGCCACCTAGGTCTGAGTTAAGCTTTGCTTGATTCGGATCTGTCTTAGCTTCGAGTATCTCACTGCTATTTATTTTGTCTCTTAGGTTGCGCATGATCGGCGGACCGCCGAATTCCAAAGGCTACTTTTCGCACATAATAAATTGCAAGATAAGTATGAAAAAGTCATTCCCGTGGTGAAGAAAGCTGGTAAGTTAACAAACTTTTGTATTGTCCCTAAAGTTCTTATTGTTTTGGACTTGAGGTGTTAGCTCATTTTGCTGGTGAATAGGTAATATCAACAATCTTAATATCCGTCTTGAGAAGAAAGTCAAGGCCCTGGAAGGTTAGTTACCCTTTTTCTTTACAGATTTCCGTTCGAAACTTATCCCGGGTTCCTTTTAACCTTTTGGATTTGGTATAGCCGAGTTACAAACTCTTGCAGCGTCACATCAAGAATGCATACCCATGCCTGATATGATGCTGCATTTTTTAGAACAAGCCGCTACTCACTTGGCGCAGCTGAAAGAGAAAGATGACGAGATAATTTGCTTGCGCGCTGAGGTGGAGTCCCTCAAGCTCTCTCAGAAGTCTGAGTTAGAGAAAGTTGACCAGGAGTTCTCCGAAGAGAAGAATCGGCTAGCTCTGCAATTTCATAAAAACAAAGAACTCCTCGAGGCTGCCGAATTCAAGACACGGGTGATGAGCGAGGAGATCAGTCGCTTTGAGAAGACCAAGGGTGATTGGGCTCAAGATCTTCAGAGAATGCTGAGCTATATTCATCGTAAGTCTCTGACCGTGGCCGAGTTATCTTCTTCTCTTTCTTACTATTGACCGATATACTTTTATTTTGCGTAGACCATTTTCCAGAAGCTAAGCCCGTGCGCTCTAGGGAGGTGATTAATGCTCGTGTGCGCCAAGGTGTCCCCGCAGATGATAGCCCAGAATACTCGATGGAAGACTTCTTGGTTTCCGTTGAAGCTGCCGTTGGTCCGATGAAGATTATGGGCAGGGATTTGGTGCAGGCAGCCATCCGAGCCTACCATGTTCTCTGGCCGAATACTTCTGGAACTCCTGATATTGATGAGATCAAGATACTGGTGGAAAGATTAATGGCATCCTAGAACCAGTTAAATCTCTGGAGGGAGTCCGCTGGACGAGCTGGTGCTGATATGGCGCTCACATTCATTATGTCATGGTACGAGGATATTTCGCTTGATACCTTGATAAATTTGCGCACTGGATCCCATTGGGTTGAGGATTTAGAATTCGTCGCTCGCTGACAAGCTCGTGCCTTCCAGCTTGTTGAGTATGCTGACGTGCATAACTGGATTGAAGGGCCGAGTTTCCTTTCTAACCCGGCGGATGATGTCGAAGTCGAAGATGCCTCTGATGATAATCCGGCCGACCAGGACGAGGATGAGGGCGACTCGGATACTTCTGGTGATTCCAACGCAAGCTCGGATGGGGATGGCGACGCGCGATCATCCTCCAAAGGGACTGGGCATTCTCAACAGCCCCGGGCTTCCCCCGAAGTCGCTCCTGGTTCTGTGGAGGGCGAAGCAACTTCGGCCGAGGTGCCGTCTACCTTGGACCGCCTAGTGCCTGACTAAGTCGCTGCCCCTTAGGTTCAAAAAACATTAAGTTATTTATTATCCCCGTTATGCCGGGCGTATGATGTGTGTGAAACAATTGTCCGACTTTCTTTGTGGTATGAACCTCTTTTGCCTTTTGCCGCTGAGGCACGTATGATGGTGATCGTTATTAGTATTTCTAAACAGATCTTGTTGGTTTAAATCTTTGCTTTGGTGGCCTTCAATCTCATAAGTTCGGATTGCGTGTTTTCATTTGACCCATCTTAGTTCGGCGTTTAATTTTTCCTGGCCTTTATAAGTTAGACGGCTCAACCATTGTGTTGTTGATCTCTATCCGAGCTATAAATCCCGAAGCCCATATTTGGGGAAATCGAAATAATATCGTTCAAGGTAACTTTTGACCTACCGTTCGGGGTGCCGAAGTTTAATGACCATTTTTGTGACGGGTGACCATCATGGGGAAATTCCCTAGTCAGTGGTCTAGAAATCGAGCTTTTAATACCTAATTCACGATAAGGGATAATATATTATAGTCCCCGAGTTCCCTGCTCGAGGTCCCGGCGCGAGGTCCTGAAATTCAACACATAATTCAGGAATAAAAAATAACGTTGGGCAGTCCCCGTGTCACTGCTCAAAGTACATAACTCAAAGTGCCGAGGTTTAGTACATAATCCATAAATGAGAAATAACATAGGGCAGTCCCCGAGTCGCTGCCCGAGGTGCCGAGGTTTAATACATAACCCAAATGAAAAATAACATAGGGCAGTCCCCAAGTCACTGCTCAAGGTGCCGAGGTTTGATACATAACCCAAAATAAGAAATAACATAGGGCAGTCCCCGAGTCACTGCTCAAGGTGCCGAGGTTTAATACATAGTCGATACTTTGACCTGAAGCGTCATATTACAACGTATCATAAATGACTCCTACGAGTAAAATGGACGAAGTAAAGCTATGTTCCATGGTCTTTTCGATTCCTCACCAGCTTTGTTTGCCTTGTTCTTTTCTGATGACTGAGCATCAATTAGGTAATATGCATCGTTGTGCAATGCTTTGCTCACGATGAATGATCCCTCCCATGGTGGCGATAGTTTGTGCATGCTGGATGTGCGTTGCACTAGCCGAAGGACCAAATCTCCTTCTTTTAACACTCGTGGATTGACTTTCTTGCTGTGATATCGCCGTAAGTCTTGCTGATAAATAGCTGATCTTGATAGTGCCAACTCCCTGGCTTCTTCTAGCAGATCAACATCATCTTGCCGAGCTATCTCATTCACCTCAGTGGTTGTATACTGGGTAACTCTTGGCGAGTCATGTATTATGTCGGCTGGAAGCACGGCTTCTGCTCCATATACTAGAAAAATGGGGTATACCTTGTTGACCTATTTGGGGTAGTTCTGAGGCTCCATAGTACTGCTGGTACTTCCTCGATCCAACACCCTGCCGACCTTTGCAGTGGTTCGACGAGTCGGGGTTTTATTCCAGACAATACTAGTCCATTGGATCTTTCTACTTTCCCATTAGATGCTGGGTGAGCCACCGAGGCGACATCTAGTCTTATGTGTTTTTCTTGACAGAATCTAGCAAAAGCTCCTTCAGCAAAGTTTGTACCATTGTGTGTAATAACACTTTGTGGGTAACCATATCTCAATATAATATCTTTGAGGAATTTTACTGCTGTGGGTCCATCACATTTTTTTATTGGTTTCACTTCCATCCATTTTGTGAATTTGTCGACCATGACTAAAATGTGGGTCATCCCGCCCCGGGCCGGCTTGAATGGTCCCACCATATCTAAGCACCATACAAAAAACGGCCAAGTAATTGGTATCGTTTTTAACTCGGACGATGGCATATCTCTGGCAACCATTACATTTTTCCACCAGTTCTTTGGCCTCTTTCAACGCTGTTGGCCAATAAAATCCATGCCTAAATGCTTTGGCCACTAAAGCTCTGTACGAGGCGTGATGCCCGCATTCTCCTTGATGTATATCTAGGAGTATCTCCTGGCCTTCCGCCGAATCCACACATCTTTGCAACACGCTTGTGACGCTCCTTTTATATAGATCATTGTTTATGATTGTATAAGCTTTAGCTCTTCTCACTGTCTGTCTAGCCAATACCTCGTTATTCGGCAAAGTCGCATCTTTAAGGAAGGAAAATATGGGTTGCGCCCATGTTGGCATGATTTTCTCTGGGATAATCTCATTATCTATTTCCATATTTTCCGCCGACATAACCACCTCGGATTTTTCCATATCCATTCGTGCATCGGCCGGGTTCACTTTCGGAAACTCCGGGTTACATTCTTTGTCAACTTCCATCGGCATACTATCTTCTCTTGATTTCGCCGGAATAAAGATGGATTCGGACTCTAGTGATGGTGTTATTGATGGTTTTCTCAGGTGCTCTAGGGCGATACCTAGGGGAATTGATTGCCTGGTTGATCCGAGTTTTGACAGCGTGTCTGCAGCGTTGTTTTCTGCTCGAGGTATATGATGAATTCACATCCGTCGAAGTATGCACTGAGTTTTTGCACATGGAATCTATATAATGCCATATTAGCATCTAGCGCGTCCTAATTGCCTGATACTTGTTGTACTACTAGATTCGAATCTCCGTAGCATAAGATCCGGCGTATTCCAATCCCTTTTGCCACCTTCAATCCATGGACGAGTTCTTCGTACTCGGCTACATTGTTTGATGCGGCAAAATGTATTTGCAGCACATATTTCAGCTGATCTCTTTTTGGCGAGGTTAACACTATCCCTGCCCCCAAGCCATTTCTCAGCTTGGAACCGTCGAAGTGCATTGTCCAATAACTTGGATCTGGTAATGGTGGCTCATATTGTACCTCGGCCCAATCTACGAATAATTCGGCCACAGCCTGAGATTTGATCGCATCTCGCCTATCGAATTGCGGAGCATAAGGTTACAATTCAATTGCCCATTTTGCTGTTCGGCCGCTTGTATCTTTGTTGCTCAATATGTCGGCTATGGGCGCTTCACAGATCACTTTGATCGGGTGCTCTTCGAAGTAATGTTTAAGTTTCTTTGCCGACATGTATACTCCATATGCCATCTTTTGATAATGTGGGTAATTCTATTTTGAGGCTAATAGTACCTCGCTTAGGTAATATACCGGCCTTTGTACTGATTTATCATCTTCAATTCGTTCCACAACGATCACCGCACTTACCACTCTGTTTGTGGCGGCTATGTAAAGTAACATAGGCTCTTTTGACAATGGAGAGGCTAAGATTGGTGCTGTGACCAACATCTTATTTAGTTCATGAAATGCATTATCTGCTTGTGGTGTCCAAATGAACTTATCAGATTTATTCATCAGTTGATATAGTGGTAGCGCCTTCTCTCCCATCCGACATACAAATCGGCTAGCGAGGCCAGGCAACCCGTGAACTTCTGTATGTCATTTAGACATCTCGGCAATTCCATCCTTTCTACCGCTCTTATCTTGGTTGGGTTGGCCTCTATACCTCGACTAGATACGAGAAAACCGAGTAGTTTTCCAGCTGGTACACCGAAGGTGCATTTTTCCGGGTTAAGCTTCATTCGGAACCTTCTCAAGTTCGCGAATGTCTGCCGAATATCATCTAGTAGCGTTTTGCTCTCTTTGGTTTTGATAACCACATCATCTACATATACTTGTACATTTTTCCTATCTGGTCATGTAGACATTTTTGCATACATCTCTAGTACATTGCCCCTGCGTTACGCAGGCCGAATGGCATGGTGCGATAGCAATAAGCCCCGTACGGGGTGATAAACGCAGTCTTTATTTGATCAGCCGGATTTAACGGTATCTGGTGAAAACCAGAATACGCGTCTACAAATGACAACATCTCACAACCGGCGGTCGAATCAATGACTTGGTCTATTCTAGGTAAAGGAAAAGGATCTTTGGGACACGCCTTATTCAGGTTCGTGTAATCAATACACATTCGCCATACGACTGCTACATTTGGATCATCCTTTTTCTTTTCTACCAACACCGGGTTTGATAGAAAATCCGGATAAAGCACTTCCATGATGAACCCGGCCGCAAGGAGCCGAGCTATCTCATCCCCTATTATTTTTCTCCTGTCTTCGGCGAAGCGGCGGAGAGGTTGCTTCACCGGCCTTGCTCCTGGCCTTACATGCAGAGAGTGCTCAGCCAACTCCCTCGGCACACCTTGCAGATCTTGAGTTGACCATGCAAAGATGTCCCGATTCTCACGGAGGAAGTTGGTGAGCTCGCCTTCCTATTTGGCATCAAGGCTGGCACCAATAGTGATGGTGCGTTCTGGGAACTGCTCATCTATCTAGACTTTTTTCGTTTCTTTAGTCGGCTGGAAAGAAACGCTTCCATGTGGGTTGGCCAATGCTGGCATATTCAGTTGCGCCGACTGAGCGAGAGCCGCTACCTCTTGAATCCTTCTTTTTTCTCTTGCGATCACCAATGACTCGGCCAGGTTCGATCCGGCCGAGGCACATTCCATCGACTTCATGTAATCTCCTGCTACTGTTATCACCCCTTGTGGTCTGGGTAGTTTCATTTTCAGGTAAGTTATGTGGAAGCTGCTCGTGAATTTTGCTAATGGTGGCCGCCCGAGTAAAGCATGATAGCAACTCTCTAGATCCTCCACCTCAAACTCCAAATTTTCTGCTCTGCAGTTATCCCTTGTGCCGAATAACACATCTACTCGAACCTTCCCAATGGGTTCGCATGAAAGTCCCGGCACTATTCCATGGAACGTGGTTCTCGTGGATTGCAGCATATTCTGTGATATTCCGAGTTTATGCATTGTATCCTTGTACATGATATTGATACTGCTCCCATTGTCAATGAGTACTTTTGAAAATTTCACATTAATGCTTGGTCCAACAAATGTCGGCTCTAGTACGAGCGCGTACGACCCTGGATTCGGCATTATTTTGGGATGATCCTTTATGCTCCAAGTTACTTCTTGATCTGACCAAGGCACATATCTTGGTACTGCCGACATAACTGCATTCACTTCCATATGCCGGCGCTGTACACTTTGCCTGTCTTGCTGTTCTGTTGTGAACATGCAATATGATTGATGATGTTCCCTGTAATCACTGCGTCCATTATTTCCGGGGTTTGCTCTTCCATCCTGACCCTGATTTATCACTTGATGCACTGCATCTCTCCAGTCCGAGTTATCATACCTCGGGGGAGGAGGGGGTAACATTAGCTGCTGGGCATTTGCCCCAGTCAACTACAGTTGTTGCTGCCGATGTGCCTCATGGGAAGGTGCTTGCATGCCCGCCGGGTTACCCATTGAATTTTTCATCCAGGCGCATTGCCGAGTTGTATGATTGGCCGGCTTGGCCGGGTTTGGAGTGTGAAACTTACACGGTTGATCCAACATGGACTCAAACGTGTACTTCGGCCTTTCCTGCCATTGCTTCTTCTGTTCTGGTGTCCACTGTCTCTTCCCTTCATTCCTTGGTGTCCATTGCTGAGGACCATTCTTCTACCGCTGACTGTTTCCGTGACTCGACTGATCTTGCAGTACCCCTGCCACCTAATTAGAGGCATATCTGTAATCCGGTCTTTACTCTCTTCTTATTCCTCTGAACTCATTGCGCCTCGATGATCCGGTCGCATCTCTTGCGTATTGATCTTGATGCTCCCGATGGTCTGCCGACATCAGCTCTGGTTGCGTCGGATATCCCAATGCATATGAATCCGCTATCCTGATGGTTTCCGCCAAAGTGGTTGGCATATCTCTTTGCAGTCGCTGCCACAACACACTGGCATAACGGCATCCTTGAGCGAACCAAGCTATCGCTTGTGATTCTATAACTCCCTCGCACGAATTCCTGAGGTTACACCACCGAGTTAAGAATTCTCTCTCTGTCTCATTTGGCATTTGCTTGCACATTGCAAGCTGATGTGGCCTGTTTGGTCTCTTGTAAGTGCTGGTAAAGTTGCTGACAAACATCTCCTCAAAATCTAGCCAGTAGTTGATACTGCCCGCTGGCAGATTATTCAACCATACTCTGGCCGGTCCTTCCAGCATTTGCGGAACATATCTTACTGCTCATCGCAAGTTTCCGCCAGCTATTTTTGACTGCAGTGGCATAGTCAATTTACCAGTCTTGTGGTTTGGTGCTCCCATTGTACGTTTTCGTGCCCCTCGCCAGCTGAAAATTCGGCACAGGCAGCTCGCCCATGATCCTGGGTCCAAAACATGCCGGACCCGGGGGACCTTGCTCCTCTAACAACTCGGACCGGTACAACCTGTCCAATTTTGATCTTGCGTCATTCGATGGCAAGTTTCTGTAAATGATTCTTTCCTGTATTCCATAATGGTTATTCCAGCATGCCTTGCATACTCCATATCTGAATAACCATCATTGTACCTCCCATTTACCTGATTGTGGAGAGCTGGTCTCACTTCTCTTTCCTGCCGAGGTTCATATCTCGGCTGAGGATTGGGCGGTGGGTCCCTCCTTCCTTCTGCCAGGATATTATTCTCATGATTTCCTCTTCCGAGATCCCCATTACCTCGGCTTCCGTTGCCTTTGTCGGCACGGCCGGGGTTTCTTTCGCCACTGTTACCTCGGCTCCCATTGCCTCTGTTTTCATTTGCTTTTCCGGCTACTGTCGGATCATACGGAACAATTTGCTTATTTCTTTTTCCCGAAGTTACTGCTCTGTCCTTTCGCGCATTGTTTCCGGGTGAGGATGCTGCTGCCATAGATAGGGCGGGTGATGCACCAGTCGAATGAACCATACGCGAGGCACCAGTCCTTGCCGGGTCTGCCCTGAGCATTTCTTCATTCTGCTGGTTCGCAATGCGCACCAGCTCATTCACTCTTTCTTGTTGTTTCTGCCAGGCTTCGTCGGTCAGTCCTTCTAACTCTAGTGCAGCGGCATTTGCCGCCCTTAGGTTCTTTGCCGGGGTGCTATACCTCGGCAAGCCTAGATCGACTGAATCTGCCTTATGAGTCTCATGCTCTTTATTGATATCATCCATGAGGTTCTTCCCTCTCAATCTTAATTCATCAACCCGCTCGGGGGCAACATCAGCTTGTTTGCCTTAGCATATTCTCGCAGGGTCCTTTTTAAGGACTCCCGCAATGCCGACACTTTTTTTGCCTCTACCAGTACTTTTTGCCTGGTTTCTTCTAATTCTGCCTGAGCATTATCCGGATCAAGTATCGGCGCTACAGGCATGGTCAGATTATCTATAGTTGCATGTAGAATATTTTCTAGTCTTTCCAGAGGTGGCCATCTTACCCTTGGTGCCTTCGGGGTCATCTCCTGCACCTCGGCTGAGTTGGCTACCGAAGGATTTACCTCGGTGGGCGGTGGAGCTGCCTGCTTTGTGGTCACCTGCACTCCCGTCGTCGGATCCTTGCTTGATCCGGTGCCTGCACCCCGGCTGCGACCATCACCTCGACGCTGCTGATTGGGCGTTCTCCACGCGGACCGTTTGCAGCGCTAAGGGGGGGCTCTCCTGCAACAGTAACTTGGTGAGGATAAACGCCGGAGGTGTCGACACCAACGTAGATCTGGTGCATGCCCAAGTTGATGAAGACGCCATTGCACGGAGGAGTTTTTCCCCTGAGGCTGCATGCGTTATCGCTGACATAGTCACAGAGATCAAATCTCCGGACTAAGCCAGAGACAACGCGCTCGCCAGTGTGGATGAAGTTTCCCGTCCGGATCATGACTCAAGCTAGCACCGCTGCTGACCCCACGGTGGGCGCCAACTGTCGTGGTGGTGGCACGGCAGATGCCATGGGTAGGCTAAAGTTTGGGGCCAATGGATGCTAGAGGGATCTGGGGAGGGAAGGTGTAGTTAATTCTACACACAAATGACTAACATACAGATCTTTATTTCTCCTTTCTTGGACTACAAGTGCTCCTCGAGCTGTATGCAGGAAGAGAGGATGAATTTCTACCAGCCTAACGGTATGGAATGAGCCGATCCCTTTCTCAGTATCCAAGCTTCTCCTTATAAAGGGGTGCTTTCGCTCCTCTAGGCCTGACGTGGCAAGCATATTCGAAGAATATGCTTGTCCCAATATAGTAACTCGGCGGCCTCCTTTCTGTGTCCCCCTTCTAACGACGGCAAGGTTTCAGAGAACCCCACCTGCATGCCTTGGGTTCTAGGACGGTCACCTCCGTGACCTCCTTCTGCTCTTCTGCTGCTCTGCGCCTTGTCCTTTGCACTTGGCTCTGTTCAGATTCTTCCTAGCCCGAGGCTAGGGTTTGACTTCAGGCTCCTCCTTCTCCGGCAAGCTTCATGTTATTCGGCCCTGCCTCGCTTAACTCGGCTCGGCCTTCACCTGAATTATGGCTTATTCGGACCTGCCCGGCCGACTTAACTCGTACGTCGGCCGAATAACGTACAACCCCTTCGGTAAACGTCATGGTCATGCTCATCCCGGCCGACCTTTACATGATTCGGCCGATATAAATGGTAACTCGGCATAAGACCGGGGAAACTCCTTTTGGCTTCCCCCGTGTTGACCCTATCCGGGGTCACCTCCCCAACAGACCCCGCGTCCATGGCGGCCTTAATGGTCACATCCGCTCCAATCGGAGCTCCACTCGGGGCGTCGACTGGCTCGTCAGAAATTATGACGACCTGATCGCCCTTCATCTTCTTCGCACCCTCAGTGGGCGCCTTGGTGTCATCACCCTTCCTCTTCTTTGAGGGATCAACTTCCGCCCCCCGCAGCGTCTATTGGAACTTTGGCCACCGAGGGGTGACCGATCTTTTTCACGCTGGTCCTGCAAAAAGAAATTATCAGCAAGCTCACCCAACAACTACAAACCATCGGTTCAAGAGGACACACCAAGACATTTAGCTGGCGACTGGGATGTAGCACAGGCCGGTGCGAATGTGCGCTGGCTTTTCCAGCTCCGGGCCCAGCTTTTGGCTGATGCCCGTCTCAAACAGGGACGGAGCCCACGACACGGAGGCCTTCTTCGTTGACGAGGCCGCCGCAGCAGGAAGTTCTCCTCCAGTCGACGCGGGTGCCTCCCTCGATGGAGACGCCTCTAAGGCTGAAGCGTACCCAAGTCCCGTGACTGCCGAGAATGGTGGTGGAAGTGATGCTAGCGGCACTTCGTCCTCCACCACGGCCGCGCTGGCTGCCTCAGGCACCTTCGCCGATGCTTCATCAGTTGCGCTAGTCGCCTCGTAGCTAGTCGCTAACCGAGGCGGCAACATTGCCTTGGGCGCCTCCTTCTTTTTTCTCTTTGGCGATTTATTTTTCGATGGCATAGCCACACGCCGTGAACTATGTTCGAGGGCTTCGTCTTTGCCCACATCGTGACCCTCAAGGCACTTGCTGGCCTCGAGCTCGCATTGCCGTTGTCCGCGGGTTTTCCGAACGCGGGTGGGGTGACCTCCACGGCCTCGTCATCATCATCATTTTCATCATCGTCTCCCTCGTTTTCCTCGTTGGAGGACTCGCTCTCGTCCTCGGCGTCTTCGTCTGAGCTTTCGTCGTTGGCGGGAGGGAGCCAACCTTCCACCACTTGGAACAGCTGAACAAACAACACATGGTTAGAGAAGCGCGACTGCATTTCTGCGACTGTGAAATAAACAAGGAAAGCAGACTTACCAGTGGCTCTTTGCACTTCATGGTGTATGGGGCGATCCCGGCCTTTGGGTCGCGGTATTCTGCGTCGGTGATCTTCTTCAGCACGAGGGCGTAGTCGCCGGCCTTCCACTCGGCTGTGCAGGCCTTGGTCCTGTCATCCTTGCTGGTGTATTCGTACATCCAGTGGGCACGGTGTTGGAGATATGCCCTAGAGGCAATAATAAATGTAGTTATTATTATATCTTTGTTTTTATGATAAATGTTTACATTCATGCTATAATAGTATTAACAAGGAAACATTGATACTTGTTTGATTTGTAAACTTAATTTGAAGTCCCTAGTATAGCCTCTATACTTCACTAGCTTGTTGGTTGATAGATGATTGTGGTTTCCCTATCATGAACATTGAGATGTTATCAACAACAAGATCATATCGTTAGGAGAATGATATGGTGGACATACTCCTATAGATAAGCGTAGCATAAAGATCAAGTCATTTCAATAGTTCAATTGCTATATGGTTTCTGATACATAGTAACCTAATTCCTTCGACCATGAGATCATGCATATCACCTTTACCGGATGGATGCTTTGATGACATCAAACACGACACCGTAACTGGGTGGCTATAAAGGTGTCATTGAGTGTTCGAAAAGTATTGGTTGAGACACATGGATCAAGAGTGGGATTTGTCCATCCATATGACGGATAGATATACTCTGGGCCCTCTCGGTGGAATGTCATCCAATTAGCTTGCAAGCATGTGACTGGCTCACAAGGGATCACATATCACGAGAACGAGAAAAGAGTACTTATCGGTAACAAGGTTGAACTAGGTATGCAGAGATACCGACGATCATAACCTCGGATAAGTAACATATCGTGAGACAAAGGGAAATTGGTATCGTATGTAAGTGGTTCATTCGATCGCAAAGTAATCGTAGAAGTATGTGGGAGCCATATGAATTTCCAGATTCCTCTATTGGTTATTGTTCGGAGAAGTGTCTCGATCATGTCCGCATAATTCACGAACCGTAGGGAGACACACTTAAGGATTCAACGTTGTTTGAGTAGTTATGGTATTATGAGAAAGAGACCGAATGTTGTTCGGAGTCTCGGATGGGATCCGGGATATCACGAGGTGATCCGGAATGGTCCGGAGAATAAGATTCATATAAGGAAAGTCCCGTTTCGGAGTTCGGGAATGATTCCGGTGTTTTCATCGGGAATGTTCTAGAAGGTTCCGGAATGTCCGGCACTCCGGGGGGAGGGGTACATGAATGTGTCATTGCATATTGGAATGATTGCATCATGTACTAAGTGTTCTTGCTGTTCCAAATAAAGGATTAAATTGAATCCTAAAACAGAAAAGTCAAATGTCCAGTTTGAAAGTCAAACGGCTAAAACAAGAAACTGTGGGAAACAAGCAAGAGGAGTTGGGAACCGACTTGGGGGAGGAGTCTCCTCCCCAAGCCGGCGCACCAACCAAGGCCGACTTGGGGAGGGACTCCCCTCCCCTTGGCCGCACCCTCCACCTATAAAAGGAGGGGCAGGGCCTCCTCCTCTAGACACACAAGTTCCTATCCTCTAATCTCCGGTTTAGAGCCGTTTTGGTTTAGAGCTTCTAATTTCCCTAGCCTTCGGTTTAGAGCCTTCTAATTGGTGTGTCTAATCCCTAGAACACTAATAGTACTCTCTCATACTCCACCATACTCGCTCCGGCTTAAGGCTAAGCCCTGCGGGATCTCCCCTCTACTTCCGGTACCACGCCGTTGTGCTGCCGGAATCGCGAGGAGAGTGCTACAACCTCCGCTGCCTGCTGGAACAAGGGAGAGGAAGGTCTTCGTCGAGTACCGAACGTGTGACCGACTGTGGGAGCGCTGCCGGAACGCAGCGCCGGAAGGATCGTCTACACGATCTTGAGATCGGGAAGAGTACGACTACATCACCCACGAGAATCCGCTCTCGTTAAACACTTTGGAATCTTCGAGGGTAAGTTATTCCATCGACTCGTTGCTACAATCTAGTAGATAGATCTTGGCTTGTTTGTTTGTATGCGATAGAAAATTTTTGTTTTCCATGCTACGAACCCCTACAGTGGTATCAGAGCCGTGTCTATATGTAGATCTGTTGCACGAGTAGAACACAATGGTCATTGTGGGCGTTGATACTTTTATTGTCGATTGCTTCTTGTGTACTTTGCATCTTGCGGTATGTTGGGATGAAGCGGCCCGGGCTAACCTTACATGACATCGTTCATGAGACTTGCTCCACGCTTGACATGCAACTTGTATTGCATAAGTGGCTTTGCGGGTGCCTGTTTCTCCTAGCATAGTTAAGATCCAATTTACAACGGGTGATTAACAATACTAGTATCAATGTTGTGGTTCTTGTTCGTAAGTTAGAACGACACTTATTGAAATCCCCAAACCACGTAAAATATGCAAAGAAAGTAGAGGCGTCTAACTTTGTTTTGCAGGGGTGTGCAGTGATGTGATATGGCCATGATTGTGATTATATTTGATGTATGCAATGTTCCTTATTGTAAGTCGGCAACCGGCAGGAGCCATATGGTTGTCTTTAATTTATGTTAAGACCCGCGTGTCTATTCAAAGTAGTTGTAATAGTTGAAGCCGGTGGACGACAACCATGGAGTAGCGTCATTGACCTTGATGCAATGCCGGTGATGATGGAGATCATGTTCGTGCTTGAAGATGGAGATCGGAAGCACAAAGAAGAAATGCCATATCATATCACATATATATTGAATTGCATGTGATGTTAATCCTTTATGCATCTTGTATTGCTTAGTAGACGACGGTAGCATTATAAGATGATCCCTCATGCACATGAATTTCAAGTCATAAAGTGTTCACCCTTAGTTAGCACCGTTGCTAAAGCTTGTTGTTTCGAAGCACCACGTGATGATCGGGTGTGTTAGATTCTGCAAGTGTATACAACGTGAGCAAGCCAGATTTGCTCATGCGGAAACTAAGGTTTGATCTTGACGAGCCTAGCATGTACAGACATGGTCTCGGAACACGGATCACCGAAAGGTAAAGCATGAATCATATAGTAGATATGATGAACATGTCGATTGTTCGCCATTGAAACTATGTCAACTCTCGTGATGATCGGTGTTGATATGGTGGATTTGGTTCGTGTGATCACTAAAACAATGTGAGGGATGTTGTTTTGAGTGGGAGTTCACCTAGATTAACTTTATTAATTAATTTGAACTCAATTTATCATAAACTTAGTATAAACTATTGCAAATATGTTGTAGATCAATGGCAGCCCCTACCAACAATTTTAATGCGTTCCTAGAGAAAGAAAATTGAAAAACAATGGAAGCAACTTCGCGGATTGGTTCCGCAATTTGAGGATTGTCCTCACAGCTGGTAATTTGACCTATGTGCTGGATGCACCGCTGGGTGACCCACCTGCAGATGATTCTCCCGATGAAGTAAAGAATGTTTACCTCGCTCGGAAGAATCAGTACTCCATAGTTCAGTGTGCTATCTTGTATGGTTTGGAATCGGAGCTTCAGAAAAGGTTTGAGGATTCAGACCCATATGATATTGTCGAGGATCTCAAATTGATTTTTGAGACTCATGCGGCAATTGAAAGCTATGAGGCTTCTGAAAAGTTCTTTAACTGCAAGATGGAAGAGGGCAGCTCCGTCAGTGAGCATGTGCTTAAGATGTCTGGGCACGCGAACAAACTTCAAAGCTTGGGTATAGTGATTCCTAATGCTTTGGGGATTTATCGTGTCCTCCAATCACTACCACCAAGTTACAAGAACTTTGTGATGAACTACAACATGCAGAACATGAACAAGACGTTGCCAGAACTCT
Source organism: Avena atlantica (assembly GCA_910589765.1). Taxonomy (NCBI): domain Eukaryota; kingdom Viridiplantae; phylum Streptophyta; class Magnoliopsida; order Poales; family Poaceae; genus Avena; species Avena atlantica. The sequence continues at coordinate 242,384,707 of OU342738.1, forward strand.
TTGCCATGTTGAAATCTGCAGAAGTGGAGATCAAGAAAGAGCACCAAGTGTTGTTGGTCAATAAGACCACCAAATTCAAGAAAGGCAAGTATAAGCAAAAGGGACACTTCAAGAAGGGTGGTAAGAAAGTTACCACGCCGACGAAGAAGACCAAGGATGGACCTAAGCCTGATACTGAGTGCTTTTACTGCAAGGGAGAAGGTGTCACTGGAAGCGGAATTGCCCAAAGTACTTGGCGGATTTGAAGAACGGCAACATCAAGAAGAAAGGTATATCTGATATACATGTTATTGATGTGTATCTCACTAGTACTCGTAGTAGTGCCTGGGTATTTGATACTGGTTCGGTTGCTCATATTTGTAACTCGAAACAGGTGCTGCAGAATAAACGGAAGCTAGCGAAGAACAAGGTGACGATGCGCGTGGGAAATGGATCAAAGGTTGATGTGATCGCGGTCGGCACGCTACCCCTTCATCTACCATCGGGATTAGTTTTATACTTAAATAATTGTTATTTGGTGCCTGCGTTGAGCATGAACATTATATCAGGATCTTGTTTATTGCGAGACGGTTACTTGTTTAAGTCCGAGAATAATGGTTGTTCGATTTATATGAGTAATATGTTTTATGCACATGCACCTTTGATAGATGGTCTATTCTTATTGAATCTCGATAGTGGAAATACACATATCAACAACATTGAGGCTAAAGGTTTGAAATCAAGCGATAATTCGACCTATATGTGGCACTGTCGTCTTGGTCACATTGGAGTGAAACGTATGAAGAAACTCCATTCCGATGGACTTCTTGAATCACTTGATTTTGAATCACTTGAAAGATGCGAAGCATGTCTGATGGGTAAAATGACTAAGACTCCATTTTCTGGTATGATGGAGCGAGCTACGGACTTATTGGAAATCATACATACCGATGTGTGTGGTCCAATGAGTGTAGCATCGCGCGGTGGTTATCGTTATGTTCTTACCTTCACGGATGACTTAAGTAGATATGGGTATATCTATTTCATGAAACATAATTCCGAAACTTTCGAGAAGTTTAAGGAGTTTCAAAGTGAGGTAGAGAATCAACGTAACAAGAAGATTAAATTTCTACGTTCTGATCGTGGAGGTGAATATCAAAGTTACGAGTTTGGCGAGCATTTGAAGAAATGCGGAATACTTTCACAATTGACACCGCCGGGAACACCACAGCGTAATGGTGTGTCCGAACGACGTAATCGAACTCTCTTAGATATGGTTCGTTCTATGATGTCACTTACAGATTTACCGCTATCATTTTGGGGTTATGCATTAGAAACAGCCGCATTCACTTTAAATAGGGCACCATCTAAATCCGTTGAAACGACACCGTATGAATTATGGTTTGGGAAGAAACCTAAATTGTCGTTCCTTAAAGTTTGGGGATGCGAAGCCTATGTAAAGAAGTTACAGCCGGACAAGCTTGAACCCAAAGCGGAAAAATGCGTCTTCATAGGATACCCGAAGGAAACTATTGGGTATACCTTCTATCATAGATCCGAAGGAAAAATCTTCATTGCCAAGAATGGATCCTTTCTAGAGAAGGAATTTCTCTCGAAAGAAGTGACTGGGAAGGAAAGTAGAACTCGACGAGGTTGTCGAACCTTCTCTCGAAATTGCGAGTAGCGCAGCACCGGAAGAAGTTCCTGTGGTGCCTGCACCAATAAGAGAGGAAGCTAATGATGGTGATCATGAAACTTCGGTTGAAGTTGCTACAGAGCCTCGGAGGTCAACGAGAACTCGTACCACTCCAGATTGGTATGATTCCGTTATGAATGTCATGTTGGTGGACAACACCGATGACCCTGAGACATATGAGGAAGCGATGATGAGCCCAGATTCCAATAAATGGCAAGAAGCCATGAAATCCGAGATTGGATCCATGTACGAAAACCAAGTATGGACTTTGGTGGACTTACCGGATGGCCGGAAGGCTGCCGAGAACAAATGGATTTTCAAGAAGAAAACAGATGCTAATGGTAATGTTACTGTCTATAAAGCTCGACTTGTCGCAAAAAGGGTTTCGACAAATTCAAGGAGTTGACTACGATGAGACTTTCTCACCAGTAGCGAAGCTAAAGTCTGTGAGGATTATGTTAGCGATCGCTGCATATTATGATTATGAGATATGGCAGATGGATGTCAAAACAGCATTCCTCAATGGAGACATTGATGAAGAGTTGTATATGATGCAACCCAAAGGTTTTTTCGATCCTAAAGATGCTAACAAGGTATGTAAACTTCAACGGTCCATCTATGGATTGAAGCAAGCATCCCGAAGTTGGAATCAACGTTTTGATAAGGTAATCAAAAGTTTTGGTTTTATACAAACTTATGGAGAAGCTTGTATTTACAAGAAAGTGAGTGGGAGCTCTGTAGCATTCCTAATACTATATGTGGATGACATATTGTTGATTGGGAATGATGTAGACCTTCTTAATAGTGTCAAAGAATATTTGAATAATAGTTTTTCAATGAAGGATCTTGGCGAAGCAGCTTACATATTAGGCATAAAGATTTATAGAGATAGATCGAAACGCCAAATATCATTGTCACAGAGTACATATTTGGACAAAGTTCTAAAGAGGTTTGGAATGGAAGAAAGCAAGAAAGGGTTCTTGCCCATGTTGCCCAATACGACCTTGAGTAAAACTCAAAGTCCGACATCGGCAAAAGATATAGAAAGGATGAGTAAGACTCCCTATACCTCAGCCATAGGATCTCTAATGTATGCCATGCTATGTACTAGACCCGACATTGCATATGCTGTTAGTTTAACTAGCAGATATCAAAGTGATCCAGGAGTGGATCATTGGACAACGGTCAAAAACATCCTTAAGTACTTGAGAAGAACTAAGGATATGGTTCTTTCTTATGGAGGTGATGAACAGCTCGTTGTTAACGGTTACACCGATGCTAGTTGGAACACCGATCCGGATGATTCTAAATCACAATCCGGATACGTATTTATTTTGAATGGTGCAGCAGTTAGCTGGAGGAGTGCAAAGCAAAGCGTTGTGGCGAGATCTTCAACTGAATCGGAATACATAGCTGCTTCAGAGGCTTCACAAGAAGCGATATGGATGAAAGAGTTCATTACAGAGCTGGGTGTGGTTCCTAGTGCGCTGGACCCAATGTCTATCTACTGTGATAACATGGGTGCCATAGCCAATGCGCAAGAACCAAGGTCACACAAGAAGCTGAAGCACATCAAGCTACGTTTTCACGCTATTCGAGAACATATCCAGGATGGGGATATAAAGATTTGCAAAGTACACACAGATCTGAATGTGGCGGATCCGTTGACTAAACCTCTCCCGAGGGCAAAACATGACCAACACCAAACTGCCATGGGTGTTCGGTATATTACCATGTAATCTAGATTAGATGACTCTAGTGCAAGTGGGAGACTGTTGGAGATATGCCCTAGAGGCAATAATAAATGTAGTTATTATTATATCTTTATGTTTATGATAAATGTTTACATTCATGCTATAATAGTATTAACAAGGAAACATTGATACTTGTGTGATTTGTAAACTTAATTTGAAGTCCCTAGTATAGCCTCTATACTTCACTAGCTTGTTGGTTGATAGATGATTGTGGTTTCCCTATCATGAACATTGAGATGTTATCAACAACAAGATCATATCGTTAGGAGAATGATATGGTGGACATACTCCTATAGATAAGCGTAGCATAAAGATCAAGTCATTTCAATAGTTCAATTGCTATATGCTTTCTGATACATAGTAACCTAATTCCTTCGACCATGAGATCATGCATATCACCTTTACCGGATGGATGCTTTGATGACATCAAACACCACACCGTAACTGGGTGGCTATAAAGGTGGCATTGAGTGTTCGGAAAGTATTGGTTGAGACACATGGATCAAGAGTGGGATTTGTCCATCCATATGACGGATAGATATACTCTGGGCCCTCTCGGCGGAATGTCATCCAATTAGCTTGCAAGCATGTGACTGGCTCACAAGGGATCACATATCACGGGAACGAGAAAAGAGTACTTATCGGTAACGAGGTTGAACTAGGTATGCAGAGATACCGACGATCATAACCTCGGATAAGTAACATATCGTGAGACAAAGGGAAATTGGTATCGTATGTAAGTGGTTCATTCGATTGCAAAGTAATCGTAGAAGTATGTGGGAGCCATATGAATTTCCAGATTCCTCTATTGGTTATTGTTCGGAGAAGTGTCTCGATCATGTCCGCATAATTCACGAACCGTAGGGAGAGACACTTAAGGATTCGACGTTGTTTGAGTAGTTATGGTATTATGAGAAAGAGACCGAATGTTGTTCGGAGTCTCGGATGGGATCCGGGATATCACGAGGTGATCCGGAATGGTCCGGAGAATAAGATTCATATAAGGAAAGTCCCGTTTCGGAGTTCGGGAATGATTCCGGTGTTTTCATCGGGAATGTTCTAGAAGGTTCCGGAATGTCCGGCACTCCGGGGGGGGGGGGTACATGAATGTGTCATTGCATATTGGAATGATTGCATCATGTACTAAGTGTTCTTGCTGTTCCAAATAAAGGATTAAATTGAATCCTAAAACATAAAAGTCAAATGTCCAGTTTGAAAGTCAAACGGCTAAAACAAGAAACTGTGGGAAACAAGCAAGAGGAGTTGGGAACCGACTTGGGGGAGGAGTCTCCTCCCCAAGCCGGCGCGCCAACCAAGGCCGAATTGGGGAGGGACTCCCCTCCCCTTGGCCGCACCCTCCACCTACAAAAGGAGGGGCAGGGCCTCCTCCTCTAGACACACAAGTTCCTATCCTCTAATCTCCGGTTTAGAGCCGTTTTGGTTTAGAGCTTCTAATTGCCCTAGCCTTCGGTTTAGAGCCTTCTAATTGGTGTGTCTAATCCCTAGACCACTAATAGTACTCTCTCATACTCCACCATACTCGCTCCGGCTTAAGGCGAAGCCCTGCGGGATCTCCCCTCTACTTCTGGTAGCACGCCGTTGTGCTGCCGGAATCGCGAGGAGAGTGCTACAACCTCCGCTGCCTGCTGGAACAAGGGAGAGGAAGGTCTTCGTCGAGTACCGAACGTGTGACCGACTGCGGGAGCGCTGCCGGAACGCAGCGCCGGAAGGATCGTCTACACGATCTTGAGATCGGGAAGAGTACGACTACATCACCCACGAGAATCCGCTCTCGTCAAACACTTTGGAATCTTCGAGGGTAAGTTATTCCATCGACTCGTTGCTACAATCTAGTAGATAGATCTTGGCTTGTTTGTTTGTATGCGATAGAAAATTTTTGTTTTCCATGCTACGAACCCCTACACACGGCTGGCCAGGGTCGCCGCCTGAGTCAGCAATTGTATAAATTGATGGTTTCGAGCCCATCTTTCTTCAGCTGGCGAATCGTCGCCAGCATCTCATCGACCACCATTCGCTGGTCTTGCGGAAGCTTGGCGACTTGGAGCCGGCACAGCTCGGGACGCTTGACAGAATACATCAGGAGTGCCACCTCGCCATCTGGAATCGACTCGCTGACGTAAAACCAGTGCTTCTTCCACTCGTTTGTCGCCTTCTTCGGCACCATGAGGTCTAGGAAGGAGGCCATGGACTTCGATTGAAAGGTAAGGCTGCCCGCTGCCAGCATTGGGTCGCCTGCCCCTTCGCGACCGATCCGTCAGTGGAACAACTCCTACCACAGGGGGAAGTATGGGAGGCAGCCCAGATAACACTCGAAGAACGCCACAAAAATGGCAAGCTGCTCGATGCTATGTGGCCCCAGATCTGACGGCTGGATGCCGTAGTACGCGCAGAACCATCGGAGGAAGAGCGAGGTGGGGAAGCTGATCCCCCTCTCGAGGTGACTAGTGAAGCAGATGAATTCGCCGGTGCGTGGATTTGGCTCCACCTCCCCGACCGCGGGGATTCGCCATCTCCCGGTGCAGAGAATCCCTGCGTCTTCGAAGGACTTCAGCAGCACCTTGGTGCACTTGGATCTTCCCCACAATTCCTTCGGGGACGCCATTGATTCGAGGATCTGGGATCGCGAGATTGCTCTGGGATCGCTGGATTGCTCTGGGTCGCTCTGGAGGGAATGGAAGATTAAAGGACGCGCGGAGTCATAAGAAGTGTGGGGAATGCTCGGAACACACCTGTCACTCTCCTTATATAGCGGTTGGTTCCCGCCAATTTTGGGGAGTCGTTACCATGCGGTGATTACGCCGATATTACCGTTGGATTACCCAACGGCTAGTTTGACCAGGCTGACGGTCCAACTTCTTCTACTCGACTCGCCTACCCATTCACCGTGGATGTGAGTCGACTACCCGCCGAATTGGCGATTCGACTGGTCGCCGTTATTGTGACCGAGGATGCATTCTGGAGATTCCTTTTTCATTGAAGGAGTCTATCGCCGATTCGACTGGGCATCCAAATTGGACCCAAATACTCCGACTGCCAAAGAACACCTGCGACGAATCAATGACGGCCTCGGGGACTACTGATGGGGATATGTTGAGTCTGGTATACCCAGCAGGACGTTTCCTACTGGATCATACTTCCAGCGAGTGGGCCTGTAGGACGGTGACTAGATCGTGACCCAAGAAGGAACCAGGCGAATGGAAGCTGAAGGCCTAGAAGTATAGTTAGGCCCAGTCGGATTAGGTCAAACCCTCTGAGTCCTTATCCAACTCGGTTGTAGATCTGTAAACCCTAGCGAGGTGACTCTATATAAACCTCCCTAGGGCACGCATAGAACTTACGTTCCATCATACAGCCCCTTCGACTCGCCGCCGAGCTCGCCCATTGTACTCTCTCATCAATACAATCTAGCAGGAGTAGGTCTTTACCCTCCGGGGCGAACCTGGGTAAATCCCTGTGTCTTTGTACTCATCTCTCACCGCAGATGGCTGGCCGCCCTTGCCCCTCATTCTACTACTCGTTGCCAATCGCAGCATGTGTCGTGGCCATTCCCACGACACTTTGTGAATTTATTTGCATACAAGATTCCTATGCATAGGAAGTGAGTTAGAATTAAATGTGTTTTGAATTTGCTTCTTGATGCTCTCTTTTACTTCAATTCATATTTCTTATGTGAGCATATTTTAAAACTATCAAGCCTAGATAAAAGGCATTAAAGAAAAGCGCTTATGGGAGACAACCCATTGTTTTATTTTAGTAAGTTTTTCGTTTGTTGAGTCTTGGAAGTTATTACTTCTGTAGTAACCTCTCCTTATCCTTTTTGTGTGGTTTTTGTGCCAAGAATAATCTCTAATCAGAGAGAATTAAGATTTGGGAAAGTTGCTATCCCAAAATAGATTTATGTGCTTCACTATAAAAATTCTTGAAAAAATCCCCGTATGTCGGATAGATATGTAATTTTCTGAGAGTTATTATCTAACTTTCTGTAGTTCAAAACTTTTTGATTTGAGCAATATAAGGTCTTCGAAAAAATCAGTTTCTACCTATCAGTCTGTTTTGACAGATTTCTGCCATTATTTGCATTTGCCTCTTATCTTTTTTTGAGTTCTCTTTGATCACTTGATCTTTTACAAGGAATTTCTATAGTAGCTTGTATTTTAATGAAAGTTTTATTTGTGTTGAAACTAAACTCAAAGGCTTATTATCTTGAATATACTAATTTTGCTAATGAAGATTGTGTGAGATTTTGTATGAAGGAAAATTTTCAAGTGTAGGGAAAGAACAATGTGATGAGATGAAGAATGGACAAAAGATCAATCTTGGGGATGCCACCCCATGTCACCACAAGAAACATTCAAGAAGTACAAGCGTCAAAGCTTGGGGATGCCCAAGGCATCCCCTTCTTCATCAATAAAAATCTCAGGTTTTCTTTCAAAACACTTCATTTTTTTTTATTGTTTTGTGCACTGTTGTGTTGTTCTTGGAGCGTCTTAGTTTTCATTTTTGGTTTCCTTTTGATTGGTTTGCTTGAATAAATTAGTTGGAGCCCCACTTCCATGTTTTGTTTCAAATAAGTTGATTAATGTTGGAAAGGAGTATAAAGTTTCATGCTTAAGTGGTACAAAAGGAGAATTGTTTTGACTGTGGCCTAGACTTTATCATGTCATGCTAGATGTTGCTTTGACCTTATGCTTAGTGATTATTGTTGTAACATGACTTGTTTCAAACAATTGATATTTATTAATGTTCCTTGAAAGAATCATGTGATGTTTTAGCATACAAAAGCATAATAATGTGGTATTCTCCTTTGATGCTTTATTTGGGTTGACTTGGCACATTCTTACACCATGTTAAGACTATGAACTGGTCACCTTAGCCTCTATGATCATTTAGTTTTTGACTTGTGGTACCACTTTATGCTTTGATTGATAATGGTTTGTCGTCCTGCATGATTATGGCCATTATTGCTCTCTTAGTTGGTCGCTCCTAGTCTTTTGCTAGCATCCACTTGTACTGAGTAAGCTCTACTCATGCATCCAACTTCCAAGAAACCAAGTTATTCCAAAGAGTCCACTATAAATTCCTCTGCATGGTCTGTTACACCATTCCAAGTATATTCACCTTTTTATCTATCTTCCAAATTAAACTTGTTATGTGAAAATTAGTGATTAAATCTCTCACAAACTTGATGGCACACTTTACTTTCTTGCACCTAATAAACTTGAACCATTGTGTCATCTATGTTGTATATGCTTGCACTTATAAGTTGGGAATTAGCAGAACCATGCTGTCATGGGGAACGCTTTCAACGCCAGTACATATTACCCAGTTGATATCATGATCTTTTGTTTACAGATGTCGGCGGTGTGAAATAAAAGGGCATCTTGTAAGTCCATGGAGTTATGTATATGTGTTAGAGAAATTCCTGGGTGGCTAGCCTAAGCCATGCCTAATAATGGTGGAAACTTGCAGCATAACCATAGTGAGCAATCTATGAAGCATCTTCAGAAAAAAAATATACACAGAACAAAAAATAGCACCATACCCATGGTAATTAAGAAGATTGCTGAGATGATCATTGTCTGTTGCCTTGTCATTTTGATATGGGATAGCTCCTGTATCATGGGGCAAGGGGTACCCCATTGGCATTTCTCTATGATACACATATACTTACAATAACAAGAACTTGCTTGTGACTAAATTTGAGTAGCATGAGGAACGGCCCTCGTACTCAAGGGACATGAGATTGCCAACTTATGATTTTTCAAGCATATACTCCATATTTGTTTCTGTTTAACCTTAATCACTTCAAGATGCTTATGATAGGGGCACTGAGATCTGAAAGCTAATAAGTACCATAATTTTTGGAAGCTCTTTATGAAACTTGAAATCCCTGCTTCCCTCTATGAAGGGCCTTTCTCTTTACTTTTATGTTGAGTCTCCATCTTATATCTTTATACACCAATTAAGAGAGAATAGTTGTCATTCTTAGTTGTATGTGCATTATCCCAAAACAAATTGATTGATTCATAATGTTGATATTGCTTGTTCTTGAACTATTTGTATCTAGTCACCCTTATGAACTTTGAAGGTGTCCTATGCATTTATGTTTTGCTATTCCATGAGGGACAAGCTAAATACCACTATGATATGTTTTCTATATGTGAAACAAACAAACGTATCTCAATGCAATGTTATTCATGATCTTTGTTTATACCTTTTCATGATACAACATAGTTGCTATGTCTTATTGTTAGAACTTCATATTTCATGCTCATGTTTAGAATACTTTGATCCCAGTTATCAATGTTTTACATAGTTTGATCAAGATTATGATGGTGCATGTCACCTCAAAAATTATTCCTTTTATCACTTACCTACTCGAGGACGAGCAGGACTTAAGCTTGGGGATGCTTGATACGTCATAAATGTACCTATAATTTTGGATGCTCCATGCTTGTTTTGTATCAACTTTGTTATGTTTTGTCTACACTTTGAGGTATTTTTATATGTTTTCCGGAACTAACCTATTAACAATATGTCACAGTGCCAGTTGCCTGTTTTCTGCTGTTTTTGGTTTCAGAAAAGCTAGTAAGGAAATATTCTCGGAATTGGACGGTACAAAAGCCAAAGTCAATATTTTACCACAAGGAACACAGAGTCCGGAGGGAAAACGAAGTGGGGCCACGAGGCGACCACACCTAGTGGTAGCGCGGACAGGGGTGCGCCAGCCCTAAGTGTGGCCCCCTCGGGCACCCACCGACCTTGCCCCTTTGCCTATAAAAGTACCCCAATGCAGAAATGTAACATCCCAGGATTAGCACCTCGAAATAGACAGGACACATGTTGTGCATTGCATTCATGCATAAGAAAATCCGGGGAATTTTCACGCAAAAATAAAGAAGCGGTAGAGGGATCTAGATATCTCTTGTTCTGATGGAAACACCAGAACAGGTGCGATGAATTTCTACATGACCTCTACTGTAATTTTGTATTTCAAGGAAAGACCATTCAAATTTGAATATTTAATTGATAGATTATTAATTGGAAATTAAATAGTAATAATAAATAAGAGGTGAACTCTTATTGATGAAAAGATATCATTATTATAAGTCTCAAGTAATAAACAAAATGAAATGATTTATATTAATAAATAAGAATGGAATTCTTATTTATAAATAAGATATACATATTTTAGTCCCAAGGATATTGGAATCCTTTATTATAGAATACAATGTTTTAAGTTGTTACAATAAAAGAAAACTACTATAAAACAATTGATATAAAAATGAATTACATAAATGAATAACTAAAAGGATTTTTGATTTACAAGCAAATATAAATATTACATTGTCTTTGCAAATGCATTATAAAAGAAAGAAGAAAACTAGTAAACTTCATTGAATAAAATACAGCAATACAATATTTCTTTACAAAAGAAGAATGAATAAAGAAAAAGAATTCCTTTATTACAATTCTATACTGCTTTATATTTCACAAAAGAAGAAGTGGATTGCAAAAGAATAAATTAAAAAAATTAAAACTAAATTTATCTTCATCTTCTAAATCCTCTCTTTATATTCCTGATCTTGTTCCTGCAAAACAAAAACAAAAGACAAACAAAGGAAATAAAAGAAGAGAGGTTAGTGTTAGGAAGGGTGCTCTCAGATATACAGGTGTAATGCACCTATTCCAATCATCATAGAGCTAATCCCAAATAAGGTGCCAAGAGTAAATATATGTTCTTATCAGTATAACAGCCTTAGCTTAACTTCATTGGCAATGGATCCAAGAATTTAATTATAAAGGGAAGGAAAGGTCAATGGATCAGCACTGGGTGCACATAGCAAAGGTTGCTAATGCACAATCTGGATAGGAACAAATCCATCGATGAAGCAAGCACACAGCTCACAAGCACCTTATTCACACATGCACTCAGTGTGCTGTCAACATCACAAGGAAACAGCAAGCTGAGAAGGAGCTCCAGCCGTTACAAAGGTGCTACCACATCATCTCTCCACACACACATACAACCAAACCAACAGATTCTATTTAGCCCAAGAACATCATCAGACCTTGTTTGTTCTTATCAGTTCTCTTTCAAAAACACACAAACCACAGGAAACTAACTTTCCACCAAATAAGAACATCCTTGTTCTTATCTGTCTATCATTTCACCAAACTGATCCCAACAATTAGCATACATAACAGCTTCTACAAACCAGTGGAATAATATGTGGAATCGGGAAGAGGAAGGAGAGGAGAAGCTTACCAACAACAAGAGGAACTGGCCAACAGTAGCACAAGGGGAGGAGGCCAGCAACAAGGAAATCAGGCCACCAACAGCATTAGGAGGGCAGAGTAACAAGAAGAGGAGCCACAAGAACACCACAAGACAACTCTAATCCAAACCTCACATCCCAGTTAAAGGTCAATCACTTTTCCCTTTGATACTTGTTCTCATCATTAATAAGGAAAAAGGGAGTGTTGTGAAGAAAGGTACTTTCAGAATTGCATACAAGTGATATGCAAAATCATCACCAAGTATTTGGGAAATAATAACATTTGTTATTTTCAAACTAGCCCAATTAATAGCATATCATTTCACTATGGAGCATACTGCTGTGCACACTCTAATGAGGCACCATAGTAGAGTATCCACCAACAATGGAAGCCATTATAGGGTAAAATGATAACCATAAATGTTATCAAAATTAAGTGCCTCAACCTTTGCATCATTGGCTAGGTCAAGAATTTCCTCCACAAAAATCAACCATAGCAACTGATCTTAGTCAGGAAAATAACATCCATGCACTATTCATCTTCAGACCAGCATCATTAGCTTATTATCTAGTTTTACTAGATAAACATACCAACAAACCACAGCTGCTAGGCTACAGGGCACATTCCCAGAGGGTAGCACCTCTGTACCTAACAGATTCATAATGTCTTGAGCATAAACTCAAGTCGATTTTCTTAAATCCACAAATCATTTTCCTAAAAAGGTTCAGGAATCATTTAAAATGGTTGTTGTCATATAGGCAGTGTACTCATATTGGCCACTTAGTTACACTTATAACCAAACAATCTTATCATTTCCCTAGTCAACCATCTAGTTTATCCAGTTATCAAGAAATTGGTAGATAAAGAAAATCTACATTGTATATTCCAATTCATATTTGTCCAAGGACATGCCTTTGTAAGATATGATCATCAATAGCTCATTAAAAGCCATCTACAAGCAACCAACATTAAAAAAAAATAGATCATTTTCCTAGCTATATGGCTACGAATCATTTGTGTGTAACAACTCTGTCATATTGATAGGCATAGAATTCAGTTGAACATTATGAATCCATCACTTATAAAAACATATATGAGTACCACCACTAGATTAGATTGGCAGTGCCAATACATAGCTTACACATATTTTAATTCAATCCCAAGAGCATCACATAGTTCTGTAATAAATCCAGGAAGTTTACTTATATCATTTCTGTCACATCCCAAGATTTTCCAAATCTTGTAATGTGAAAAATAAATAAACAAAATAAATAAAGGTTGAAAATTAGGGTGAAAAGAAACTTTTCTTTCTAAATGGAAACTTAAAATCACATCTTGAACAAACTTTGGTAAATGTTTGAATCCAAATAAATTCAAATCAAGTGAAATGCATTCCTCATAAAATGCATCTTGAAATTTAAAACACTTGGAGAATAAACCAAAACTCTAAAACCCTAATGGAAGGAAATCATTTTCAAGTTATCTCTAAGACTATGGATTTGATCCATATAAAAATTGATCATACAAACATTTCAAAATGATCAAGAATGACAAATGTAAATATTTTAAAACCATAAGAAATTGGTTTCACTTAATTTCGAACCATAAATAAAATCTTATGAAATTAATAAGACAAATTGAATTTCCAAAGCTAATAAAGCATCTATCTATAAATCCATACCAAATGGTGAGCAAATAATCCTAAAGATATTTAAAAGGATAAATAAATATTAAATAAGATTTTACAAAATTGGAATCACCAAATTTGGATCTATAAATAAAAAGATATGGATTTTATAAGATAAGGAAAGAATTATATAATGAGGAATATTTAAAGGCCAAATCAAATCTTGACCTAGTCCATAAGCAAATGGAATGAATATAATCCAAATCCAAATAAAATAATGGATAAAGAATTTTCCAAATAAAATAAAGTGGCATTAACCAAATTCTATTTCTATTTTGGAATAAAGACAAATATCCAATTTAAAATGTTGAATAAATCATTTTCCAAATAAGTCAAGGTGAAATATTTGACACCCTATTAAATAAATAAACCTACTGAAAAGGTTTTGTGAGAATTGAAATTAAATAAGGGTTTAAAATATATTTGATATTAATTAAATTTAAATGCATGGGCCTACTTTTAAATAATTAAAAGACCCTCAAAGAATAAAAGAAATATTCTAATTTTGACTTAAAAATGAACTATTAATCAGTATTTGAATCTACACAAATTTTGGTTGAATTTTGAAATCAAATTGATGTTTAAATTGATTAATCAAAATCAAAACAGAATAATAAGAATGGAAAAAGAAAAATGATCAGTACAAAAAAAAGAATCTAGCCAGCCCAGCCCACTAAGCCCAGTCTAGCCCATCTACCCCTCCCGAAGTGAAATGTTTTTCACTCGCGAACTTACCCGTAGCGTCGCTGACGACCAGGCCCCACTCCTCCTCTCTCTCACTCGCTGCCAAACGGACCCCACTCGGCCGCGTCATCATCTTCCTCGCCCCGTTGACCCCGCCCCTCACCTCACCGGCCGTTGCAGTCAATTAAGGATCGAGTTAATTCGCGATTAATGCCGCAGTAAAACCACCCCACGACCGTGCCCTCTTAAGCGCCTCGACGCCCTCTCTCTTTCCCCTCCGTCGCCACACCCTCCCCGCCACCGGGCTGCACAAATTTCTCACCCTAACCCCACTGCCTCTGACGCTCTCCGGCAGCAATTCCGGCCAGCCTCCTTCGCCCCTCGCCTCCTCGATCACACACGCGTGTTCCCCAGTCCCTGGCGCTTCTCTCTGCACCCTCATCTTGCCCGCGCTTGACCCCCAGCGTCGGCAACGACGACGACCAACAACGCCACCGTCTGTCTTTTCTCCGACAAGTCCTACAGGTAGTCTCTGACCGCGCCTCCACTCCTCTTTGATGCTCCGATACTCTCCACACATCTGCGCATCTAACCACGCCATTTGCTTGCTCTCTCGTGCACTGTAGAGTCGCCTTCGTCGACGACTGACCGCACCCGACGGCTCCACGAACTACGGCGAGCAATAGCCAGTAACATCGTGCGCCCCTAACGCTAAAACCTGGTGATCCATCTATCCTCCTCCCTTGCTTCCTGCTCCCCCAGAACCGCCGCCAGCAGAGCCGCGCCGCCGCTCGTCGCTGGATTGCGCCACCAATCTTTGGTCAGAGCACCGGAGCCATCAGATCTCGATCGCACGGTTAGGATAGGTTGACTTAAACGAAAGGGTACGAGTGTCTCTGCACCGCTCGATCTAACTTAGATCCTACGCTCCACAGCGATCATTCGAGCGAAACGGTACCGGCGAATAAGAAGCAGCCACATGGCCATGTCTGTTTTAATAAAAACGAAATTGTTCTATTTGATGTGCCAATTTGAAAAATTTATAACTTTCAAACTACACGTCCAAATTTTGCAAATTTTATATCAATGGATTCAGCAAAACAAGTACTTTCTGACCATGTCCTTTGTTTAATGAATTGCTTCTGGAAAAATGGTTGTTTTTGCAGAAACTTGTGTAGGCATATTTTGAGTATAAAATTCATTCTAAAATTATTTTTGTATAAAAATCTTTGGCAAATGGTTTTTTTGAAACTACTGACCATATAAATCAATTTGTGGTTTCAAAAACATACTTGGTGAAGCAAAAGAATAAATCTTTGATTTAAACCATTTCTAGTCAAATAAAAATAATGCTTTTGGTAGAAAACCTTTGGGAAATGTTTTGATTTAAACTATCTTACCCTAAAAACAAAGTTTTATGATTAGCAAACATATTATGTGAACCCTATAAAATTATTGCTTTACTAAAGACATTTTCAACCACATAAAATAATGATTTGCTTTAAAAATGGTTTATAAGTAAAATATTTTTGCAAATGGTTTTGTCTCTTTTATAAAGTGGCCAATAAGTGTTAGAATGTTATAACCTATTAGAAACCACTTTTGTAAATAAAACAATGTTTGGCATGCTTGCATGCATTACTTTGTTTCTATCATTTTATGTGATGTTTGCTTGAATGGTAGTTTGAAATATTGTTTGCTTGATTGAATTTTAGTGATTTGAAGAGTGTGAATATTGCAAAGACAAGAAGTGAACTTATATTCTCTACCAAAAAGGCAAGTGATGCTTCATACTTTTGTCCCATTATTTTCACTATGCATTAGTGATATTTCTAAGTAGGACTTGCATGGAATTTTGCTAAGTGTAAACTATGCCATGGGAAATCCTAGTATATGAAACCTTAGTGGAACTTTCCTAAGTTAATATTCCTACTACCATCATGCTTAGCTTAGCTAGTAGAAAACAAGGGTGGATTATATTTCATGCTATAGAATATTTCTAAGTCAAGGACTTGTGTTTTGATTAGTAAAACAACTAAGTGAATGAAACACCTGGGTGGAATGGAAGGAATGGTTTGTGTTGAGTGGTTCACAAGGCCCATTTCTATGGTTTACCTTGTGTATCTCACTTGTGGATGGCCACCCAGGAACAAAGAGATTTGAGATGTCAAATGTTGAGAAGCTTCAAGTGCAACCACTTGGCATTATGGGCTCTGCCTGGATCATATAGGTTGCAATAACTTAGCCAAATGGACAGTTGGTGGTAGGGGATTGATAGGTTGGACCGCGTCCATTCTGGTCTAAGGGAAGGCTTCTGAAAGATCTTGTCTTGGTGAAACCAAGTCTTGTGGGGAAAGTGCACCACCTCTGCAGAGTGTAAAATCTAAGTACTTAGCCATGTCCCTGGTAAAGGACAATTTGAGCATCAAGACATGGAAGCTATCAATAATCTCCTCATCCCAATTTCTAAGTTAAAAACTTGTGGTTGAACAAGGGTTGAAGGATCACCAATTTCTATTGGGAGATGCCTTGGGTGATTTTGTCAAGCAAAAACTTAGTGTTTTCAAATGATAAGGAAAATCTATTTTGAACAAAGCAAGCCTAAGCTCCACTTAGACAAATGCATATAGATGATATACTCCAATATACTACCATAGTATCACTTGCCAATACAATTCAAATGTATTGACCCTTGTGGCTGTAACTTATTACGTTGCAGGTTTGTATGATGTTAGTGAGATGTGTTGATTAGGATTACAAGTCTACAACCAACATGTTTGCCTGTGGCACTTTGAAGATGAAGGACCCCATGCTATTGTTATATTCTGCTGCATTGTAATGAGATAGCCAAATGAGCTATGTAAGATGTAATAAATTATTTTATTCCTGGTTATTAAGTTGTATTATGACCTTTGTTTCTTGATATTACATCTTAGCTGTGGATGCTAGCTATTGATCCAGGGACTACCATTGCAATCACAGGGATCATTTCCTTTACAAAGGAGGGATCTTACAATTTCCCTGAATACTTGCTTCCAGGAATCATTTTTAACCCTACCTGTCAACATAGATAGCTAAGTTTAGTTCAATACAGACTCCAGATCATCATTGAACCAAAGGTTCAATAACTCAAAGCCTAGCATATTATCATCTTAACCAGCTACCAACTTAACCACATTCTTTTAGCAAAACCACTTGTTTTCTGATCAAACTAACAGCCAAAGGTAACTGTACAAGTGACAAATACCAAGTACTGGTAGTGTGAAATTGATATACATGTGTCACACTTTTGACCTGAGAATAACAGTAATCACACACCTCTCTTCTAACAATAAATTTCACAAGCTATCCAATATATTTCATTAACACAATTTCCTCCACTTAGCAATTCAAAGGGAATCAGATCCTCATCATACAAACACTAGGATAGCGCATTCGTGCTACTTAGGATAATCCTATCATCACAGAGAGAAATCTGGAGAGGATTCAAGTGGAGAAGAGAAAAGGGAGAATCCCCACTTACCCGTGGTCCTTGCTTAGAGATGGGAGAGGAAGCAGACCGACAGTGAAGATTGGCGTGGCGGCACGGGGAGCACCGGGGCGCTCAACCCACGCCAAGTCGCGTTCATAGAGCTCACAGTGAGGAAGACGGCACCATCTCCTCACCAAGGCACCAGGGCGATGCCAAAGGAGCGTCGGAGCACCACATCCTCGGCAACAGCGCAAACCCTAGCCCTCGAAGAGAGAGAATCGTGGCTAGAAGAGGGCCCGAGGATCGAATCGAGCTGGGCTATTCGATGCAGCATCGTCGACTACCTCAACATGCAACACGGTGGCGGCCTGAGGGTCTAGAGATGGTCGGAATTGAGCGGCGACGACGCGGAACTTCCAGTTGCCAGAGAGGGGAATGAGTGGGTGAGGATGAACAAGCTCGAGAGAAAAGGGGGTACTAGGCCGATGGATCGGTCTAGTGGCAACTGGATGGGGTTTGACCCCAAGACCAGTTGGGCCAAATTGGGTCCATATGGGCCAGTTGGTGAGCCTGGCCCAACTCCAAAGGAAAAATAAGAAAATAAGACAGTTATCAAATCACTAAATGCCCAAACTACCCCTGAACATAATTTATACCGTAGAAAAATATAGAAAAATCTCAAAAATACATATGATATGTCAAAATGACCACAAGAATAATATATACATAGAAAAATTATAATATTACTTGTTAATATAAATAAAATGTAGATAAATATTAACACCATTACATCCTAAGAGAAATTTCATAAAAATAAGGAAAAATCCTAAAAATGAATAAAAATCATTTTTATGTATAAAAATAAATCTACTATTTTATAAAAATAATAACTTATTTTTTTATAAATAAAATTTAAAGTAATATTCAAAGACAATTGATCCTTTATGGAATTTTATAAATATAAAAATAATACTTAAAAATAAAATAAAAATCATTTTCAAAGACTTGAATAAATCTATTACACTATAGAAATACTAAATATATTAGTAGAAAAGATTTTAATATTTTAAAATAATAAATCCTTATCCAATATATATTTTTGAACATTCTTTAAGAACATTTCTTAAGTAAGAAATAATTATATTTCTTCAAAAATATTAATACCCTAAAAATCAAATTACTAAAGTTCTAAGCTAGAACTAAGGTTTATAATAAAACTTAAGTGTAAATTATTAACTTTATAATATATTTTGAAACTATAATAAAGATTTAAAACCACAACCTTTAAAATAACTTTATAAGCATTCACTAAAATATAAAGTGAATAATTCAACACCTTAGTTATACCTATCATAAATCTAAAACTTAGGAATAATTAAAATATATTACATGTTAAGTTTACTTACCCTTTTAAAGTTAACTTTAGTCTCAAAGCTTATAAACAACAGGTCTAATACACCACTTATGTTTTTATAGTTAACTTTAGTCTATTTCAATTAAGACATAAAGCATCTCAAGTTCAGACTATTCAAGCAAGCATAAACAACATCAATCACATTCTATCAATCATATTATAAAATCTATTAGGGTTGTTTAAACCTTAGGAAGGAGATCTTTTCTTCAAATGTTATTCTTTTTGCCACTTCAAAGAATAATCTCATAATAAATTCTTCAACTCTTAACAACTAAAACCAAGGACTCTTATCTTAGTCACCAAATGACAATTAAACATAATCATATTACTTTATACTTTACCTGTATATCTAGAATTATTATCACTTAAGTTCCTTATAAATGTCATTACTTATAAAGTAAAATTTGAAGATAAACTAACTCTTAAAAGAATCAACTAAATTCACTTCACTCAAAGCATTGGGGATTCACTTTGGGAATTTTACAAAATGCATATCATTACTTATGCATAACAGCATCTTGCTTCTTTAAACACTAGTCCTTATCGGACCAATGATGCTGATTTCAGATATTGGATCTTATATTGTCTCGAAGACCGTGAGTGCATAATCTTGCAATCACAAAAGGAAAGTTCACACTTGCTCATGTCCTTTGATTATTTTCTGTAAAGTATTTTGCTAATCCAGTGTTGTCATCACCTGCATTTGAAAAAGGTCCGAAAACACTATTTTCATAATAATGTGATTATAGGTTATTTACCATGAGGTAATAACCTACTATGAAAGTTCCGGTGGTAAAGGAACATATTATCTAGGACTTAACAACCAATTTCGCCAGTGATTCTTGCGCCGTATATCACGCGTTAACCATGAGATTTGGAATGGGACAGAGAAGTCAGGTGTATCTTCTTCCTCTCGCATGTAGCCGGATATGCAGGTCGTGGTTGTTATCACTCGTAGCGTGCATATTAATTGGTAATTCATAGAGGATATGCAGCATATGGGTGGGAACCCTCAACGTCCCTCGATAATTCTGGCATCTAATGGTCTGTACAAACCATTGCCGTAATTCAATATGTGGGCATGGTGTACACCAAGGAGGCATGCGGGGTCGCGAAGGGGGCAGTGATTGGCTTGGATCTTAGACTGGGCCCCATACCAAGGAAGTATGGACAAGATCATGACTTGGTTGTGTAGAGGTTCATAGCATGGAAAACAAAAAAAATCTACCGCATGCAAACAAACAAGCCAAGATCTATCTACTAGATTGTAGGCGAGTCGATAGAGGAACTCACCCTCGAAGATTCCAAAGCGGTTAACGAGATCAGATTCTCGTGGGTGATGTAGTCGTACTCTTGTCGATCTCAAGATTGTGTAGACGATCCTTCCGGCGCTGCGTTCCGGCAGCGCTTCCGCAGTCGGTCACACGTTCGGTACTCGATGAAGACCTTCCTCTCCCTTGTTCCAGCAGGCAGTGGAGGTTGTAGCACTCTCCTAGAGGGGAGATCTCGCAGGGCTTAGCCTTAAGACGGAGCAAGTATGGTGGACTAGGAGAGAGGCCTTGGCGATCTAGGGTTTAGAAGGCACCAAGGGGAGAGTGTAGCCGGCGGCTAGGGTTTGGGATCACCCCAAATCGGCGAGTTGGTGGTGCCCTAGGCGGCGGCAGCAGGGGTGGTGGCGCCGACGGCTTAGGGTTAGGGTTTGGGGTGTTAGAGGTGTAGGGAAGAGGGGCAGCCCTGCCCCTCCTTATATAGGTGGGAGGGTGCGGCTTGGGAGGACGAAGTCCTCCCCCAAGTCGGCCTCCTTGGCCGGCGGGTGTAGGAAGAGGAACTCCTCCCCAAGTAGGTTTCCTACTCTCCCTCCACCAAGCAAACTTGTCGTTTGACTTTTTCAAATTGGCGTTTGACTTTCAAACTAGGATTTGATTTCTCCCTTTATTTTGCCCAGCCATGTTACCTAGTACATGATGCAACCATTCCACATTGTCATGACACATTCATGTACCCTTCCCCTCCGGAGTGTCGGACCTTCCGGACCCTTCTAGAACATTCCCGATGAAAACATCGGAATCATTCCCCAACTCCGAAACCGGACTTTCCTTATATGAATCTTATTCTCCGGACCATTCCGGATCTCCTGGTGATATCCCGGATCCCATCCGAGACTCCGAACAACATTCGGTCTCTTACTCATCATTCCATAACTACTCAACATCATCGAATCCTTAAGTGTGTCTCCCTACGGTTCGTGAATTATGCGGACATGATGAGACACTTCTCCGATCAAAAACCAATAGAGGAATCTGGAAATTCATATGGCTCCCACATATTTCTACGATTACTTTGCGATCGAATGAACCACTTACATATGGTACCAATTTCCCTTTGTCTCACGACAGTTTACTTATCCGAGGTTTTGATCGTCGGTATCTCTGCATACCTAGTTCAACCTCGTTACTGATAAGTACTCTTTTCTCATTCCCGTGATATGTGATCCCTTGTGAGCCAGTCACATGCTTGCAAGCTAATTGGATGACATTCCACCGAGAGGGCCCAGGGTATATCTATCCATCATATGGATGGACAAATCCCACTCTTGATCCATGTGTCTCAACCCATACTTTCCGAACACTCAATGCCACTTTTATAGCCACCCAGTTACGGTGTGGTGTTTGATGTCATCAAAGCATCCTTCCGGTGATGGTGATTAGCATGATCTCTTGGTCGAAGGAATTAGGTTACTATGTATCAGAAAGCTTATAGCAATTGAACTATTAAAATGACTTGATCTTTATTCTACGCTTATCTATAGGAGTATGTCCATGATACCATTCTCCTAATGATATGATCTTGTTGTTAACAATATCTCAATGTTCATGATAGGGAAACCACAATCATCTATTAACTAACAAGCTAGTATTACGAAGAGGCTTTACTAGGGACTCTAATTTAGTTTACAAATCACACAAGTATTAATGTTTCCTGGTTAATACTATTATAGCATGAATGTAAACATTTATCATAAAAACAAAGATATAACAATAACTACATTTATTATTTCCTCTAGGGCATATCTCCAACAGGTTGTGCAACAAGGCTAAGGTCTCTCATGGGTAAAGTAACGCACCTCTGCAGAGTGTAAGAACTGTAACTTGGAGCTGCGAAAGCGGCGGGAAAGGAACTCCATGAAATTTCTGGTAAACCCGTGAAGGCTGATGGACATAGATTTTCAGAATAAAAGCAACATTTGAAGAAATGTTTATGAAAACTTGCATTGCCTACGACTTACGGTCTGTGGTTGTAGATATAGTGCACCAAACACTCCTTTTCTAGTGAACTTGTTGAGTACGCTCGTACTCAATGTATCTTCTTAACCCTTGCTAGGTTCGAAAGCTAGTACAGGCGACGTATACATCAAGTTATGCTCCAGGAATCATCATCAAAAGCTCGAGCTCTTCAAGGAAGTCAATATATACATCAACTCAAGTGAAGACGAAGTTTCTGACTAGATAGGAATATAATCTCTAGCCATAGAACCTATTTCTGTAGTATATTGCAATAGCAGCAATGCCAGACCATTAGTTAAAATACTAGTCTTAATAGTATGATAGTTTTTGAGTTGTTTATTTATGATTCTTCTTTGTAAGAATATTCTTTCTCTCTCTTTAACCTAGAGTGTTCTCTGGATCTTGTGTAAAGAGTTGAGTTGTAACCTATAGTCATGTCTTGGACCTGCTGTGTTTCTGTTGTACCACTCTGAGGGATGTAATACTAGTGAACGGTGTTTCATTAGTGAAATGTCAATGACTATAGTGTACTACATCATGCAGTGGTATACTGGGTCACCACAAGAAACCCTAAACACCCGATCAAATCTCCAAGAAACAGTCCATAGCCGCCGCCACCATCGTCCCTAGATTGGGGGATCTGAAGCTCTTCCCGGCACCCTGCCGGAGGGGAGAGATCATCCCGAAGGCCTTCTTCATCACCATGCCAGCCTCCGGAGTGATGCGTGAGTAGTTCACCCTTGGACTATGGGTCCATACAATAGCTAGATGGTTGTTTATCCTCCTTTGTGCTATCATGTTTAGATCTTGTGTAGTGGTCCCAACCTTTAATAAGGTAGAGATCCCTGTGTTTACAATGCTAGTACCTGGATCAATAGCTAGCATCCACAGTTAAGATGTAATATCAAGAAACAAAGGTCATAATACAACTTTATAACCAGGAATAAAATAATTTATTACATCTTACATAGCTCATTTGGCTATTTCATTACAATGTAGCAGAATATAACAATATCATGGGTTCCTTCATCTTCAAAGTGCCACAGGCAGTCATGTTGGTTGTGGACTTGTAATCCTAATCATTAAACTTCACTAACATCAAAAAAACCTGCAACATAATAAGTTACAGCCACAAGGGTCAATACATTTGAATTGTATTGGAAAGTAATACTATGGTAGTATAGTGGAGTCTATCATCTATATGCATTTGGCTAAGTGGATCTTAGGCTTGCTTTGCTCAAAATATATTTTCCTTATCATTTGGAAAACACTAAGTTTTTGTTTGACAAAATCACCCAAGGCATCTCCCAATAGAAATTGGTGATCCTTCAACCCTTGTTCAACCACAAGTTTTAACTAAGAAATTGGGATGAGGAGAATCTTGATAGCTTCCATGTCTTGATGCTAAAATTGTCCTTTTCCAGGGACATGGCTAAGTACTTAGATTTTACACTCTGTAGAGGTGGTGCACTTTCCCCACAAGACTTGCTTTGACCAAGACAAGATCTTTCAGAAGCCTTCCCTTAGACCAGAATGGACGCGTTCCAACCTATCAAACCTCTACCACCAACTGTCCATTTGGCTAAGTTATTGCAACCTATATGATCCAGGCAGAGCCCATAATGCCAAGTGGCTGCACTTGAAGCTTCTCAACATTTGACATCTCAAATCTCTTTGTTCCTGGGTGGCCATCCACAAGTGAGATGCACAAGGTAAACCATAGAAATGGTCCTTGTGTAACCACTCAACACAAACCATTCCTTCCATTCCACCTAGGTGATTCATTCACT
Organism: Avena atlantica; assembly: GCA_910589765.1. Classification (NCBI taxonomy): domain Eukaryota; kingdom Viridiplantae; phylum Streptophyta; class Magnoliopsida; order Poales; family Poaceae; genus Avena; species Avena atlantica. Next base: position 242,408,768 of record OU342738.1, read on the forward strand.
TAGTTGTTTTATTAAACAAAACACAAGTCCTTGACTTAGAAATATTCCATAGCATGAATATAATCTACCCTTGTTTTCTACTAGCTAAGCTAAGCATGATAGTAGTAGGAATCTTAACTTAGGAAATTTCTACTAAGGTTTCATCTACTAGGATTTCCCATGGCATAGTTTATACTAGCAAAAATTCCATGCAAGTCCTACTTAGAAATATCACTAATGCATAGTGAAAATAATGGGACAAATGTATGAAGCATCACTTGACTTTTTGGTAGAGAATATAAATTCACTCCTTGATCTTGAAATGATCACACTCTTCAAATCACTACAATTCAATCAAGCAAGGCACAATTTCAATCTACCATTCAAGCAAACATCACATAAAATAATAGAAACAAAGCAATATATGCAAGCATGCTAAAGATGGTTTTATTTGAAAAAGTGGTTTCTAATGGGTTATAAACATTTGAAAACACCTATTGGTCATTTTATGAAGTGGAAAATCATTTGCAAAAGATTTTTACTTATAAACCATTTTTAAACCAAATCAATATTTTATGTGGATGAAACTGCCTTTATCAAAGCAACAACTTTTATAGGGTTCACAAAATATAATTTTAAATCATAAAACTTTGTGTTTAGGGTCAGAGAGTTTAAATCAAAACATTTTCCCAAAGGGTTTTCTCCAAAAGCATTTTTAATATATAAACATTATTTTTATTTGACTAGAAATGTTCTAAATCAAAGATTTTATTATTTTGCTTCACAAAATATGTTTTTGAAACCACAAGTTGATTTAGATGGTCAGTAGGTTCAAACAATCCATTTTCCCAAAGGTTTTATCACAAAAATAATTTTAGAAATAATTTTATATTCAAAACATGCCTACACAAGTTTCTGCAAAAACCACCAATTTAACAGAAACAATTCACTAAACAAAGTGCATGGTTGGGTAGGATTTGTCTTGCTGATTCCATTGATATGAAATTAGAAAAATTTGGACGTGTGGTTTGAAAGTTATGCAATTTACAAAATTGATCATCTAATAGAGATGTTTGTGTCTATTTAATTAAAAGCTGGCCACGTGGTGCGATACTATTGGACAAAAACGTTTCGTACGGATCGCGTGCTGTAGTGCGTTGGATCTAATGGAAATCGTGCGGCTCAGAGCACACGATACCCCTTAGGTTAAGTTCTATCTCATCTGTCAGATCAAGATCCATCGGCTCAGGGCACTGTGACCAAATACTAGCGGCGCTCGACGGTGGCTGGCGGCGGCAACGCTCGGCTAACGGTGGTCTCAGCGAATAAGGAAGCAAGGGAACAAGAGATATGGCTCACCGTGTTCGTGTGGTGTCACTGATGCTCGACGTTGTCGTCACAGGGCAAGGGGAGCACGGGGTCGCTGGCGATTCCTCGCCGGAGTTCGCAACGACGTCGGGCACGCTCTGATGTTGACGGGGTCGAGGCTACGAAGCGCGCTAGGACACGAATCAGGTGGCGTTAGATGCGCACGGGAAAGTAGATCATAGGTGCGTTAACAAGAGGGGGGGCGGTCAGGACATACCGAGGAAGATCACCGGAGTTGATGCCGAAGGCGGTGGCGCATTGGCATCATCGGAGGCGTCGTTCTAGGGCGCGCGCGAACGACTATGGCTACTGACAGGTGCGCCTGGTGACGGCGAGCATGCTCGTGTGTTCCAGGGGGCGAGGCGTGGCGAGGTTTGGCCGGAATTGGAGCAGAGGCTCATCGGAACAGAGCGTGGTTTCGGGCAAAATCGGAGCAGCCTGGTGGCGAGCTGGTGCGAGCGAGAGAGGGGAAGTGGAGAGGAGGGAGAGGCGGTTAAGAAGGCCAGGTCAGGGGAGAAATTTACTCGGGCGTTTATGCCAATTCATTCGTAAACAACGCCGGCAGAAATAGTAGAGAGGTCGGCGAGGTCAGCGGCGGGTGAGAACGAAGGGGAGCTGGCGGTGGGGTCGCGTCGTCAGCGAGGGAGAGAGAGGGGAGGTGGGGTCCGGACGTTAACGGCTTTGCAGGTGAGAGCAGCGGTGTGAAAAGTTTTCCTGTGGGAGGGGAAGATGGGCTGTGCTGCTGGGCTGGGTTGGGCCTGCTAGGCTAGTTGGCTTTGCTTCATTTTTTTTGTAATTGTCCTTTTTCTTTTCCATTTCTAATATTATGTTTTGATTTGGTTTAAACTTTTCAAACAACAATTTGATTTCAAACTTCAATCAATCTTTGTGTGTATTCAAATACTGTTTATGAACATATTCTGAAGTCAAATTAGAATAATATATTTATTCTTTTTAGGGAATATTAATTAATTAAAGTCGGCCCTTGTATTAATTCAAATAAGATTTAATAATGTTTTTCAAACTCCATTTGAAATCTAAATCTTTCCAAATCTTTTCAGTAGGTCTTATTTGTTTATTTGGGTGTCAAATAATTCACCTTGAACTATTTGGAATGTTTTTAATATGATTTATTAATCATTTAAAATTGGGTATTTGTCTTTATTCTAATGAAATTAAATATAGTTTTAATTCCATAAATTTTATTTGGAAGATTTCTTTGATCTTATTTAAGTTAATTAAACAACTTTTATTCCACTTGGGTAAATTTATTATTTTCCCATGATTTAATTAATCATTTCTAATAGGGATTTTGTCTTTATTCAAATGGAAATGGAATTTGATTAATGCCATTTTATTTAATTTGAAAATTCTTTATCCATTATTTTATTTGGATTTGGATTATATTTATTCCTTTTTCTTATGGATTAGGCCAAGATTTAATTTGGTCTTTAAATATTCCTCACTTAATATTTCTTTCTTTATCTTATAAAATCCATATCCTTTTATTTATAGGTCCAAACTTGGTGATTCCAATTTGTAAGATCTTATTTAATATTTCTTTATCCTTTTAAATATCTTTAGGGTTATTTGCTCACCATTTGGTATGGATTTATAGATAGGTGCTTTATTAGCTTTGGAAATTCAATTTCCTTATCTTATTAATTTCATAAGATTTTATCTATGGTTCTAAATTGAATGAAATCAATTTCTATGGTTTTATAATATTTTTATTTGTCATTCTTGATCATTTATAAATGTTTGTTGACAAACTTTTATATGGATCAAAACCATGGTCTTAGAGATATCTTGGAAATGATTTTATTCCATTAGGGTTTTAGGGTTTTGGTTTATTTCTCAAGTGTTTAAATTTCCAGATGCAATTATGAAGAATGCATTTCACTTGATTTGAATTTTAGTTGGATTCAAATATTAATAAAAGTTTGTTCAAATGGGATTTTAAGTTTCCATTTGGAAATCCAAAGTTTCTTTTCACCCTAAATTCCAACAATTATTTATTTTGTTTATTTATTTTTCACATTACAAAATTTGGAAAATTTTGGGATGTGACATCTTGTGAGCTCCGTTCATGATCAAGATCATCTATTTGTAATCATACATGTTGTGTTTGCGAAGATCCGATGGATATTGAGATACTATGTCAGATTTACTATTGATTCTATCATGTCTATGTTATTTGTGATCTTGCATGCTCTCCGTTGTTAGTAGCTATCTTGGCCAAGTAGATGCTTGCAACTCCAAGAGGGAGTATTTATGCTCGATAGTAGGTTCATGCCTCTAGTAATCTGGGGAAGTGACAAAAATCTCTAAGGTTGTAGATGTGTTGTTGCTACTAGGGAGAAAACAGTAATCCTTTGTTCATGGAACAATTGTATTGTTTACTTTACACACATTGCCTAATGCAATTATCTATTGCTTGCAACTTAATACTGGAAGGGGTTCAGATGATAACCTAAAGGTGGATTATTAGTCATAGATGTAGTTGGATTACGGTCTATGTATTATGTTGTAGTGCCCAATCAAATCTCGTAGGAGTCAATATGTCTAGTATATGCATTGCTATGCTTTCTCAATCTGTCAATTGCCCCGCTATAATTTGTCCACCCTACATGCTATCTATCTTAAGGAGAACACCTCTAGTGAACTATGGACCCCGGCCCAATCTTTATCATTGATATTCCATCTACTGTTACCTTTTACTTTTTACAAGCAACTACTATCTTCCACATTATACGTTTAATCCTTTGTTTTTAGCAAACCAGTGAGATTGACAACCTCACTGTAAGTTGGGGTAAAGTTTTGAGTTTGTGTTGTGCAAGTTCCAAGTTGTTAGCAACACCTTGGAGTTGTTTCCTTACTCCTACTGGTTCGATAACCTTGGTTACATAACCAAGGGAAAACTTGCTGCTGTGCTCATCATACCTTCCTCTTGGGGTTTCCCAATGAGGCTCTACAGTTAACTGAGCCGCATCAAGGTGGCACCTAGACAATAATAAAGGTAATATCCCATTCATTAATAAACATTACATCAATTTGTTCAAAATAATTGTGACAAGAAATATAAAACAAGGACACCATAAAACAATAGTTTATACTAGTTTGCATAGTCTCTATTTCTTATCGGGTAATTGCCCTCTTTATGGACATGTCCTGAAGTCATGTTGCGTGGATCCACACTGCTTGCATGTTCGAATTTCCTTCCTGCGAATGTTCAATGGGTTCTCAAATGCATGCTTCCTCTTCCTTCCTTTTGTGTTTGATATGTGTGGATCACGCATGTTAGGGATTTGTGATGTTTCTGAGGTTGCTTCCATGGTTGGATTAGGATCACATGCTAGCGCAGATGTAGTTTTGCAGTTTTCTGTTGCTTGGGAGGACATGATTATGGACCCGAACTTGCACATTGTGTAGACATTTTTGGTACTAGAGCCTCTGCTTGAGCTGTTACATTTTGAGCTGATGGCGGATGATCTGCATCAGGAGCAGACATAGCAGCAACTCTTTTAGCTCTTTTTTCTTGGCTCTCTTTTAAGACAAGCCAAGTCTTTTTTGATAGCTTGCAAGTGCATGCGAACTATCTTCCTTCCATCATCTGTTTCATTTGCATACTTCACCATTCCTTTGAAATCATTGCATGTTACTGCTAGCCACATTTTCTTTCTTGATTCTTCTGGCATGGGAGCGGGTTTTCCTCGTATTTCTTCTACTAAGTTATTTTCCGCACTCCAAGTCCACCTCCTAAGTACAAATGTAGACGACATCTCGATTACTCCAATATGGACCATGGCCTCCATTATTTTATTCAAAAACAAAAATAAGCTGTTACATGGATACTTTTCGAGTTTCTTTTAAAAAATAAACTACTGTCTGTATTTATTTTCTAGAAAAAAACCTGTCAGTCATGCATTTCTTGGCAGGTAACTACTCAAAAACAATATGGCAAGTGTATTTTTATACCTTTAGAATATGGCAGCACACGGTACCATCCCGTTCAAACTTGCAACATCCACATTTGTACTATCCATTTTGAGGATCTGCATAAACTTCATACGTCTAGTGGTAGTAGTTTGGTACAAATTTCACTATGCACTCAACCAGATAAGTATTTAGAGCTATTTCTCATATGATGTATGACATGATTGATTGCATTTCTACTTGGAATCGGTTGTAAATGTTTACACCAAGTCCTAGCAGTAGTAAGCGACGAGTCTACTTCTTCTTTGTCTTCTGCTTTCATATTTTTTGCCTGTAAAGCAGTGTATTGATGAACAAACTCAATTACAGAGTTTGAAGGTTTTACATACTTCTTTAGGACAACATTTAAACCTTCACTAAGTTGAGTTGTTTGTAAGAAAGGGTAGAAATCATGCATAAAGTATGCACGAACCCAGAAGCTTCTTTTATTGTACAAAGTTGCAAATTTTTCATGAGTCTGTAGGCCATACTTTTGAATCATTGTGTTCCACCTTATTCAAATTCTACTGGTGTCAAGCTGCAATTAATGCAATTATTGAATTCCTGGCGCAGTGCTTCATTACCGGCAACTATTGGTCCGATTTCCTCTCTTGATTTCCCTATAATATGCCACCTCTAGTTCTGATGCCTTGCATTTGGGAACTTACTGTCAATATCAGAGCGCATCCCAAAGTCCTGGTCTGTAATTATCTTCAGTGGTGCGATCCCATCCATTGCAATTAGGAATGTCTCAAAAAGCCAATCGAAACTAGTTCTTAGCTCATTCCTTAGAAAGCCACAACCAAATTGTATAGACTGGCCATGACTCTTTATTCCAATGAATGGTGCAAAAGGCATCTTGTATGTATTAGTCATGTACTTCGTGTCAAATGACACACAATCATTGTAGTATTTGTAAGCTCTTCTTGATGCACCATCTACCCAAAACAAGTTCACAACCCTATCCTCATCATCAAGCTCGAATCTATAGTAGAAATCTTTGTCCCGAGATTTCAATGCTTCGAAGTATGCCATTGTGTCTTGCATGTCAGTGTACATGTTCTCAGCTCAGAGTGTTGCTCTGAAGTTGGCCATGTCTTTTGGAGTGTAAGGCACGCCCTCAAGCAACTCATACAAGGTTTCCATTATTTGCATCATCCTGCTGGTCTCCATATTTACTAAGTGTATTTGATGAATTCCTGGTCTTCTTGTGGTATGTCTCTGTGTGATCGTAGAAAACCAGTCAGTGACCATTTTTTATCAATGGATGGTTGTGCTCATTTCTAAATTCTGTAACCAACCAGTTGCCATCCCTTATCTTCAGTAGCATTCTTGCCGGACAATTAGTCCTTGGATTTATACTCTTATTCCTCTCTGCGACAACTGTATTAGGGTTTTGCGTATCCTCTTTATCCTTTCCTTGATGTCCTGCTTTGTGACAAACTATATCTGCTCTTATAATAGCACCAGTTGCTTCTGATTTTTTCTGTAGTTGTACCTTATGCCAAAACCTCTTCTCCGTGCATACATTTTGTAATGCCTTTCTGCTTCCTCAAGAGTGTCAAACCTCATATGTGCAGTAGGTGGTTGTGGTGTGGAAAGAACTTCATTGCACTCAATTGTATTATCTGTTGGAGATATGCCCTAGAGGCAGTAATAAAAGTAGTTATTATTATATCTTTGTCTTTATGATAAATGTTTACATTCATGCTATAACAGTATTAACCAGAAACATTAATACTTGTGTGATTTGTAAACTAGATTAGAGTCCCTCGTAAAGCCTCTTTATAATACTAGCTTGTTGGTTGATAGATGATCATGGTTTCCTGATCATGAACATTGAGATGTTATTAACAACAAGATCATATCATTAGGAGAATGGTGTGATGGACATACTCCTATAGATAAGCGTAGCATAAAGATCAAGTCATTTCATTAGTTCGTTTGTTATAAGCTTTCTAATACATAGTAACCTAATTCCTTCGACCATGAGATCATGCTAATCACCATCACCAGATGGATACTTTGATGACATCAAACACCACACTGTAAATGGGTGGTTATAAAGGTGACATTGGGTGTTTGGAAAGTATGTGTTGAGGCAAATGGATCAAGAGTGGGATTTGTCCACCCATATGAAAGATAGATATACTCCATGCCCTCTGGGTGGAATGTCATCCAATTAACTTGCAAGCATGTGACTGGCTCACAAGGTATCACATATCACGGGAACGAGAAAAGAGTACTTATCGGTAACGAGGTTGAACTAGGTATGCAGAGATACCGACGATCAGACCTTGGATAAGTGAACTATCGCGAGACAAAGGGAAATTGGTATCGTATGTAAGTGGTTCATTCGATCGCATTATAAGATGATCCCTCTCACAAAAAATCAAGTTATAAAGTGTTCCTCCTTAGTAGGCATCATTGCCAAAGCTCGTTGTTTCGAAGCACCACATGATGATCGGGTGTGTTAGATTCTTCGAGTGTATACATTGGGAGCAAGCCAGATTTGCTCATGTGGAAACTAAGGTTTGATCTTGATGAGCCTAACATGTACAAACATGGTCTCGAAACATGGATCACCAAAAGGTAAAGCATGGGTCATATAGTAGATATGATGAACATGTTGATTGTTCGCCTTTGAAGCTACATCATCTCTCGTGATGATCGGTTTTGATGTGGTGGATTTGGTTCATGTGATCACTAAAACAATGTGAGGGGTGTTGTTTTGAGTGGGAGTTCACCTAGATTAATTTAACTATTAATTAGAACTAATTTTTTCATAAACTTAGTCTAAAATATTGCAAATATGTGGTAGATCAATGACGGCCCCTACCATCAATTTTAATGCGTTCCTAGAGAAAGAAAAGTTAAAAAACAATGGAAGCAACTTCGCGGATTGGTTTCGTAACTTGAGGATTGTCCTCAATGCTGGTAATTTGACCTATGTGCTGGATGCACCGCTGGGTGACCCACCTGCAGCTGATGCTACCGATGAGGTGAAGAATGTTTTCCTCACTTGGAAGAATCAGTACTCCACCGTTCGGTGTGCTATCTTGTATGATTTGGAATCGGAGCTTCAGAAAAGGTTTGAGAACTTTGACCCACATGATATTGTTCGTGAACTCAAAATGATATTTGAGGCTCACGCGGTAGTTGAGAGTTATGAGGCTTCTGAAAAGTTCTTTAACTGCAATATGGAAGAGGGCAGATCCATCAGTGATCATGTGCTTAAGATGTCTGGGCACACAAGTAAGCTCCAAAGCTTGGGTATAGTGATTCCTAATGGTTTGGGGATTTACCATGCCCCCCGATCACTACCACCAAGTTACAAGAACTTTGTGATGAACTACAATATGCAAAACATGGACAAGTCGTTGCCATAACTCTTCTCCATGTTAAATTCTGCAGAAGTAGAGATCAAGAAAGAGCACCAAGTGTTGATGGTCAATAAGACCACCAAATTCAAGAGGCACAAGGCAAGTCTAAGAAAAAGGTAAACTTTTCCATGAAGGTCGGTAAGAAAGTTACCGCGCCGGCGAAGAAGACCAAGGCTGGGCCTAAGACTGATACTGAGTCCTTTTACTGCAAGGGAGAAGGTCACTAGAAGCGGAATTTCTCTAAGTACTTAGCGGATATGAAAAACGACAACATCAAGAAGAAATGTATATCCGATATACATGTTATTGATGTGTATCTCAATAGTAGTCGTAATAGTGCCTGAGTATTTGATATTGGTTCGGTTGCTCATATTTGTAGCTCGAAACAGGTGCTGCAGATTAGACGGAAACTAGCAAATAACAAGGTATCGATGCGCATTGGAAATGGATCAAAGGTTGATGTGATCGCGGTCGGCATGCTACCTCTTCATCTACCATCGGGATTAGTTTTATACTTAAATAATTGTTATTTGGTGACTGTGTTGAGCATGAACATTATATCCGGATCATGTTTATTGTGAGATGGTTACTTGTTTAAGTCCGAGAATAATGGTTGTTCGATTTATATGAGTAATATGTTTTGTGCACATGCACCTTTGATAGATGTTTTATTCTTGTTGAATCTCGATTATAGTTGAAAGGATACAGATGTCGCCTAGAGGGGGGTGAATAGGCGATTAAAACTTTTCCTAGAGTGGCTCAACAAAGGCGGAATAAAACTAGTGTTTACTTTGTTAAGCACAACCTAGAACAACTAAGGTTCACCTATGTGCACCAACAACTTATGCTAAGCAATACAAGCAACAAAGTGATAGCAAGATATATCTTACTTCAAGCACAAAGGCTATCATAATGTAAAGTGCATAAGTAAAGAGCTCGGGTATAGAGATAACCGAAGCACGCGGGGACAACGATATTTTACCGAGTTCCTCCCAACATGGAGTACGTCTCGTTTGGAGAGGGGGTGGTATCAAACCACCAACGCCACAAAAGGCCTCCCTTATTCTCCGGTGAATCTCACCCCAACATGATTGATCCACGCTTCCACTATCGGTGCACTTGTCGGTGGCAACCGGAACCTCTAACAAGGTTGGGGCACTTCTCCACAACTTAATTGGAGGCTCCCAACAAATGCCACAAAAGGCCACAATGCCACCAAGGCCACAAAACCGTCTAGGGTTCCAAGAACCCAAGAGGGACAAGCTCCAATGAGTCACTCAAACCAAATCCTCCGAGGAGAACACAAACCGATGCACCAAATGCAAATGGCAAGAACACCACAAAGATGTTCAAATCCTTCTCTCCCAAATTCCACCAAAGCTACAAAATCTTATGGGGGAATAAGAGAGGAAGAACAATGGAGTAAATCCACAAAAGACTCCAAGATCTAGATCCCAATATGTTCCCCTCACTTAGAGGAGAGATTGATTGGTGGGATTGTAGATCTAGATCTCCTCTTTCAAATCCCTCAAGAATATGCAAGAATCATCGGAGGGATTGAGAGAAAGCAAGCTCAAGAAGGTCAACAATGGAGGGGAAAACTTGCAAGAATGGTTGGGGAACCATTGGGAAAGAAGGCCCCTTAAATAGGTTCCCCGAAAATCCAACCTCCGAAGCCAAAAAAAATGCGAATCCCGGTACTACCAGACATTCCCGGTACTACCGGACATTCCCTGGGGATCCCAGGTCGCCAAACGCACCTTATTCAGTACCACCCGGTACTAAGGGGCGGTACTACCGGACCTCCGGTACTACCGGACCCTGGTCCGGTACTACCGGTCATCCCTGAACGAAAACGGCCATAACTTTTGCATATGGACTCCGATTTTGATGATCTTGGGCTCGTTGCGAAGAGGACAACAAGCTCTAAAATATCATGCAAATAAACATCATGGTCCAGAAAGGGAGGATAGATCCAAATGATGAAAGGTTTAACCTCTCTCAAAAAGACGAACCGATAAAACCTCCAACATCGAAAACGTAATAGAAAATGCATATGAAATCCATTTTCGATGAACTAGAGCTTGTCATGGAGATTAACACAAGCTATAAAACCTCACATGAGTAAGAACTAAATAATGGAAGGTTTTACCTATCTCTAACATACAAACCGGTAAAACCTCCAAGATCAAAACGCAATAAGATATATAAGGGAAATACCTTTTTGATGACCTAGAGCTTGTTATGGAGATTACCACAAGCTCTATATCCTCACATGGATAAGACCAAATAACAAACAAATATGATGATGCAAGTATGCAAAGGTTTGAGTTCTCTCCGAATGATATGATCGAGTTACTCATTCGAGAGCCCCTCTTGATAGTACGGCTATCTATCCTAAACCCGGTCTCCCACTAACAACATGAGACCGGCAAAAGGGAAAACCTATCAAGATTATACCTTTGCCTTGAGCATTCTACTTGAGTTCGATGAAGACAATCTTGCCCTTCTCAAGATTGAATGCCTTTCTTGATTCTTAATCATCAATCCATGATCACCGAGGATGGCAAGCATCAAACATGAGTTCTTCTATAGATGCCGCATTTTAAGCTTGCACAAGACATCTTCTTCTCATTTCATTGACCTTGAATCCAACACATGCTCCAAGCGATGCCAATGGACCAATCCTACAAGTACAACTCAATACACACATTAGTCCATAAAGATTGTCATTAATTACCAAAACCACACATGGGGGCCCAACATGTTCTTTCAATCTCCCCCATTTTGGTAATTGATGACAATCCCTTTAAGAGGGTTTATATAAGGAATATTAATGTATAAAATGGTAATATCAATATCAAATACTACAAAAGTATGTGATATTGGTGCCACCACCATATATAGAGCAAACTCCCCCACAATCTATGCATGTGTGATGAACTTGAATTTCATTGCATATATTGCCAATCATTATCATTGGTGGAGTTTCCTCTATATATACCACATGCTAAGCAACAACAAAGATGCAAGAGCATGAGAGGCAAATGCACAAGAACAAACTCAATGCATAAACCAACTTCCCTTAAACCCTCTAAAACTTCTCCCCCATTGGCATCAATTGCCGAAATGGGTGACAAGTTCTAGAAGGAGAATATAATAATAATTCCTCCAAAGGTGTGCCTTCGCACATATCCAATGATGAATACTTGGGAGGGAGTAGAACTATATCGAGGACCCGAATATTGCCAAAATAAATAAAGTCAAATGATGCAAGCAATTACAAGGTCCCACAAACCAATTGAAAACAACAAATGAGTTCAAATGGAACCTACAAGATATTATGATATGAGCAAGAGAGTGCTTTAAATAACAAATAGAGAAGCTCCCCAAGATTTGTGCACTATTCAACATAAATGCATTAGAATACATATTGCACAAATATGGAATCCTTGCTCCCCCATAAGCATTTCAAGCACAACAAATGAGAGATCAAATAAATGCTTAAATAAAATAGAGAAGCTCCCCAAGATTTGTGTGCACTTTAGAATCGTTGTATTTCAATACAAAAATGCACAAATATGGAATCCTCACTTCCCATAAACATTTAAGACGCAATAAATGAGAAAAAAGATAAATGAGCATTATTAAATGAATTAGATGAGCTCCCCAAAGATAATGCACCAATTATGATAATTGCATTTGGGAACAAGGTGCATAATCATGGAATCCTCACTAATCCAAGTTCATTTAACAATACAAGGCATGAGAGAACAAATATGAGTGCCCAAAGATGCAAAAATGAGGAACAAGCACTCATAGGCAATTAAATTTGGAAGCCACCGAAGAATCAAAAGAAATAGAAAGGTGGTCTCCAAGGATTAAAAATCAACTAAAATTATCTCCTCATATGTGTATATGTATCTAAATGGAAAACATCACAAAGACATATTCCAAAAAAGAAATATGCACACATAAAGAAGATTATACAAGAAAGCACATGAAAGGAAAAAATGAAGTCATAACATATATCAATAAGATTTTTTGCTTCAAAGCATGGCCAAAGGCTCACATATGTATTATTGTACATTAATGGACTTCAAACACCAACACACTACATATATTACAACTTCACCAAAGGAAGAGGAGAAAGTTGGAATATATGGAGAAAGGCAACAAGTATCACAATAAAATTTTAACTAGCAAAATCTCACTATTGCACATAAGAGAAGTTGAGGAAAAGATAGGCAATAAAATTGCTAGATTGACATATTTGGGATTGGAGGATCATATGCATGATTTTGTATAGTCCCAATTATATATACTCATCTCAACTTATACACATATACAATAGAGAGTTCTCTTAATACCATGGCTAGAGATACAACAATTACAAATACATGAATTCATGCCAGAAGGCAACCGACAAACGGTTGGAATCAAGATATATGAGCATGATAAAGAGATACTTGTTACCGAGATATAATTGGTAGGATGTAGAGGATATGAATTCATTGATCATCCTATAGCTTGCCTCCAATTTTCATGAATGCACCACTTCTTCAAGATTGAGAGACAAGCATCCAATATATCTCTAATGTACCTAAAACATATTCAAGTACAAAAATGTTCCCCAAACTTATTGGGTCCAAAGAAGTTAGTGCAACTACAATACATAGGTGAGACTCCACATAATTATGTGCATATTGATATGAAATTGAATTTCATGCACACCTTAGCCGATGGGAATTGGTGGAGTTTCCCCTATATATTGTATTAAATAAAGCAAGCATGCCATAATATAAACATATAGTAAATATGCATGCATAAAGCTTTCAAGAATCAAAAAGGAGATACAATTTGAACAAAAACACCAAGTAAATCGATATTGCACACACAAGAGTGTGACAAGACAAACGATGTCCAAATTGTATCAAAGAACCAATTCAACACATGAAAGATCACAAGTTCAACAAATGAACTAGGCTAAAACCCAAAGAGCAAAAGATAGATAGAAATAAAAATGCTCAAGGATTTATCTCATTCTAAAATGGTAAAATCATGAAACAAGGAATGAGACAAAACCAACTCCCAAAAAGAAGATCAAGGTTCCAACAAGAAACCAAACTCCCCAAACTTCTCATGATGGCACAAGATACCAAAACAAAAAGATTGAGCATCCAAGCACATAAAACCTGATATGGAACAAAACAAGAAGCATAAAAGGATTGTTCTAGATAATATAGGAGAGATCACTCATAAGTAGTACATTATATAGAATTTTCTTTTGAATGCAAAATGCACACAAATGAGATCATCACTACTACCTACATTAAATAAAACACAAGAGGATACCAATAAAATAAGAAGACACAAAAGTAGCAAGGAATACATGGGAGCATACAAAACATTTACTTGACCAAAGATAGTACAATATTAAGCAAGGGCCAAAGTGAATATGATCAATAAATTCTACCATAAATTGGGTACTCATTGTCCAAGGACAAGAAATATTGGGAATAATTTTCCCAAGGTAGCTGTCACATCCCAAGATTTTCCAAATCTTGTAATGTGAAAAATAAATGAATAAAATAAAACTTTGTTGAATTTCAGGGTGAGAAGAAACTTTTTGAATCCAATTGGAAACCTTCAAACTTATTTTGATCAAATAAATCCTAAAGGGATTTAAAAAGATAAACATTTAATAAAGGAAAATAAAAATATTTGGAATTACTATTTTGGATCTTTAAATAAAAGATTTGGTTTTCAAAAGAAAAGGTAGATTTATAAATAAGGATTATTTTATGGAACCAAAATAAACCTTGGTCAAGCATTTGAAATAAAACATTTTGTTTTAATAAAAATAGTGAAGGTTTATTTAAATAAAATAATAAGGATTTAATATCCAATTTTATTTAAATAAAAGGTTTTACCATTTTAAATAAAACATCAAAACTTATTAAATTATTTTAAATAAGTTTTTCAAGTGTCGATTAATTTCAAATAAAACCTACTAATTTGGTTTGGAAATATTTAGTTTTCAAATGGAGATTTTATTAAATAAATCAAAACCTATTTGAATTAATAATCAAGATCTATTTTATTTAATTATTAAATAGATCCTAAAAAGAATAAAATTATTTTATTTTATTTTGGGATTTGGTTTATGTTGTTAAACAGAACCAAAACTCATTACAAGTGTCATGAATGTTTGAATTGTTTTGAATGTTTGATTGTTGTTTGAAATTCAAAACAGAAAATAGAATTGGACAAAAGATAAAACAATCAGGAAGAAAAAAATAGAATCTGGACTCAGCCCAACTGGCTAGGCCCAACAGCCCAGTACCAGGCCACTCTCTCCCTTCCGAAGGAAAACGTTTCGCACTCAGTTTCTAACCCGCGCAGACGATGACTGGTGGACCCCTCTCCCTACCTCTCTCATTCGCTGACGAAGAGGACCCACGCAGCCAGCTCACCTCCTTCTTCCTTGCGCAGACGACGCCTGCCGTTTCCTGGCCTTAACGCCGGCGATCAATTCACGCTGTTAACGGCCATTACTCCCCCTGCGACCACGCGGTATTAAACGCCTCGCCCTCCTCTTCTTTTCCCCTCACGCGCCTCCCTCTCTCTGCCCCCAGGCCGACGGAATTTCGAGCCACACTCCCACTGCTCCGACGAGCTCCCTTCTGCAATTCCGGCGAACCCAGCCACCGCCTTGCCTCCCCGACCAAGCACACATACTCCCCACACCCAGGCGCTTCTTCCTGTACCTCCCATTCACTCGCGGGCGCCCCAGAACGTCAGCTCCGTCTTCAACTGGCCACGCCGCCGCGTCTGCCTCTCTCCGGCGAAGTTCCCTGGTAAGAATAGACCACCCCGAGCCCTCTCCTTCACGCACACAGCTTCGCCTTGGTCTTGCGCACCTAACCATGCCCTCTGTTTGCCTTCTCGTGATCTGTAGCGTCGACTCCGACCACGACCAGAGCCGCCTAACGCCGTCCTTAACTCCGGTGAGGAATTCCGACGGATCCTGAGCGCCCCTCGCCACCTCGCAACCACGTTGAGCATTACCACGTCACTACGATCATGGTGAGCATTCTCGTTTCCTCTATTGCTTCTTGTAGCCGCCGTAGCGCCACCGCCTGACCGTGCGCCGCCACTAGCCACCGTCGGCGCCGCTCGCGTTTGGTCAAGCAAACCAGCACCGTTAGATTTTCATCTGGCGGCCATGATAGATTCATTTAACGAAAGGGTACGGGCTAGTCTGAGCCACGCGATCTGTTTAGATCCAAAGGCTGCAGTTGCGCGATCCGTGCGAACCGGTACCGGCCAGTCATATCACGCCGCGTGTCACCAGTTTGTTTAAAACATAAATTTGAAAACAGATTTAGATGCAAACTTTAAACCCATGTAACTTTTGATCCACACGTCCAAAAATTACAAACTTTATATCAATGGAGTCGGTGGAACAAGCCCTAGCCAACCATGCAATTTGTTTAGTAAAAATCCTCTGGTAGATTGTTTATTTTTGCAGAAACATTTGTATGCTTGTTTAGATTAGAAAAATTGTTCAAAAATGTTTTTGAGGTTGAAATCTTGGCAAATTAGTTTGTGGAGAACTTACTGACCCTAGGAACCAACCCATGGAACTAAAAATGAATTTGGTGAAATTTAGGATGGATTAATTGATTTAGCCCATTTCTAGCCAAATAAAAATTGTTTTTGCTATGAAAATGTTTTTGGAGTAAAAACTTTGGAAAAATGATTGGATCAAACCTACTGACCCTAAACACCAAGTTTTGAGAGAACAACAACTTATTGGGTGAACAACATAAAGTTGTTGCTTTGGATTTAAAAATGGCTTATGGATAAAACCCTTTTGCAAATGACTTTGCCACTTTAGGAAGAGACCACCTTGAGCCTTACAAATTTAGATCCTAGTGGAAACCATCTTTGCAAATAAAACTATCTCTTGCATGCTTACATGCATGACTTAGATCCCATTGTTCTATGTGTGTGGAATGTTTGATTGATTATGGGTTTGGAATGCTAGTGATATTGTGTTTGCTTGATTGATTTGTAGAGAAGTTATAAAAGTGTAAAACTAGAAAGATCAAGAAGTGAACCATCATTCCCTACCAAAAAGGCAAGTTACACTATCATCTAAAGTCCTACTATTTTCATTATACTTAGTGGATTTTGAAAACATGCATGAAAAGAATTTCTATACTTATGCTATGCTAAATCCTAATAGGATACCCTATACATCCCTTAATGAAAACAATGTAGTTGTTACATGCTTAGCCATGCTATGTTTTGAAAAGAGATACATGTTGAGATTTTATGAAGTTGAGAAAAGGACTTGTGTTTTTATATAATAAAACAAGGACTCAATGAACCACCTGGGTGGACAAGGATACTTTGAGTTTTGGAGAAGGTGGCAACAAAAGGAACCATGTCTATGGCAATCTCTTTGTGTTGTGCTCCAAAAGAAAACCACCTAGGAAACTTAGAGATTGAACATGTTTCTCCAATTGTGGCTTTCGTGTGCAACCACATGCTATTTATGGCTCTGGCTTAGTCAACTACATTGGGAAGACCCATGCATTGTCTTCAGGTTACTGAAAATGAGGACCTGGAATCCTACATGGGTACTGAAGACAAGCTAGCAATGGTGTATGGGAGGACCCTCTGGAAAGACTTCGTCACATTCTCAATCTGCCAGTACTCCATCTTGGTGAGTACTAATCCAGTGGCCACTGGTGGCAACAAGATGGGATTGTGACATGTGGGTAAAGTGTACTACTTCTGCGGAAGATAATAAAATCTAAGTACTTAGCCGTGTCCCCGGTTATGGACAATACTGAGTAACTAAAGCTTGAAGCTATGGGAAATCTCGACATTCCAATTTCTAAAAGAAATTTTTTTAAGTGACAACAGAAGACTTGATGCACTTGGGGGTACCAAGGAGCTCAAGAGATTTTGATGAAAACTTGAAGCACTTGGGGTTACCAAGGAGCTCAAGAGATTTGATAAAAACTTGAAGTACTTGGGGGTACCAAGGATCTCAAGAGATTTTGATAAAGACACTTGGTGGATTCCAAGGAGTATAGAAAATATTTGACAAAGGAACAAAACCATTTTGAAAAGATAGGATAAAGTATTGTTTTCTGCAAATGAGCCTTAAAACCCTACCTAGCCAAAAATGCATGTAAGGATAGGATCCACTTATATTCAACTTAGTAGTGAAACTTGCCAATACAATTCAAATGTATTGACCTTTGTGGCTGTAACTTGTAATGTTGCAGGTTTGATTGATTTTAGTGAAGATTGATTGATTAGGGTTACAAAGTCTACAACCAACATGCCTGCCTGTGGAACTTTGAAGATGAAGGACCCCATGCTTATAGTTATTCCGCTGCAATGTAATGTAATAGCCAAATGAGCTATGTAAGATGTAATAAAAGTATGTTATTCCTGGTTATAAAGTTATATATGACCCTTGTTCCTTGATATTACATCTTAAGTGTGGATGCTAGCTATTGATCCAGGGACTAGCATTGTAAACACAGGGGACTCTACCTTATTTAAAGGTTGGGACCCTTACAGTAGCTTGCATGGATATCCAAGATCATAGTCACAACAAGAAGCATATAACAAAATATAAGAATTAAGCATGATACTTCGAACAATATTCTTGGTAGCTTCCAATAGTCACACAATCACTAGTGATTAGAGTAACTTGAAGCAAATGGTTTCCATGATGATATAGAGATCTAAATATGAGTAAACACATACCAAGAAACACTCTCATATACAAGATCCAAAATATGATCAACAACAACATTCAGGCAAATTGGAACTTGTATGAGCAAATGTGTCACATAGGTGCTAGATAATTATCAATATCAATTCTAAGTGACACAACCTCGAATATTCACATTTTCTAGGATTGTAATATGCACTAAGCATATGACTCCCCCATAATGTGATACTACCGTAACACCAACACAAGGCAAAATGATACAAATAGAGATAATTAATGGACATTATAAAATTAAATTTCTCATGATAATTATACCACATAGATATTAGACAATAATCCAATATAATACTAGGTGGTATTCCTCATGTACACACAATTTTTAGGATTGTGGAATGCCCAAGCATAACACTCCCCCAAAGTGGGATAATCCATTAATCTCTCAAAAGAGCCAAATAAGATACCAGATATAACCAAGTAAGGCTCAAACACAAGAAACACACATACATGGAGTGCCACCTAATCATACACAAATATGCTTGATACCTCAAGATAATTAAGTGGATAGCACAACATGTACAAAAACATGGAAGATACAAAACCAACACATGCACAAGGGGGCGAGTAACTTTCAATGTAAAGAGTTTAGCATATGTTACCGCAAGGAGGAACATTGGAAATATAATATAATCATAATAATCCAAATGGCTTGGCTTGACAATAATAGTTGATGAAGATCCCTCAATTCTTCATAATGTAGCCAAGTCTCCAATGCCCTCCAACACACACCTATTGATCAAGTTTTGGCTTGTTGGTCCCCAACCAAGTTGGGTCCTAAGAGGTTAGTCACAATAGGCTTGGCAACCCAAATGGATCTTTTCTTGACACCACATTGGGTACCAACAAATTTGGCAAACACATTGCCAACCTCATCCTTATAAAGATAATAAGCATTATCAATAATGATAGGGTTGGATGAGGAGATACCAATAGTGCATGAGGAAGAAATGTGCCCTTTATTACGACAAATGTAGCAAGTTCTTCTCCTGCCATCTTTATTTTTCGATGAAGCAACAACTTGAGGAAGATCTTGAGTCTTCATGGGAGGAGGCCCATCTCTAACAAGATGTATATCTTGAGGCCGCTTCCCTTGTTGCTTCTTGCCAAGGGACTTCTTCTTTAATGGGCAATGTTTGAAATGATGCCCTTCTTCCTTGCACTTGAAGCAAACAATGTTGGCCGGATTCTTGACTTGATCTTGGCCATTCTTCTTGTTGTCCTTGTGCTTCAACTTGATAGTGGACTTGTTCTTGACATTGGAGTTGAATCCAAGCCCACTCTTGTCATTGGATTATTTTTGCACACTCAATATTTTGTTGAGTGCGACCTTCCCTTGATGACCCTTTTTCAAGTCATTCTTCAAAGAAGTGACTTGAGCCTTGAGCCTTTTGATTTCCTCTACATAGTTAGTTTCAACAAAAAACACTAGAGGAAGTAGATGCTACATTGTTAGAGCAACAAGGCACGGAATGTAATTCATCACGAGATATAGCATGGTTGTGAGAGGATGAATTACAAGGACTAGCACATGGCAATATTGTTGGAGATATGCCCAAGAGGCAATAATAAAGTGGGTTATTATCATATCTTCATACTTATGATAAATGTTTACATACCATGCTATAATTGTATTAACCGGAAACATTAATACTTGTGTGATTTCTAAACTAAAATAAGAGTCCCTAGTGAAGCCTCTTGTTAAACTAGCTTGTTGGTTAATATATGATCATGGTTTCCTGATCATGAACATAGAGATGTTATTAACAACAGGATCATATCATTAGGAGAATGATGTGATGGACATACTCCTATAAATAAGCGTAGCATAAAGATCAAGTCATTTCAATAGTTCAATTGCTATATGCTTTTTGATACATAGTAACCTAATTCCTTCGACCATGAGATCATGCATATCACCTTTACCGGATGGATGCTTTGATGACATCAAACACCACACCGTAACTGGGTGGTTATAAAGGTGGCATTGAGTGTTCGGAAAGTATTGGTTGAGACACATGGATCAAGAGTGGGATTTGTCCATCCACATGACGGATAGATATACTCTGGGCCCTCTCGGTGGAATGTCATCCAATTAGCTTGCAAGCATGTGACTTGGTCACAAGGGATCACATATCACGGGAACGAGAAAAGAGTACTTATCAGTAACGAGGTTGAACTAGGTATGCAGAGATACCGACGATCATAACCTCGGATAAGTAACATATCGTGAGACAAAGGGAAATTGGTATCGTATGTAAGTGGTTCATTCGATCACAAAGTAATCGTAGAAATATGTGGGAGCCATATGAATTTCCAGATTCCTCTATTGGTTATTGTTCGGAGAAGTGTCTCGATCATGTCCGCATAATTCACGAACCGTAGGGAGACACACTTAAGGATTCGACGTTGTTTGAGTAGTTATGGTATTATGAGAAAGAGACCGAATGTTGTTCGGAGTCTCGGATGGGATCCGGGATATCACGAGGTGATCCGGAATGGTCCGGAGAATAAGATTCATATAAGGAAAGTCCCGTTTCGGAGTTGCGGAATGATTCCGGTGTTTTCATCGGGAATGTTCTAGAAGGTTCCGGATTGTCCGGCACTCCGGGGGGGGGGGGAGGGGTACATGAATGTGTCATTACATATTGGAATGATTGCATCATGTACTAAGTGTTCTTGCTGTCCCAAATAAAGGATTAAATTGAATCCCAAAACAGAAAAGTCAGATGTCCAGTTTGAAAGTCAAACTGCCAAAACAAGAAACTGTGGGAAACAAGCAAGAGGAGTTGGAACCAACTTGGAGGAGGAGTCCCACTCCTCCAAGCCGGCGCCAGCCCTAGGCCGAGTTGGGGAGGGACTCCCTCCCTCCCCTGGCGCGCCACCCCTCCCACCTATATAAGGAGGGGCAGGGCTCCTCTCCTAGACACAACTTTCACCTCTAGATCTCCGGTTTAGAGCCGTTTTGGATTAGAGCTTCTAATTGCTTTAGCCAACGGTTTAGAGCCTTCTAATTGGTTTAGAGCCTTCTAATTGGTGTGTCTAAATACTAGACCACTAATAGCCTCTCTCATAAGCTCCACCATACTCGCACCGGCTTAAGGCGAAGCCCTGCGGGATCTCCCCTCTACTTCCGGTACCACGCCGTTGTGCTGCCGGAATCGCGAGGAGAGTGCTACAACCTCCGCTGCCTGCTGGAACAAGGGAGAGGAAGGTCTTCGTCGAGTACCGAACGTGTGACCGACTGCGGGAGCGCTGCCGGAACGTGGCGCCGGAAGGATCGTCTACACGATCTTGAGATCGGAAAGAGTACGACTACATCACCCACGAGAATCCGCTCTCGTTAAACGCTTTGGAATCTTCGAGGGTAAGTTATACCATCGACTCGTTGCTACAATCTAGTAGATAGATCTTGGCTTGTTTGTTTGTATGCGATAGAAAATTTTTGTTTTCCATGCTACGAACCCCTACAGTGGTATCAGAGCCGTGTCTATATGTAGATCTGTTGCACGAGTAGAACACAATGGTCATTGTGGGCGTTGGTGCTTTTATTGTCGATTGCTTCTTGTGTACTTTGCATCTTGCGGTATGTTGGGATGAAGCGGCCCGGGCTAACCTTACATGACATCGTTCATGAGACTTGCTCCACGCTTGACATGCAACTTGTATTGCATAAGTGGCTTTGCGGGTGCCTGTTTCTCCTAGCATAGTAAAGATCCAATACACAACGGGTGATTAACAATACTTGTGTCAACGTTGTGGTTCATGTTCGTAAGTTAGAACGACACTTATTGAAAGCGCCAAACCACGTAAAATATGCAAAGAAAGTAGAGGCGTCTAACTTTGTTTTGCAGGGGTGTGCAGTGATGTGATATGGCCATGATTGTGATTATATTTGATGTATGCAATGTTCCTTATTGTAAGTCGGCAACCGGCAGGAGCCATATGGTTGTCTTTAATTTATGTTAAGACCCGCGTGTCTATTCAAAGTAGTTGTAATAGTTGAAGCCGGTGGACGACAACCATGGAGAGGCGTCATTGACCTTGATGCAATGCCGGTGATGATGGAGATCATGTTCGTGCTTGAAGATGGAGATCGGAAGCACAAAGAAGAAAGGCCATATCATATCACATATTATGAATTGCATGTGATGTTAATCCTTTATGCATCTTGTATTGCTTAGTAGACGACGGTAGCATTATAAGATGATCCCTCATGCACATGAATTTCAAGTCATAAAGTGTTCACCCTTAGTTGGCACCGTTGCTAAAGCTTGTTGTTTCGAAGCACCACGTGATGATCGGGTGTGTTAGATTCTACAAGTGTATACAACGTGAGCAAGCCAGATTTGCTCATGCGGAAACTAAGGTTTGATCTTGACGAGCCTAGCATGTACAGACATGGCCTCAGGAACACGGATTACCGAAAGGTAGAGCATGAGTCATATAGTAGATATGATGAACATGTTGATTGTTCGCCATTGAAGCTATATCAACTCTCGTGATGATCGGTTTTGATGTGGTGGATTTGGTTCGTGTGATCACTAAAACAATGTGAGGGATATCGTTTTGAGTGGGAGTTCACCTAGATTAATTTAATTATTAATTAGAACTCAATTTATCATAAACTAAATCAAAGTGAATTTGCATAGTTGTTGTAGTCATTGGCATCCGTTTACCACCTTGCGCTTAGTTATAATTGAGATAATAGAACTATAGAATTCTGGTTAGTTACTTTACGAACTGGTATCGTATTGTTTTGAAGTGTTAATCTAAAGTTTAAAAGTCCTATTGCAAACTTTTAGTAAGTTCCGGTTACTCAATGAATTTTAATAATTGGTATTAAAACAAGAGTAACAATTCCAATGTTAGTATATAAGTATCATGTTTGTCTCCATGATTCTTGATATTCAAAGGATTGTCTTAATATCAAGGTTATCTAGGATCTGAAAGAGTTGTTTCAGAAACCATGATGTGTGGAAGATATTGTGATATCTGAAACGAAGTTTTGGTTGGAACATGATAGAGTATAATATGTCAAAAGTCATGTTCTCATATTTTGATGAGAATTTGCAAAAGGGTTGGAGATACTAGTTGTCCTAATCTTCCAAAAAGTTTTCGAGAGCAACATTATACTCGTGATTCACCGTTACAAGCTAAAAGTAACTTGATCATGGATAAATCCATGATAAGGGTGAATATTTGATTTAGGTAAAATGTTTACTACACCAAGAGATTACTAAAGAAAGGAATTTGAAAGAACACCAAACATTTGATGATGGTGATCTACTTCAAAGTGCAAGTCCTAAGACATTGGTATTTAACTATACACACTTTGGACTATGTGTCATATGTATGACTCCACTATTGATATTGATAGATTCTTTCAAACAGAAAAGGAAATACTGAAAGAGAATCTCATAAATATATGGCAGAAAAGAAAAGACTAGAATTGTTCAGTTTAAGTATATAGATGATATACATGTTATGGCTATATTCTTTGCTTATTAAACAATGTGGTTCTTAAGTATTTGATACTGAATTTGTTGGTATGAATCGTCATACAAAACAACAGAATTCATGAACTACAGTGGCCTAAGTAATTAGCAAAAGAATATGTGATGATGTTCATCGAGAACAAATAAAGGGTTATTGTGTTGCTCGTTAAACATCAAAGCTTGCCTTCAAGATTTGTTTTATCAGGTGTTATAAGAACAAAAGGGTTGTTCAAATAAGTACCGTAATCCATAAAAGATGGATGATTCACAAATCTCGTTGAAAAAATCACATCCATAAAGCTAAATGCTAAAGATGTCGAAAGACAAATTGATTGAAAGATCACTTAGGAAGTGACATCGCCGTTTAAATTATATTGGAAAGAAAACATGAAGAAACTCCGTATGTATGGAATTTTGGAGTCTTTTGATTTTGATCAAATGACGCTTGTGGAACTTTCCTAGAGATAATTAAAACTTCGTTCGTAGGCCAAAAGGGAACGAAAGACTAGCTTATTGGAATTTGTACATATTGTTGTACGAAGTCCATTATGTGTAGTCAAGAGCGATGGATTTCAACTTCATTTGCTTTATCCGAAAATTTGAGTGAATATATAAATATTTACTTAATAAGGATGAAGTGTGAAATATTTGAAAAGTTCAAAGACTTTCAACATGAAGTGCAAAATCATTGTAACAAGAATATAAATGGTTTATGATAAGATCATAAAGGAAGATATTTGAGTTACAAGTTTAGCATAATACCTAAGATTTATGGAATCGTTCCGTGGATTTGCATTTTCCCGAAACACCATAAGAGTATGGAGCGTTCGAGATATGTAATTAAACCTTGTTTGACATGGTAAGATCGAAGGTGTAATTCATAAAACTGCCATCGTATTTTAAAGATTAAAAGCTTTAGAGACTACCGTTTTTCCACTGAAAAGAGCTTCATCATAATCCATTGAAATGACACCATATAAGGTTATGGTTTGGGATAAAACCCAAGTTGTCCTTCCTTAAACATTGGTATGCTTTGCATAAGAAAGATGTTTTGCAACCAAAGTCGGATAAACCTGTCTTTGTATGTTATTTTGAATAACTGTTAAGTATTCCTCCATAACACCAGAGACAAAAGTGTTTGTCACTTAAAACGTCAAGTTTCTTTGAGAAGGAATTTTTTGTGAAAAGTTAAGTGGGAGGACAATAGAACTTTGATAAGGTTAAAAGAACCTTAGCTATATGTGCAGAGTTGCGCAGCGCCGAAAAGTGTTCCGAAGGCAGCAACAAAGCTCATGGCTCACGTACCTCAAAGGTTGTGGTCATGAAGATCTAAGTTCCTATTGAAACAAGTAGATCGGGTAAACAATCAAATACCAAGATTTGAGGGTTGAATCATTATTGGAGAATAATGAACCAACTACATGCAAAGAAGCGATGATGGGCCCTGACTCCGTCAAATGGCTTGAAGCCATAAAATCCGTGATAGTTCCATACACGAGAAATCAAGTTTTGAACTTGAAGGACCCTCGAGAAAGGTGTAAGACCTTACAGTTGTGTTTGGATCTATAAAGAAATAGACATGGATGTTTCACATCTATGAAATAGTCGACATGTTGGGAAAGAGTTCACAACAATGTTCAAAGGTTGACTATGACAAGATTTGATCTTTCATAGCGATATTTAGTCTAGACGGATAAATGTAGCAACCACTACATATAATTTTGTTATATGGTAGTTGAATAAACAAAACAAGTTCTTCTAATAGAATTGTTACCTAGGACGTGTGCATGACACGGTCCATAGGGTTTTGTTAAATCAAAGGATGCTAAAAGCATATGCAAACTTCAATGGTTGAAGTGAGCATCGCGGAGTTGGAATCTTCACAATGATGAAATTGTTAAAAAGAGTTTAAATTCATCAGAGACAATGAAGATGCTTGCATTTGCAAGAAATTAAGTGGGAGCGCTAAGACATATTTCTAATACATCATGTAGGAGACATATTGTTGATTAGAAGTGATGTATCTTTTTATTAACACAAGATAAGAATTTCATCTCGATGAAAGACTTAGGCAAAACTCAAATATTTGGCATCAATAGATGCTAATATGGTTGTGCCAGAAGTACATAGACGAGATATTGAATGAGTTCAATATAGAAACTACAAGAAAGTTTCTTGTCGCACAGAAAGGATTGAATGAGTTCAATGTTGATGATATATTCAAGTGTATTGACATTTGGTAAAGTGAAACAAATAATCAAGCATAGATTGATACTTGATGTATGAAATCACAAAGAGTATTTATATCAATCATACTGTGATATGTACAAATCCAGATATGTCCTATGCTCTAAATGTTGTGAGCATATACCAGAATGATTCGTAAGATGATCATTGGACAATAGTAAGGATATTCTTATGATCTTTTGGAAGAACTAAGAGTATATTATTTGTAGAAGTGACAAATAGATGGTTAGTTCATTGTATAAGTACTACATTGATACTAGCTTTGTCACAAAGTACAAATTAAGTGTATCTCAATTTAAACTAAGGGTGGCACAATATAATGGAAAGTGAGTTCCATGATGGATTTGGATGAGTTCCAAAGTTAAGACATTGTGACAGATACTACAACAAAAGGCTAAGTATATGACTGCTACTATAGCAGCTAAAGAGGGCATTTGTGTCAATTAGTTTGTTATCAAACTAGGTGTAGTTCACAGTGGGATAATACTATGAAGATATATTGTGCGACAATATTATCAACATGTTTTAACCCCAAAGAACTAAAGGTCACACCGAATGACCAAATTCATACAAAGCCATCTCATTAGAGAATGAGTGATGCGTAGAGACGCAAAGACATGCAATTACACACGGACCTGGAAGTGTCAAGATCCGAAGATCAGTTGACCACTAGCAATCGTGTACATACAACACCGGAAAGCCATAGGTGTTGAATACACAAAGGTTTGAAACTAGATTATTGACTCTGGTGCAAGTGGGAGACTGTTGGAGATATGCCCAAGAGGCAATAATAAAGTGGGTTATTATCATATCTTCATACTTATGATAAATGTTTACATACCATGCTATAATTGTATTAACCGGAAACATTAATACTTGTGTGATTTGTAAACTAAAATAAGAGTCCCTAGTGAAGCCTCTTGTTAAACTAGCTTGTTGGTTAATATATGATCATGGTTTCCTGATCATGAACATAGAGATGTTATTAACAACAGGATCATATCATTAGGAGAATGATGTGATGGACATACTCCTATAAATAAGCGTAGCATAAAGATCAAGTCATTTCAATAGTTCAATTGCTATATGCTTTCTGATACATAGTAACCTAATTCCTTCGACCATGAGATCATGCATATCACCTTTACCGGATGGATGCTTTGATGACATCAAACACCACACCGTAACTGGGTGGTTATAAAGGTGGCATTGAGTGTTCGGAAAGTATTGGTTGAGACACATGGATCAAGAGTGGGATTTGTCCATCCACATGACGGATAGATATACTCTGGGCCCTCTCGGTGGAATGTCATCCAATTAGCTTGCAAGCATGTGACTTGGTCACAAGGGATCACATATCACGGGAACGAGAAAAGAGTACTTATCAGTAACGAGGTTGAACTAGGTATGCAGAGATACCGACGATCATAACCTCGGATAAGTAACATATCGTGAGACAAAGGGAAATTGGTATCGTATGTAAGTGGTTCATTCGATCGCAAAGTAATCGTAGAAATATGTGGGAGCCATATGAATTTCCAGATTCCTCTATTGGTTATTGTTCGGAGAAGTGTCTCGATCATGTCCGCATAATTCACGAACCGTAGGGAGACACACTTAAGGATTCGACGTTGTTTGAGTAGTTATGGTATTATGAGAAAGAGACCGAATGTTGTTCGGAGTCTCGGATGGGATCCGGGATATCACGAGGTGATCCGGAATGGTCCGGAGAATAAGATTCATATAAGGAAAGTCCCGTTTCGGAGTTGCGGAATGATTCCGGTGTTTTCATCGGGAATGTTCTAGAAGGTTCCGGATTGTCCGGCACTCCGGGGGGGGGGGAGGGGTACATGAATGTGTCATTACATATTGGAATGATTGCATCATGTACTAAGTGTTCTTGCTGTCCCAAATAAAGGATTAAATTGAATCCCAAAACAGAAAAGTCAAATGTCCAGTTTGAAAGTCAAACTGCCA
Organism: Avena atlantica; assembly: GCA_910589765.1. Taxonomy (NCBI): domain Eukaryota; kingdom Viridiplantae; phylum Streptophyta; class Magnoliopsida; order Poales; family Poaceae; genus Avena; species Avena atlantica. Next base: position 242,437,015 of record OU342738.1, read on the forward strand.
AAACAAGAAACTGTGGGAAACAAGCAAGAGGAGTTGGAACCAACTTGGAGGAGGAGTCCCACTCCTCCAAGCCGGCGCCAGCCCTAGGCCGAGTTGGGGAGGGACTCCCTCCCTCCCCTGGCGCGCCACCCCTCCCACCTATATAAGGAGGGGCAGGGCTCCTCTCCTAGACACAACTTTCACCTCTAGATCTCCGGTTTAGAGCCGTTTTGGATTAGAGCTTCTAATTGCTTTAGCCAACGGTTTAGAGCCTTCTAATTGGTTTAGAGCCTTCTAATTGGTGTGTCTAAATACTAGACCACTAATAGCCTCTCTCATAAGCTCCACCATACTCGCACCGGCTTAAGGCGAAGCCCTGCGGGATCTCCCCTCTACTTCCGGTACCACGCCGTTGTGCTGCCGGAATCGCGAGGAGAGTGCTACAACCTCCGCTGCCTGCTGGAACAAGGGAGAGGAAGGTCTTCGTCGAGTACCGAACGTGTGACCGACTGCGGGAGCGCTGCAACCGGAACGTGGCGCCGGAAGGATCGTCTACACGATCTTGAGATCGGAAAGAGTACGACTACATCACCCACGAGAATCCGCTCTCGTTAAACGCTTTGGAATCTTCGAGGGTAAGTTATACCATCGACTTGTTGCTACAATCTAGTAGATAGATCTTGGCTTGTTTGTTTGTATGCGATAGAAAATTTTTGTTTTCCATGCTACGAACCCCTACAAATATAACATTTGGAGTAGATATAGTGCTAATGTCCACATGAGGCCCACTAGATGTTACCTTTGACATGATGGCCTCATGAGCTAACTTTAGCCTACCATGGGAGACTAGATGATCCTCATGCGAGCTCGAGAGCTTAACATGACTTTCTTCTAATTTCCCATAGTTGCTAGTTAGCAACGCAAGTTGAGCCTTTAACTCAACATTCTCCTTCAACATATATGCTTCACAAGAAATAGAGTTAGTAGCACAAGCATCATCATTATTAGCAAGAGGTGAGGGCAACTTGGCAAGCTCTTTTGAATATGAGGCTTTAAGTTGCTCATGTGACTTGGTGAGTTTGATGAGCTCACCCTTTATGACCCTAGAGCCATTTTTGAGGTGCTCAAAATCCTCAAGGATTTTAGCATAAGCAACTTGAGCCTTATCATTTTTACTTTTGAGATCACTTGCCACCTCAAGATCTCTATCATGAGATTCCTTTACTCTAGATAGCTCTAAAGCAAAGGTCTCCTTAAGAGATTCCTTGGTGGTTTGTTCCTCTTCAAGAGATTTATTTAGGTTTGCAATTATATTAGCATACTCACGCTCAAGACTACACATTTTATCAACGTTGTTATCATGCACCTCAATTTGTGTTTCTAACTTATCAATATGTTCTTTGCTCTTAATAGCAAAGTCCAAGACTTCAACAAAGTTAGAGCAAGCAATATCCTTTTTAACAAGGGCAAGATAAACAATCTCACCCTTCTCATATAAATCATCAATATCAAGCTCTTCTTCCACATTATCCACATCCTCCTCATCACAAGAGGTAATGGGTTCCAAAGTAGGAGTTACCTTAGAATCCCTAGCCATAAGGCATAGGTGGGTACCGGAAGAAGGTGAAGATGAGATTGCATATGTGGCTTCATTCAAAACCATGTCTTGGCCCATAGAATCTTCGGTTTCCTCTACATGGTTAGCAACACAAGCACTAGAGGAAATGGAAGCATTTTTATCATGGCAATAAGACAACTCAAGCATATCATCATGAGATTTATTCAAGTCATTTCTACATGATATGCAAGGACTATTAACACAAGCATGTAAGGAGTTTTTAGTGCTAGAAGTGTTAAAGTCCAAAGATAGATCATTGCAACTAGATAGAGATGAGGGATTACAAATAGTAAGCACACTATCCAAATTGCAATTTCTATCACCACTCACCATATCATTACCTTGTGAAAAGTCACATGTTGGTGAAGTGGTAGAGGATGAGAACTCATCTCGACCAGAAGTGGAAGCAACACAATCATCCTCAATAATGTTGGACACAACATATTTATCTTGAAGTTTTGTCCATAACTCATGAGCGCTCCAAAAAGGAATGATTGAAGATGTAACTACATAGCTCAAAGCATTAACAAGCACATTAGAAGCTTGAGCATCAAGATATAAGTTTTTCTCATCCTCACAAGATAGATTTTTGAAATCCATAGGAGGAGAAAAACCTATATCTACAATATGCTCCAAATTTGGGTCCATGTCCCGAAAATGAATGAGCATGCGATTTTTCCATATATCATAATTTGTGCCATCGAATGTGAATATTTCATTATGCACTAATCCTCTAGCCGACATCTTTACTCTCAAGGCGGTGAAGCCTAAAATGAGAGACCGGGCTCTAATACCAATTGAAAGGATACGGATGTCGCCTAGAGGGGGGGTGAATAGGCGATTAAAACTTTTCCTAGAGTGGATCAACAAAGGTGGAATAAAACTAGTGTTTACTTTGTTAAGCACAACCTAGAACAACTAAGGTTCACCTATGTACACCAACAACTTATGCTAAGCAATACAAGCAACAAAGTGATAGCAAGATTTATATTACTTCAAGCACGAAGGCTATCACGATTTAAAGTGCATAAGTAAAGAGCTCGGGTATAGAGATAACCGAGGCACGCGGGGACACCAATATTTTACCGAGTTCCTCCCAACATGGAGTACGTCTCGTTTGGAGAGGGGGTGGTATCAAACCACCAACGCCACAAAAGGCCTCCCTTATTCTTCGATGAATCTCACCCCAACGGGATCGATCCATGCTTCCACTATCGGTGCACTTGTCGGTGGCAACCGGAACCTCTCACAAGGTTGGGGCACTTCTCCACAACTTAATTGGAGTCTCCGAAAAAATGCCACAAAAGGCCACAATGCCACCAAGGCCACAAAACCGTCTAGGATTCCAAGAACCCAAGAGGGACAAGCTCCAATGAGTCACTCAAACCAAATCCTCCGAGGAGAACACAAACCGATGCACCAAATCCAAATGGCAAGAACACCACAAAGGTGTTAAAATCCTTCTCTCCCAAATTCCACCAAAGCTACAAAAGCTTATGGGGGAATAAGAGAGGAAGAACAATGGAGGAAATCCACAAAAGACTCCAAGATCTAGATCCCAATATGTTCCCCTCACTTAGAGGAGAGATTGATTGGTGGGATTGTAGATCTAGATCTCCTCTTTCAAATCCCTCAAGAATATGAAAGAATCATCGGAGGGATTGAGAGAAAGCAAGCTCAAGAAGGTTAACAATGGAGGGCAAAACTTGCAAGAATGATTCGGGAACCATTGGGGAAGAAGGCCCCTTAAATAGGTTCCCCGAAAATCCAACCGTTGAAGCCAAAAAAACGCGAATCCGGTACTACCGGACATTCCCTGGGGATCCCAGGTCGCCAAACGCACATTATTCAGTACCACCCGGTACTAAGGGGCGGTATTACCGGACCCTGGTCCGGTACTACCGGTCATCCCTAAACGAAAACGGCCATAACTTTTGCATACGGACTCCGATTTTGATGATCTTGGGCTCGTTTCGAAGAGGACAACAAGCTCTAAAAGATCATGCAAATAAACATCATAGTCCATCGAGGTAGGATAGATCCAAATGACGAAAGGTTTAACCTCTCTCAAAAAGACGAACCGATAAAACCTCCAACATCGAAAACATAATAGAAAATGCATATGAAATCCGTTTTCGATGAACTAGAGCTTGTCATGGAGATTAACACAAGCTCTAAAACCTCACATGAGTAAGAACTAAATAATGTAAAGTTTTACCTATCTCTAAAATACAAACCAGTAAAATCTCCAAGATCAAAACGCAATAAGATATATAAGGGAAATACGTTTTTGCTGACCTAGAGCTTGTTATGGAGATTACCACAAGCTCTATATCCTCACATGGATAAGACCAAATAACAACCAAATATGATGATGCAAGTATGCAAAGGTTTGAGCTCTCTCCGAATGATATGATCGAGTTACTCATTCGAGAGCCCCTCTTGATAGTACGGCTATCTATCCTAAACCCGGTCTCCCACTAACAACATGAGACCGGCAAAAGGGAAAACCTATCAAGATTATACCTTTGCCTTGAGCATTCTACTTGAGTTCGATGAAGACGATCTTGCCCTTCTCAAGATTGAACGCCTTTCTTGATTCTTCATCATCGATCCATGATCACCGAGGATGGCAAGCATCAAACATGAGATCTTCTATAGATGCCGCATTTTGAGCTTGCACAAGTCATCTTCTTCTCATTTCATCGACCTTGAAGCCAACACATGCTCCAAGCGATGCCAATGGACCATTCCTACAAGTACAACTCAATACACACATTAGTCCATAAAGATTGTCATGAATTACCAAAACCACACATGGGGGCCCAACATGTTCTTTCAACAACAATGGATACCCTATAAAAAGTGAAAATATTGGTTATCACCAAGTGAGTATGTATCATGTATTATAATGTGAGATACCTCACTTGGTGAAAAAACAAAAAGCTTGTTATGGAGATTACCACAAGCTCTATATCTTCACATGGATGAGACCAAATAACAACCAAATACGATGATGCAAGTATGCAATGGTTTGAGCTCTCTCCGAACTATGTGACCGAATTACTCATTCGAGAGACCCTCTTGATAGTACAGTTATCTATCCTAAACGCGGTCTCCCACGCACAACATGAGACCGGCAAAAGGGAAAATCTATCAAGATTATACCTTTGCCTTGAGCATTCCATTTGAGCTCGATGTAGACGAACTTGACCTTCTCAAGATGGAACCGTTTTCTTAATTTCTCATCATCGATCCATGATCACTGAGGATGGCAAGCATCAAACATGAGATCTTCTATAGATGGCACATTTTGAGCTTGCACAACACATCTTCTTCTCATTTCATCGACCTTGAAGCCAACACATGCTCCAAGCAATGCCAATGGACAAATCCTACAAGTATAACTTAATACACACATTAGTCCATAAAGATTGTCATTAATTACCAAAACCACACATGGGGGCCCACATGTTCTTTCAGTAGTACACATATTAATAACATTGAAGCTAAACGTTTCAAATTGAGTGATAACTAGACCTATATGTGGCACTGTCATCTTGGTCAAATTGGAGTGAAGCATATGAAGAAACTCCATTCTGATGGACTTTTTGAATCACTTGATTTCGAATCACTTGAAAGATGCGAAGCATGTTTGATGGGTAAAATGAATAAGACTCCATTTTCTGGTATGATGGAGCAAGCAACGGACTTATTGGAAATCATACATATCGATTTGTGTGGCCCAATGAGTGTAGCATTGCGCGGTGGTTATCGTTATGTTCTTACTTTCATAGATGACTTGAGTAGATATGGGTATTTCTATTTCATGAAATATAAGTCCGAAACTTTCGAGAAGTTTAAGGAATTTCAAAGTGAAGTGGAGAATCAACATAACAAGAAGATTATGTTTCTACAATCTGATCGTGGAGGTGAATATCTAAGTTACGAGTTTGGCGAGCATTTAAAGAATGCGGAATACTTTCACAATTGACACTGCCGAGAACACCACAACGTAATGGTGTGTCCAAACATCATAATCAAACTCTCTTAGATATGTTTCGTTCTATGATGTCACTTACAGATTTACCGCTATCATTTTGGGGTTATGCATTAGAAACAGCCGCATTCACTTTAAATAGGGCACCATCTAAATCCATTGAAACGACACCGTATGAATTATGGTTTGGAAAGAAACCTAAATTGTCTTTTCTTAAAGTTTGGGGTTGTGAAGCTTATGTAAAGAAGTTACTACCCGACAAGCTTGAACCCAAAGAGGAAAATGTGTATTCATAGGATACTCGAAGGAAACTATAGGGTATACCTTCTATCATAGATCCGAGGGCAAAATCTTCGTTGCCAAGAATGGATCCTTTCTAGAGAAGGAATTTCTCTCGAAAGAAGTGACTGGAAGGAAAGTAGAACTAGACGAGGTTGTCGAACCTTCTCTCGGATTTGAGAGTAGCACATCACCGGAAGAAGTTCATGTGGCGCCTACACCAATAATAGAGGAAGCTAATGATGTTGATCATGAAACTTCGGTCAAAGATACTAGGGAACCTCGCAGGTCAACGAGAACTCGCACCACTCCTGTTTGGTATGATCCCATTATGAGTGTCATGTTGGTGGACAACACCGATGACCCTGTGACATATGAGGAAGCGATGATGAGCCCAGATTCCAATAAATGGCAAGAAGCCATGAAATTCGAGATTGGATCCATGTACGAAAACCAAGTGTGGACTTTCGTGGACTTACCGGATGGCCGGAAGGCTGTCGAGAACAAATGGATTTTCAAGAAGAAAACAGATGCTGATGGAAATGTTACTGTCTATAAAGCTCGACTTGTCACAAAAGGGTTTCGAAAAATTCAAGGAGTTGACTACGATGAGACTTTCTCACTGGTAGTGAAGCTAAAGTCTATGAGGATTTTGTTAGCAATCGATGTATATTACGATTATGCGATATGGCAGATCGATGTCAAAACGGCGTTCCTCAATGGATACGTTGATGAAGAGTTGTATATGGTACAACCCAAAGGTTTTGTCGATCTTAAAGATGCTAACAAGGTATGCAAACTTCAACGGTCCATTTATGGATTGAAGCAAGCATCCCGAAGTTGGAATCAATGTTTTGATAAGGTAATCAAAAGTTTTGGTTTTATATAAACTTATGGAGAAGCTTGTATTTACAAGAAAGTGAGTGGGAGCTCTATAGCATTCCTAGTACTATATATGGATGCCATATTGTGGATTGGGAATGATATAGACCTTCTTAATAGTGTCAAGGATTATTTGAATAATACTTTTTCAATGAAAGATCTTGGCAAAGCAGCTTACATATTAGGCGTAAAGATTTATAGAGATAGATCGAGACGCCTAATATCATTGTCATAGAGTACATATTTGGACAAAGTTCTAAAGAGGTTTGGAAAGGAAGATAGCAATAAAGGGTTCTTGCCCATGTTGCCCAATACGACCTTGAGTAAAACTCAAAGTCCTGCTATGGTAGAAGATAGAGGAATAATGAGTAAGACTCCCTATGCCTTAGCCATAGGATCTATCATGTATGCCATGCTATGTACTAGACCTAACATTGCATATGTTGTTAGTTTAACTAGCAGATATCAAAGTGATCCAGGAGTGGATCATTGGACAGCGGTCAAAAACATCCTTCAGTACTTGAGAAGAACTAAGGATATGGTTCTTTCTTATGGAGGTGATGAACAACTCGTTGTTGATGGTTACACAAATGCTAGTTGGAACACCGATCCGGATGATTCTAAATCTCAATCTGGATACGTATTTACTTTGAATAGTGCAGCAGTAAGCTGGAGGAGTGCAAAGCAAAGCGTTGTGGCGAGATCTTAAACTGAATCGGAATACATAGCTGCTTTGGAGGCTTCACAAGAGGCGATATGGATGAAGGATTTCATTACAGAGCTCGTGTGGTTCCCAGTGCGCTGGATCCAATGTCTATCTACTGTGATAACATGGGCGCCATAGACAATGCGCAAGAACCAATGTCACAAAAGAAGTTGAAGCATATCAAGCTGTGTTTTAACGCTATTCAAGAGCATGTCCAATATGGTGACATAAAGATTTGCAAAGTACATACAGATCTGAATGTGGCGGATCCTTTGACTAAACCTCTCCCGAGGGCAAAACATGACCAGCACCAAACCTCCATGGGTGTTCGGTATATTACCATGTAATCTAGATTAGTTGACTCTAGTGCAAGTGGGAGACTGTTAGAGATATGCCCTAGAGGCAGTAATAAAAGTAGTTATTTTTATATCTTTGTGTTTATGATAAATGTTTACATTCATGCTATAACAGTATTAACCGGAATCATTAAAACTTGTGTATTTTGTAAACTAGATTAGAGTCCCTAGTAAAGCCTCTTTATAATACTAGCTTGTTGGTTGATAGATGATCATGGTTTCCTGATCATGAACATTGAGATGTTATTAACAAGATCATATCATTAGGAGAATGGTGTGATGGACATACTCCTATAGATAAGCGTAGCATAAAGATCAAGTCATTTCATTAGTTCGTTTGTTATAAGCTATCTGATACATAGTAACCTAATTCCTTCGACCATGAGATCATGCTAATCACCATCACCGGATGGATACTTTGATGACATCAAACACCATACCGTAACTAGGTGGTTATAAAGGTGGCACTAAGTGTTCGGAAAGTATGTGTTGAGGCACATGGATCAAGAGTGGGATTTTTCCATCCATATGACGGATAGATATACTCCGGGCACTCTCGGTGGAATGCCATCCAATTAGCTTGCAATCATGTGACTAGCTCACAAGGGATCACATATCACGGGAACGAGAAAAGAGTACTTATCGGTAACGAGGTTGAACTAGGTATGCAGAGATACCGACGATCAGACCTCGGATAAGTAAACTATCGCGAGACAAAGGGAAATTGGTATCGTATGTAAGTGGTTCATTCGATCGCAAAGTAATCGAAGAAATATGTGGGAACCATATGAATTTCCATATTCCTCTATTGGTTATTGATCGAAGAAGAGTCTCGGTCATGTCTGCATAATTCACGAACCGTAGGGAGACACACTTAAGGATTCGATGTTGTTTAGTAGATATGGAATGTAAGTAGGGAGACTAAATGTTGTTCGGAGTCTCGGATGGGATCCAGGATATCACGAGGAGATCCGGAATGGTCCGGAGGATAAGATCCATATAAGGAAAGTCCAATTCTGGAGTTTGGGAATGATTCCGGTGTTTTCACCAAAATGATCTAGAAGAGTCTAGAAGGTTCACCGGATCGGAAGGGGAAGGGTGCATGATTGTGTCATGACTAAGTGGAATGATTGCATCATGTCCTAGGTCACTTGGTTGGGCGTTTGAAAGAAAGAAATTAAACTCCAAATTGAAAGTCAAAAGGCAAGTTTGAAAAGTCAAACTAGGACAATGTATTCTCGTGGAGGAAGGAAAGAATCCTTCTCTCCCTCCACCACAAGCCAAGTAGGAGAAGGAGTTGGGGAAGGATTCAAACTCCCCTCTCCCAAGCTACCCTTCCTCTCATAAATAGAGGGGAGGGGGTGCCCCCAAGTGCACAACAACATGTGGCATCCCGCAAAAACCACTACTAGAAAATCGCGTTGTTTTTGTGCATTGCATCGCCATCATCTTGCATTGTTTGTCTGCATTATTTTCGAAAAGCCTAGTTTTGTTTTATACAAATACCCCTCTTTATTTCAAAGGCAAAACCCCGATCGTATCGGATATTTTATTTCCCTAAAAACTAATTGCAAAGTGGCCTTGTTTTAAAATGAACAAAACCAAACAAACACACATTTGCAAAACCAGCCCCCTCCAAATCCTATTCCCACCCGAATCTATCCTACCCACCTCTCACAGCTCGCCACCTCACCCTCTCACCCAATTCCTACCCACCTGCCACCTCATCAATCCCCCATCCCCTCTCTCTCTCTTTTCTCACCCCAGTCCCACCTACCCCTCTTCCTCTCCCTCACCGACCCTCGGTCCCCACCCCCGGTCAAACCCACTTTTCCCCCTGGCCCCACGCAACAACCCACCCAGGAACCCCACCTCCCCACCGACCCACTCTTCCTCACCTCTCCCTGGCGCCCGGGACCCACCCCGCGGGCCCCGCTCGCCCCACCCAACCAGCCACCCCCTGGACCTGCTCCCCCTAGCCCACCTGGCCCCCTGGCCGCGGGACCCACCCGACCCCACCTCACCCTGGCCCCGCGCGACCCTCTCTCCCCGCTCCAGCTTCTCCTTCCTCTCTCTCAAGCCGAGCCCGGCCCCCTTCCCTAGGCAGCACCCCGCCACCAGCCGCCGGCCTCCTCCCTCTCCCTCGTCGCCAGCGTCCTCTCCCGCGACCGCCCTGGTCCCTCTCCTCCGCCTCCGCTCCCTCCCGTCGTCGGCCGAGTCGCGCCCGCCCTCGCTTCCTTTGGCCTCGGCCCGCGTCGCCTTCCTCCGCTGTGGAGCCCGCCGCCCGGTGCTCGTCCTCGGCCAGCGTGCCGTTCGCGCCGCCTCGCGGTCTCCTGATGGCCACCCCGTGCGTCGCCAATGCTCGTGAAGGAGCATAGTAACCGCCAAGATCGACACCGACCCGAAAGAGACCCGAGCGAGCCCGATGAACCATCGATGACCCTCGAAGAATCACCGACAAGGGTATCAAACGCCATGCTCGGCTTCATGGATCCTCATGAACTCCGACGCGGAACCAAGTTCACTACGAGCAACCAAAGCCGGAGCCTTCAAGGTTGTCGGTGGAAACCCAGAAGATTCCCAGACGCCAAGACCGTCGACATGGATACCGAAGAATGCCAAGGTCGCCGACGCGGATACGTCAAGGTCCTCGCCCGAACGCCAAGACCGACTCGATGGCGCGGACCCGGCAAGGCCTTCGCGACGACAAGATCGGCACCGACTTGGGTGGATCCGAAGACCGCCAAGTTCTCCTTCCCGGACGCCGAGCTCGCCGAGAACCCGAATGCGACAAGATCTACCCCAGTAATCCGAGAACGACCCCGTCGAACCCTGAACCCTGAGACCGACCCCGAACCCCGAACCCCCGGACCAAGATCGTCGAACCCTAATGTGTGAACCTTTTCCCGAGCCCCTTTTTTATAAATGCCATAATTATAAATTGTTGCATATTGAATTGTTCATGCATGCATACTTGTCATGTGGTTTGGGGGCCTTATGCCGATTCACCTCTAATTAAATATGGGGCCCATATGCGGGCAAAGCCAGTCGTATATTGGCCTCATTTAAGTTTGTGTAGCGAACCCGGTACTATCTTTTTCCTTGTTAAAACAACATTTAAATTGCGGGGTAGCTAAACAACTTGAACCATATATTTAAATGTCGGAACCCCGGTTCCGCTTAATATGGCCTAATTGCATCGCATCTTTGCCATGTCATACATCATACATGCATCATGCCCGATCTTCTGCCGTAATATTAAATAGTGCATCCGGTGTTTATTCTAGTGTTTTGCTTCTTCGCGGATAAGGCCGTTGAGTTGATGTGAGCTTCGCCCCGATCTTCGGATGACCCTTCGGCAATGTTTTTCAGGCGAGCATCTCCCCCTTTCTACCTATCTTACTTTTATAGTATTTATTCCCTCCTGTTGATCTATTGCTATCTGTGTTGCGATGCTCTAGTTTCCGTACCCGTGATATCCCCTTGCAGCCATATATTGCCTTGGACACATCCTATTACCTGTTGTTTGGTAGACAGTTGGACTTGCGCGTCGTAGCCGCTTGCTCAAGTGCTGTCACGTGTCGTCAATTGCCACAGTTGTTGGTGTATTGCCGTCTGTTTGGTGTTGGAAATGATCTCGGCTTTACTTATCGTTCACTTTAATTCCTGTTTAACAACTAAAATTGAAGTAAGTAAGCAGAGGCATCGGTGGGTGATAGATAATATTTGGTTTCCGACCGCCCACTTGTGTCCCGTAGGACCCCGAGTACTTGATACCTGTTCCTTGATTTATCGCGCTATCCACATACGGGGAATTATGGGCCCCCCTTAGCCAGAGCTTGATTCAGTCTTATTTCTTGGGGCCACAAACTAGTTTGAGGTTTTATTTACGATCATGTACTTATGCCATGCTTTACTGCTTTATTTAAGATTGTGCGAGGAGCACACTGTACTGTTTAGGTAAGCGGAATGTTTTCGCGGTATCGACAAGCCCCGTTTTGGGGTTCCCAGTCGTTTACAGCCATTGACGCAAACCTTGAGTCCATCTCGGAGCTAGCTTACTTCGTTGCGGGTCTACTCAATGGGGTGTCCCCCTGAAATATTTCTGAATCCTGTGATTGCTTTGTCGTGAAAGCCTCGTTGGGTTTTGATTTGGTTTTTCCGAGGTTGATCGTGTGTGTGTTGCTATTTGTGCACCCCGGCCGGGTAAAACTTTCTGAAAGCCGTGTCCGTGGTTATGGACGACTTGGAGCACAGTATCTCGATCATAGACAACTATAACTAAAGTAGTGCTATAAATTTGACTTTATAATGACTAGTAATCAGCTTCACTATAATGGAATGGCTAAATAAAACTGCCAACAATTGCTTGTGTGGGTTGTCGATTGCGACCATTGTACCTGACTAGTAAATATTGCAACTACAATGGAATGGCTAAATAAAAGTACCAACAACTGCTGGGTTTTTGGGTTATCTCATGCTATTTGTATCTGATTAGTAAGTGTTGCAACTATAACGGAATGGTTAACTAAAAGTGCCCACTGCTCATTTTATCAGGATGATTATCTATACTTGACTAGTAATTGCTGCAACGATAACCGAATAAATAAAACTGCCAACTGTGTGAGTTCCTCGGTTGACTTCCTCGATCGGTGTCGAGGGGGAAACATCAGGATGGGTTTGTTTGATGGTAGCATTAGGTTGGTTCCGAATAGGTCTTTCTTACCCCTCTCTGATAGCCGCCAGGTATACCGAGTCTCTATAGGTTGTTTAGTGCCTGCTGCCGCTGCCGCTCAGTCCACCATACCTATGTAGGCGAGGACCGCCAAATTCTAGCCTCGCCGTGTACTGGCCTCAGTACGGACGCTCCTCTTTTTCCTTTTCCCCTTGTCGGCACCCCTTTTGTTTAAGCAGGTTTGAGATCGACGTCGTTAGTAGGGTTACCCTTCCGGCTTGGCCTGGGCAGGGTTATGTACGCCATTGGTTATTCTACAGGGCTCTTAGCCCCATTTGCATCTTGTCCGTAGTCGGACGCTCCATCTTTTCAAGGTGATTTGGATCTTTGTACCGTATATCTGTATTCTTGACTCTTTGAGTCGTGTTGTATATATATCTGTTCTGTGGGTCCCATCGAGGACTGTTGTGTAATGCTATTACTTCGTTTTCCACCCGCACGAAAGTGCCTGGTGGGCACCTTTGAATCGTTTCTATGCGGGTTTGGCGGAAATCGCTGAAACTTGCATAGGGTCGATTCTGAGGGTGTTACACAACACCAGCCCCTCCCCACACCGCCGCCGCGCCGCCGCCGGTTCGTCGCCGCCGCCGAATCTACCTCCTCCTCTCCAGCTTCTAAACCCTAGATCGCTAGGGAAACCCTAATACTCCACCATAACCCGCTCCGGCTTAGGCGAAGCCCTGCGGGATCTTCCCTCTACTTTCGACACCATGTCGTCATGCTGCCGGAATCGTGAGGAGAGAACTACAACCTCCGCTGCCTGGTGGAACAAGGGAGAGGAAGGTCTTCATCGAGTATTGAACGTATGACCGACTGGGGAAGCGCCGCCGGAACGCAGCGTCGGAAGGATCGTCTACGTGATCTTGAGATCGACAAGTATACGACTACATCACCCACGAGAATCTGCTCTCGTTAACCACTTTGGAATCTTTGAGGGTGAGTACTCTAATCGAATCGTTGTTACAATCTAGTAGATAGATCTTGACGTGTTTTTGTTCATGCGGTAGAAATTTTTTGTTTTCCATGCTACGGACCCCTACATTATCATGTACTTTCGGGACTATGAGCTGCACTTGATTGGGGTAGAGTTATCTCAGTGTGCGCAACATCAATCGATGCAGCCCTAGAAGTAGCTCCTTCATTTTTTGAGTAATCCAACTCTGCATATTTTTAAAATGTAGCCATTTTTCAGTTTTCTGTCAGCATACACAATATTGAAAGAACATGAATTGTGGTAGTTTACTAGTCAGAAACATGAATAATCTGGCAAGTACGAGTAAAGAACATGGGCATCCATGCACTAGTAGTTTGTAGTTTTGTGGCAATTGGAAGTTATTAACCTGGTAGTTGCCCAAATTTAACATGGCAATGAAGACAACCCATTTTAACATGGAAATTTCGAAGTTAAGAATCTGGTAGTTGTTCTAAATAAACATGGCAATGCAGACAATCCATTTTTGTAGATGTTTTGGATGATTGTGGCAATTGGATGTTATTAACCTGGTAGTTGTTCAAATTTAACATGGCAATGGTAGTTGCTCAAATTTAACATGGCAATGCAGACACCCCATTGCAGTTTTGTAACATGGCTAGTAGTTTGGGATGATCATGGCATTTTTTGTAATATTTTTTTTATGTTTGTTGATTGATGCTTCATTAACTGACAGAGTTGCATTAGATCCGTCAATTGCTAGAAGTTTGTCAATATACATCTCTATTTTTTTAGTCAACCTGCAAATTAAACGGTACATATAATTACATCTTCTTTGTATGTCCATATACAGTGATATGAAAAGAAAAGCAGAGAAGTTCTTCAACATAGAGGGAAGTGGGCTGAGCAATGCTTGAATAGAAGAGAAAAGGAAAGGCCATGTTTGAGAAATCTAGAAACATGTTTTGAAGAATCTGGTAGCTGAGATCTGTTAAAAACAATAGCCTAAGCAGAACTAGTTCTTGTCTATTTAGATCTTTTTTTCTTTTTTTCTGTGCACATGTTCTATCCCCAAGAACCAAGTAAATGTTTTCTTTTCTTGAGCAGATCTGATATTTATGCATATTTTTTTATAAAACTTGTTCTGGAAACAAGATTTGGAAGGATGAAGAAGGGGTAAAAGGGGAGCACCTGCTAGTTATGAATGCTAGTTATGAATGTTGAAGCATAGGATATGTATGATCGAGATCTGGCTCTTATTCTCCGTGTATTCTTTTTCCTGGAGGTGATGCTAGATGAGATCTGTTCGTAGCTTGAGGAAGAAGAAGGTGGTGATAGCTGAGAGTGTGTTTCGTGTGTTGCCAGATTATTTATGTGGGTTACCACAGA